>JACMZG010001911.1:32510490-32530862 GCA_018340805.1 Microvelia longipes | reverse complement strand
CCCGTAAAATATTTGATGCTCTAACTTCTAGTTCGATTATTGTCATTTCTACGGCTAGGAGTACCCCCCTGTGAATAGTGTTATATGACCATCAATTTGATAATATTAATTAACGAAATTCGTCCGGTTATTATAAAATTCAGTAATTTAAGCAAACATGATTAACTCAATTAATTTCATCATTAATCGAAACGTTCATCATTCGTTGTTTACAATAATTTCTTGCAACAAGTTCTCATAGGCTTTACTATTATAATTAAATCAATGAATTAGGAAATGATATTATAAGAATTATTAAAGGATTATTTACTTATTAAATATTATCGAATTAATTATTTTGCTTACAATTTCTTAAGTTAAAATCAAAGGAAAATATCATATTAAAATCAGTAAATAATGAACTCATTATCGGTTAATAACTTTTATTTACAATTTACAATCATTACAAATTACATTACTTGCAAATTCAATACATACTTACGTTAACCAGTCGGACCTTTGGAGCGGAGCATAATTGATTATTAATCCAATCGGAGCACATCATTAGCGATTATTCCATATTTCACTGATTAGGTGTGTTAATTATTTCACTCACCATTGCAGTTTCCATTTATCGATGCAACCAAGTAGGTGTGTATTTACAACATTTGTTCCACTCATTACTTACTCATAGTAGTGTGCACCACCTAGTCGTGTGCATCACCGGTGGATTTATTACTTGCCAATTATTACTATTATTATCATGTTGCTTAGCAACCCCCATATTTATTTATCGAGGAGAGTTACGATGCTTCCTGAGACGTTGCTTGGCAACGATTTTATTCCAATTAATTTTGTTCTTTTTCATAACTACTTCCTTAGTACCATAATTCTTCCTTCCTCTACATCGCATCGTTTCTAATTCTTTCTTCAGAGACATTCACCCGGGAATTGTATCATTTACTTAACTTTATTACCACTGTCTGGGTTCCTTTCTGTAGTGATGGCTAGGAAATTCGAATATCGCAGTTAATCTCGACTTTTTCGAGTTTCGTGGTAATCGGTACTGGTTACGATTAAAACTACCAGTTTTACTGTTGTCACGCTGTTTTGCAACTAAGCTTCAACTAATAGCTTTTAGAGTTTTATTTCTACTGTTGTCACTTTCAAATCAGATTGAACTAAGCTTGAAATAAAGCTGACTGAAAACTCTAAGTTTTCATCGGTATATACCGGTTATCAAACACCCTACTGATTTCCTATGGTCAGTATTTGTTGCTCTATTTTTCTTGATTCTGAATGGCGAGTATTTTTAAATTTACTTGAGTGCTTAAGGTGATTGGTTGATTGTGTCTCGTTTTTTCCAAAATTTATTTTTAACACTTCAAATTTATTTTACGTTACTAACCACCCACTTGATTGACAGCCCAATCATTATTCTCAAGTGTTTTTGTTTATTTTATTTATTTCAAGTGGTTTTACTTGATTTATCAGATAATTTTACTATATTGGTAACAATTATATTTTTATTTCGATCTCAGTGCTTTATCTGAAGTCTTAGTGTTACCGGTAATCTAATGCCTGATTAATTCTTTGATTTAGACGGCTTATTCTTTGATGCCTTACTTTATTATTTTATATTTACTATTGTTAATTCCGATCCTGATAATTCTTCTTATTCTGTTCATCATCCTTTATCCATTTGCTCTTCTGATAATTCATTTAATTTGAATTAATTTTATTACTTTCTTCGGCCAATTAGTTATCCTTCACTTTATTATTTCTTCGTAATTAATTCATGTTATTTCCTTCTCTGGTTCCGTTTATCTATTTTATTTCTCTTTTCTTCTTGTCCTTCCTGTATCCATATTCTTTACTTCTATTTCTTTTTCTGAGTTTCCTCCTTTTGATTCATGGTCTACTCATCATTTTTCCGAATTTCAATTCTTGGTGTTCTACCCCAACAAAAACTCCCTCCTTTGTTAAAATTCCGTCCCGGAATTTAGGATCATTGTAGCTTCCTTTTTCATTTATTTTCATGTTTGTTGCTCCTCCTGCTCCTCCTTTGCTCCTCCGCTCCAATTGTCGTCCTGTTTATAAAAATTAGTTTAAAGAGCCCTCAAGGTAAGTTTTGCTGATAGGTCATAAAACTGTTTACAACAATATCATTCACATACGCCATGCAGATGCTTACAATAGTACTTTAGCCAATATCATAGTCGTTGATCACTTGTCCTATATGCAATTGTCATTGTTAATTTGTCATAATAGTTTATTAATCACATGTCCTTTATATACAATTGTTATTGTTAATGAGTCAATAGTTCTGGAGATTTAGACGAAAGTTTCCGTCACTATTCTCCTAGATGTGTATCCAGTCCGATTCTCCTCTTTGACGCTGACTGTATTTGGATTGATTGGCTGTTCTTCCTCCTGGATTGCTGGCGTCTTCATTATGGGACGTATGATTGCTGTCGGTTTTGTCTTCTCCGCTTTGATCTCTGCTGTATCCACTGAGTTTGCTTTCGGTTGCTCGAATTATCATTTCTCTCCTTTTGAGTTCTTGGCCTTGGTCTTCTTTTCGCTTCCTGATTTTTCCTTACCTCTAGTTCTTTATACCTTACCGTGTCGTCCCAATCCCATGTGTCCACGTAGCTCGGCTGCCATATCTCCTTTACTTTTTCAATCTGCTTCAGATATCGGTTTTCCATTTCTTGCTTGACGAATAGCTCCTTGCTTTGCTCCGTCGACTCTGTTCATTTGTTTTATTAATACCTGGTGTTCATTCCAATTTTTCTGGCTGAACGTTATTCTCTTTTGTAAAGTAGTCATTGCTATATCATGTATCTCAGCTGCATTTCGTTTATCATCAATAGCCCTACTAGCTATGGCTTGGAAATTCCGACACTGTACTTGACTTAAATTTAAAGCTTTTCTCTAATCTGGATATCGGTTATCATATATCTCAAGCATTTTCTTCCAGTCTTGTGGTACTACTTGATCTTTATTGCTTGTTGCGGCGGAGGTTGACTGTGGTTCTTTTCCTACTTCTTCTGGTTGCATTACGTATAATTTATTCGATTTCTCTTTTAATACTGTTATTTCTCCGTTGTCGTTTTTGAACTTGCACACGTCCATGTAATGTCCTGATTTTCCACAATTATAACACCTAGGGATGCCACATTGTTCTATTGAATGTCCTTTAAATTTACAGTTAGTACATTGTTGATCCGGTTGACATACTATCTCTGTATGTCCAACATGTCCACATTTCTTACACCTTAACCCACAATTTGCTTCTATGTGTCCTCTTCTTCCACACTTAGTGCATCCTCTTAACAAGATTTTTGTAACCGATAATTTTGAATTCCAACAGCTTTCCCTGGAATGGCCTACCCTTCCGCATTCCTCACACTGTTTTTGCCAACAATGTTGTTCTGAGTGCCCTGTTTTTCCGCAATGTCTGCACTCTATTTTTGTCCAACAATAGTTTGCTAAATGTCCCAGCTTACCGCATTTAGTACAGCTATATCTTTCTATTGGTTTTGTTGCATCTTGTTCCTGTTTTTCCCAAATTCTCAATATTAATTTTAGTACTGAACTTGTTGTTTTCCTGCTCTCTGAATTTTTTAAACCTTGTTGTCAATATGTCTTCTTCCATCTTCTTTAATGAAGTGTCTAGTATTATTTTACCAACTTCCTCTAATTCTTTCATCTGCATTGTATTTATCCATAATAATTCTCCAAATTGATTGGCGATTTCATTATTGCCGCCGATATGATTGTAGTCATTTTCTTTCTCTATTCTTCCTTTTATTTTCGAGTTGTCTTTTTTCATGGGCGTTTCCCCAGTTATAGTCGTTTTGAGTTAGTCCTGCTTCCTGATATTTGTTTAAAGTCGAATCATTTGTTTCCTGTTCTTTTTTCTTAATTACTTTCGTGAAGTTTTCTTCAGGAATTGTTTCTATTGTTTCTACTTGTAACATGTACAATTTGACTTCCTTTTCCTGGTTTTCTTCTTGAGCGTCCATGTCTCTTCTTGCCTCTATCTTCATAGTCCGCTGTTTATCACGGCAGTGTTTAGATACGTGTCCGGTTTACCGCAAGAAGGACATGTTATATTTAACCAGCATTTAACTGCTAGATGTCCTTTTCCCCAACATCTTACACATCTTACTGAATTATTGGCTATTTCTTGTTTAGTTAAATTTGGGGTTTCCTTTTTTACCTTTTCTCCGCACCAATTATTTAAAGCTACCCGATCATTGAGTCTGTGGATCGTTCTTCCTGTAAATGCTATCAATTTTTTGTTAATGCTTTTTCTTCCTCCCGTTCTTTAGGAGTATCCAATATGTGACATGCTACTTTCTTTAGTTCCTTCATCTGCTTTGTAATTTCTTGCAACAAATCTTTGAACTGGTTTGTAAAACTTTTATCTTTTTCTGCGGCTGTCTGTTCTTCTTTCTTCTCCACCTTTCCTGTAAACTGCTGTTTCTGATAATCAATCATTGTTAGTAGTTTCTCTAGGAATCCTTTGAACTGGTCTATAAGGATTTTCTCTCCTTCTGACGCCGTATGTGCTTTTTCTTTCTTTGGCTTTTTACTTTTTCTGTTACGTTCCGTTTCTGGTATTCTTTTGTTATTAATGGCTTTCTTTCTTCGGTAAATATTAACGTTTCATCCCCTACCTTGGGTGAATTAGTGAAACATTTTGAGTCTGACATGTATTTCAATTCCTGTAATCTAGGTACTATTTTTTCATTAAATAGTGTTGCCGCTTTGATTCCTTTCTTCCTAATACCTATTTTTAATCGGTTTATGTGTCTGTTATTTGATCCGTCTCCCTTGTTTTGAACAAAAATGTCTATTCCGGCGTCTTTCCAAAGTCCCACTAATTGTACTGGCTCCAATGAGCTGCTTCCCATTAACGTTGATCCGAAATACAATTCTATATTTGCTAGTGCTCCTGATTCTTGATTAACCCGGCTTACTACGTCACACCAACGATCATTGCCAAAGATTGTTAATTCTTCCTTTTTGAGTGGCCACAGAACGTTTACCTTAAATTCTCCTAGTTTTAGACTCATTAGTTCTCTTCCTTGGATATTTATTAATGTGCCGAGTAACAACTGGTATTCTTTGCTTAACAGAGACTTGAACATGTGTAATATTCCAATTAGTTCGGCTGTTTCCTCTGAAAGTAACTGTATGGGATCCTTACATATTACTTTAATGATTTCCTGAATCGTCTCTGCCCAATCTATTTCTAATTCCGTTTCTTCATCTATTTTAAGAAATCCTGAATCTTCGACTCCCTTGTAATATCATCTTGTTTTTGGTCATCTATCGTGTTTTCCGTATCTTGATTTGATACGTTCACTTCTTGCTCTTCTCCGCCTGTTTGTAGCATGCACATTATTTCTGGTTGTGAAGTCAACTTTATCGTTTCTTCCTCAATTCTAAATGTAGTGAAATCCAATTTTGTTCCTGCCAGTAGCTGTGGCATAAGGTTCCTAATACTGCATCCACATTAGTTTTCATTATAATGAATGGGTGTCGTAAAGATTTCCCTTGAAACTGTACATTACATTCCAATGTTCCCACTATTCTTACAACTTCTCCATTAACCCCAGTTGCTTTAGTTTTATGGCTTTATCTTTTTTCTCTGGTTTTGAGGGATTTGCTTTATATTTACTACTGATCGTGAAGCTCCCGTATCCAATAATGTCTTCATTAGCTGATTGTTGACTCGTATTATCAATGAGAGACTAAATCCACCGTCTGGTGTCTCTACTACTGCTAAATGTTCGTTATTTGATTTCGGTTTACTATCCTCTGTTACTCCTTTCTCTTCTTTATCTTCCAACGGTTGATGATTTAGATGTAGTTTAGCTAACACTTCTTTTAGCTGCGAAATTTGTAGTTGATTTCTTTTTATTTGTTGTCGTAAGCGCTGGTTTTCTTCCGGTAAACTTCCTCTTGTAATCTCATTTTTTACTCTTCTATCATAAGTCATTCGTTCTTGATTTATTGGACAGTTTCTTGCTTTATGACCTCTACTTCTGCATGTAAAGCATCTATCTACTTCTATTCTGAATTTTGTTGCTAATGGTTTATCTTGTTGTGGAATTGTGATTTCTGTTTTGTGCCAACATTGTTTTGCTATGTGACCCTGCCTTTTACAAACAAACAAATTTTATCCTTTATTCGACATTCTATCGCTTGATGTCCTCTTTGCTCACAATAATGACAAATGCAATTCCTTAATTTTCCGGCTGTTCTTTCTCGATCTATTTTCTGAATCCTTGTTTCTGGTTTGATTCTCAGCATGTTTAGGTATACCCTATTATTTCCATTTCTATATCTATTGTATACTGGTGCCTGATCCTGGTAATTTGTGTCCTAAATTCATTCTCTATCTCGTTTCTATAAGCTGTGAATTGACTTCTACAGTTATTAGTACTGTGGTTTGTCCTGCCGCACTTTGCACATCTTGTTTGAGTTCTACTATATTCAGTGACCCGGCCTGTCCCTCTGCATTGTTCGCAAATTGTTGAGATAATTTTCTGTTTTAGCATGATTTCGTCCTTCTTTTGTGCTACTTGCTGTTCCTCAAATACTTCCGTCCAAGCTTCAGCCTCCAGTAATGCGGCTGTCATATCGATTGGATTAAGTGACGTTACATGTTTCATTACCATTGGGTTTCGTAACCCGGATAGGAACTGTTTTAACATTGCTGGTTGATTCGCCCAACTGACTTCGTTTGCCAATCTTTTTACTGCCGTTGCAAATTCCTGGCATGTCTCGTTTTTCCCTTTTCCTGAGGACAAATTGCCACCCTGTTTCTAGACGACGCTTCGCTTCTTGTAATTCATCTTCCTCTTCCTTTAGCAATCTTCGTATTTCCTCCTTCCTGCTCCTTTTCTCTTCTTGATCTATGTCCAACTCACTCATTCTTAATGATTCTTGGTTTCCTTGATTTTCTGCATCGGTTGTTTCTTCTGGTTCTATTTTTAACATATAGTGTTGCTTCCTGATTAGATCTTCTCGTTTGTTGTTTGTCCATGTTTGAATGTCCCTTTTGGCTTATTCTCCTTTTGATGTGTTCTCTCTTAGACGTACATTGAATCGTGGCATGTCCTTTTGTTCTACAGTTATTACAATATCTTGGCTCACTTGTTTCTTTTCTTTGTTGCCATTGTTTTTGAATACCCGGAAGTTTCTCATCTGACATTCCTTCTTGTGGTGTCCTCTTCTACCACATTTGCTGCAATGTCTATACCAACATTGTTTTTCCAAATGATTGCTTAGGCCGCATATGTGGCAATGTTTTATCATACTTCTTCTATTCTGTCCTTTTGCTTCCTGTTTATGAGGTTTTGTTTGTAACAGATTCAAATGAGTTCGTTCTTGTTGATCATATCGACTTGTTACTTAAATTCTGATCCACGGAGCTTCGCAAGGCAGACTCAGCTGTACCTTGCATTGTGGTACTGTGAAACCTGCTCTACAATTTAAACATCGACTCTTCTTGTTCTCGGGCTTTATCTTGTTTTCCTGATTGGCTTCCTTTTTTGTAGGTGAATGTTCCTCAGTTTGCTCACTGTTTGTTTAGCCACTCTACTTCTTCTTTATTAGTTTTGCGTCCGGTAACGCATCTTTCAATACTTCTGGTTTTAACGATTCTTTCTGTAACTTTACGTTATCGATTCCTACTTGTTGCCAGTGTTTCGGGCAATTGCTAGATAGCTCCAAATATTCTTCCTTGATTTTAGTTGCAGTTTCGAAAGCTTAATTATAGTTTCTTCCTGGTGTAATGGTTCGAGATGTGTACGTCGTAAATATTCTTCTGCTTCTTCCCATGTTGGGTTTGTCCCGAAATTTTCTAGGTACAACTTTTTTGCAGGATCCTTTAAGTAGATGTGCAGCATTCTTGCCATATCTTGGTTTCTCCATCCATACGCTCGTGCGTGCCCTTCATAATCTCTTAGAAATTTTATCAGGTTTCTACGTGTTTTGCCATCGAATTTTCTTCCTTGGAATTCCGGTGTTAGATAGTTGGCTATAAATGGTTTGTCCTGTTTATCGCTTATCGATCCTTGGTTTCCCGAACTTGGTTGATTTCTTACTGGATTATTTTCCATATTTGTTGAATAGTATCGTCTACAACGTGAGACTTAAATAATACATCCTTACTCGATTGGGTTGTTACTCCGATGTGAATGTCTCTGAGATGTTTCTCTACTTGGTTGCTTTGATGTGCTCCATGACTCCAATGCTCCATAATAAAATTCCCCCTTTTTAATTATTATCCCTTGATAGTTTACTCTTATTTAAAAGTTGATTATTTATTTACCCTCATCATTTACATTTGCCCCTTGATTACCTTTATAGATCATAATACTGTTCCCTTGTTTCATGCACCTTTTGCTGTTGGTTTAGGCTTCTTTATTATTAGTTTATTGTGGTGCTTTGGTTTATTTAATTGCCTGTTAATGCCATCTTATTTTGCATGATTAATTCTTCCTGTTTCAATTACTTACTAATTGTTATTTGAATTTGACCATGTGTCGTAATCCCCTCTTCCGTATAACATTAGTTCTTTACTGCTCAACATTTCATATTTCTTCTTGTATATGTGCTTATCAGTTTAACATGTGGTTTACGTTTTGGATCATTTCAACCGATTTCTTCTATTCCCCTGATTCTTGCGACGATTTCTTTCTGATTTCCTTACTTGCTTACTTATGCACTTACCTACTTATCCACTTGCTTACTTACTTACTTACTTACTTACTTACTTACTTTTACTTACTTACTTACTTACTTATTTACTTACTTACTTACTTACTACTTACTTACTTACTTACTTACTTACTTACATACTTACTTACTACTACTACTTACTTACTACTTACTACTTACTTACTTTACTTAC
This sequence comes from Microvelia longipes, assembly GCA_018340805.1. Classification (NCBI taxonomy): domain Eukaryota; kingdom Metazoa; phylum Arthropoda; class Insecta; order Hemiptera; family Veliidae; genus Microvelia; species Microvelia longipes. Next base: position 32,521,945 of record JACMZG010001911.1, on the reverse strand, counting down.
TTACTTACTACTTACTTACTTACTTACTACTTACTTACTTACTACTTACTTACTTACTACTTACTTACTTACTTACTTACTTACTTACTTACTTACTTACTTACTTACTTACTTTACTTACTTACTTACTTACTTACTTACTCTTACTTACTTACTTACTTACTTACTTCTTACTTGCTTACTATTTACTTACTGGATATTCTTACTAAATACTTACAGTTGTACTTACTAGATACTTACAGTTTGTGCTTCCGGAAGACTTGCTATTTACTTACTTGCTTACTAATTTGCTTACTTTTACTTACTTTACTTACTAATTTACTTACTGATTTACTTACTAATTTACTTACTGATTTACTTACTGATTTACTTACTTACTGATTACTTACTTTTACTTACTAACTTACTGATTTACTTACTGAGTTTACTTACTGAATTACTTACTAATTTACTTACTGATTTACTTACTTACTAATTTACTTACTGATTTACTTACTGCTTACTTTACTGATTTACTTACTGATTTACTTACTGAATTACTTACTAATTTACTTACTGATTACTTACTGACTTACTGAATACTTACTTTTACTTACTGATTTACTTACTACTTACTGATTTACTTACTTTACTTACTTTTACTTACTGACTTTTACTGATTTACTAGATTTACTTACTGATTTACTTACTGAGATTTTACTTACTTACTCTTACTTACTTACTTTTACTGATTTTTACTGGGGAGCTGAGTTTACTTACTGAGACTTACTGATTTACTTACTGGATTTACTTACTGCTGATTACTTACTGGAACTTACTGAGATTGGCTTACTGCTTACTGGAACTTTGGGGATTTACTTACTGGACTTGATTACTTAGGACTTACTTGATTTACTTACTGAACTTACTGGACTTGATTGGATTGTTTACTTACTGAGTTTACTGAATTACTTACGATTTACTTACTAGTTTACTTACTACTTACTCTTGGATTTACTTCTCCTCGCCACCTTGGTTTGTTATCTTTCTAATCGCGGTCATTAGACAACTGTCACGGCTGCCTCCGCTTGAGGTGATCAATCTCTCGGATGCGGCCTACCAGTTGGGGTACCCGATTTTCCACGATTAGATCGACAACTAGATTTCTTCTCCGTCGCTGTTTATTATCTTACTTTAACTTTATCGATTTGTTCGGTTGCCATGATCCGTGTATATTTTTGACATTATCTATTGATTCTGCATTGCTTCTTCCGCTTTTACCTTATAATTGCTCGTTTAGGGTTCTCTTTAATGAATTGTTGTTTCTTGTTTTGAAGGCCTCGTTTACTCGTTTATGTTGCCTGTCTTCTTTCCGTAGTTTTCATAATGTAAATTGTCCTGATAAATTGTAGTTGACTCTCTATTTATTCCCATAATTCGTTTAACTTCCTTTTGGTTAGCCATCTTTTCTTTCTATACGTTTACGGATTCTTTTATCGGTTACTTTCCTAATATTGATGCAACGAGATTTGGGAAATTTTATTTTCTTTTTGAATTCATCTTTGATTGGCCATCTTCTTGGATTCATTTATTTGGCTTTGTTTATTGATTCTTCCTCCGGTTTCGGTTTGCCGTTTGTTTTTATACTGTCTTCCTAACTAGTTATCCCGATTCTCTTCTTCGTTTCAATTCTTGTACTGATTATTCTATTCCAGTTTCTTGGTTTCTATTATTTCTGTACTGTATCAATTATTCCGCTTCTTTTATATAATTGCTCATTTTTTGATTCTTCCTTAGATTATATGTTTTTTTTGTTTTTTCAAGGCTTCGTTTTTGTAGTCGGCTTTTTATTTATTCATAATTTCGCTTCTTGCATCCTTTTTGTAACTGTTTGTATATATTTTTCGATTTCATTCGTAGTCTTTCATAGACAGTAATTCTTCCCAACTGAAATTATCTTGGTTTATGAGGGTGATTTATCCTTTTAATAATATCTCTCCACAATTTTGATTTAATCTTCAATTTATAACTGGTAATTTGGAATTTTCCGTTTTCAATGTAAACCAAATTGATCTTTGGCTAGCTTAAACTTCGTTTTCTTCATTATTTTTCCATAGTCTGAGTAACCGTTCGATGCAGAATTTTTTGCTTTACAACATATGTCGTTTGGGAAATTTTGAATTTTTTCATATTTCCTGAATATCTTTGTTCCCATGCATTTCCCATACCATGTTATTGTTACATTCCTATCTTAACTTTTTGAGATCTATCAGATAGGAAATTTTGAAAATTCTCCCAAATTTTCGAATCCCAATAACTCCTTACCAAGCAGAATTTCGAAAATCTCCCAATTGCAACTTTGCTGATCTCGACATCCTCTATAACATACTAAAATATGGGAAATTTCATAGTTTTTCCCCATTTCCCATCTCCTGGATTCCGTGATTTCTTGTCCAAATTGTTCATCTTCTAATGCTGTAACTGATAGAGTCATTCTTTTATGATTTTGAATACTCATTTCCATTTAATTTCACTGAAGTAGTCAATCTCCCAAGCTCAATAAATCCTCAGGGAAGCAAGATATCAAAAACTTCGAATGGTTCGTTTTCCGATCTCGACATGTAGATTCTTCTGGTAGAATTTGGAAAATTTTCCCTTCCAAATTTTCCCATTTTTGATATCTCCCAATTTTTTTATCATATTCTCCTCTTCAGCTCTATTGGAATCCCATATTGTTTACCTTCCTATGATTATTATATCTTCGGGAATCTTGGATTATAATATTTGAATTCTTTACAATTTCCGGCTTGTTATATTTCTTTTCTCCAGGATGATAATATTTCACTTCAACGGTTTGTATATCGTATGTTAACAATCTTTGCGATAATAATTGATCTTCTGTTTCTTTGAATATTTCGAATTATTCATTCTTCTCCGAATGGTTTCTCTTCTCATTTCCACGAATATTCATTCAAAATCCCGGCTGAGCCCCCAAAATTCTTGTTGGGGTATCATCTGGGCTGGGTGTTATAAAAAAATTGACTCGGGGGAGTCGCCCAGTGAAACCCAAAGAATTTGACCTATTGTCCGAAGATAGGTTTTCGGAATAGAGGCGGTGACCGATAGCCCGAAGCTATAAGTGCACCTCGTATCCCTTTAATTCGGGTCCTTTCATCCCCCTTTTTATTCGGTCTTCCGGTGGTGTACAATTTACTGTAGATCGCCAAGGTGTTAATAAATCTCTGCAGCTTAATCGTTTTATTTATCCTTGCTTTTAATCAATTACAATCACATATACTAGTATCTGTAGTTAGAGTTACTTATCCCCAAGGGTGGTAATGATATCGATTTTAGTATTAACGGAATAAATTTTACATGACTATAGTCTGGATAGATTATCTTAGACAACAGTAACAATTACTTTTACTACTTCAGATGAAGTGCATCGCTTTCCCCGTAAAATATTTGATGATTCTAACTTCTAGTTCGATTATTGTCATTTCTACGGCTAGGAGTACCCCCCTGTGAATAGTGTTATATGACCATCAATTTGATAATATTAATTAACGAAATTCGTCCGGGTTATTATAAAATTCAGTAATTTAAGCAAACATGATTAACTCAATTAATTTCATCATTAATCGAAACGTTCATCATTCGTTGTTTACAATAATTTCTTGCAACAAGTTCTCATAGGCTTTACTATTATAATTAAATCAATGAATTAGGAAATGATATTATAAGAATTATTAAAGGATTATTTACTTATTAAATATTATCGAATTAATTATTTTGCTTACAATTTCTTAAGTTAAAATCAAAGGAAAATATCATATTATAAATCAGTAAATAATTGAACTCATTATCGGTTAATAACTTTTATTTACAATTTACAATCATTACAAATTACATTACTTGCAAATTCAATACATACTTACGTTAACCAGTCGGACCTTTGGAGCGGAGCATAATTGATTATTAATCCAATCGGAGCACATCATTAGCGATTATTCCATATTTCACTGATTAGGTGTGTTAATTATTTCACTCACCATTGCAGTTTCCATTTATCGATGCAACCAAGTAGGTGTGTATTTACAACATTTGTTCCACTCATTACTTACTCATAGTAGTGTGCACCACCTAGTCGTGTGCATCACCGGTGGATTTATTACTTGCCAATTATTACTATTATTATCATGTTGCTTAGCAACCCCCATATTTATTTATCGAGGAGAGTTACGATGCTTCCTGAGACGTTGCTTGGCAACGATTTTATTCCAATTAATTTTGTTCTTTTTCATAACTACTTCCTTAGTACCATAATTCTTCCTTCCTCTACATCGCATCGTTTCTAATTCTTTCTTCAGAGACATTCACCCGGGAATTGTATCATTTACTTAACTTTATTACCACTGTCTGGGTTCCTTTCTGTAGTGATGGCTAGGAAATTCGAATATAGCAGTTAATTCGACTTTCCTCGAGTTGAATTCGGTATATAGTAACGTACTGGCTTACGATTAAACTACCAGGTTTTACTGTTGTCACGCACAAGGTTTCTGTTTGCAACTAAGCTTCAACTTAGCTTTTACTGATTTTATTTCTACTGTTGTCTTAATCAATTAAAATTCTCAACTAAGCTTGAAATAAAGCGACTGAAAACTCTAAGTTTTCCATCGGTATATATACCGGTTATCAAACACCCTTACTGATCTCCTATTGGTCAGTATTTGTTGCTCTATTTTTTCTTGATTCTGAATGGCGAGTATTTTTAAATTTACTTGAGTGCTTAAGTGTGATTGGTTGATTGTGTCTCGTTTTTTCCAAAATCTATTTTTGGAACACTTCAAATTTATTTTACGTTTTACTAACCACCCACTTGATTGACAGCCGCAATCAATTATTTCTCAAGTGGTTTTGTTTATTTTATTTTTATTTCAAGTGGTTTTACTTGATTTCAGATAATTTGTTACTATTATTGGTAACAATTATATTTTTATTTCGATCTCAAGTGCTTTATCTTGAAGTGCTTAGTGTTACCGGTAATCTAATGCCTGATTAATTCATTTGATTTAGACGGCTTATTTCTTTGATGCTGATTAATTATAATTTTATAATATAATTATTTTATTATTTGTTAGTTAAGTATTTCTTAAGGTTGTTATTAATTTTATTATTTTATATTTACTATTGTTAATGGCGCTCCGATTCCTGGTGGATAATTCACTTCTTTATTCTGTTTCATCATCCTTTATCATTTTGCTCTTCTGATAATTCATTTAATTTGAATTAATTTTATTACTTTCTTCGGCCAATTAGTTATCCTTCACTTTATTATTTCTTCGTAATTAATTCATGTTATTTCCTTCTCTGGTTCCGTTTATCTATTTTATTCTTCTTTTCTTCTTGTCCTTCCTGTATCCATATTCTTTACTTCTATTTCTTTTTCTGAGTTTCCTCCTTTTGATTCATGGTCTACTCATCATTTTTCCGAATTTCAATTCTTGGGTGTTCTACCCAACAAATTTTCTAAGCAATACAGTAATCTAGTCATCTTAATCCATCGAATATACTCATATCAAGAATTCAATCATTGAAACATATCATCAATTCAATAACATTAAATCCACTTACATAATCATCCACTATACACTTTATTCATTCATTTCAATCATAAAAACATATAATCAATCTTCTAAAGCAATTAAATATTTTTTGGAAGTTTTCATAAATTTACTAAACATGTGCAACAGGAAAGGTTTTCTATGGAATTCTAATATTCCGTAAGAATTCTAATATCTCTGGAAAAAATTAACACTTCAACATGAAAAATTAGATATTCATCATAGAAAATGAGTCTAAAAACCAGAAAATACAGAATTCATTACAGGAAATTGAAACCAAACATGGAAATATAGAGTCATAATGGAAAATATGTTTCAGCATAGAAAAACAGGCTCATCATTCGAATAACAGGTTTTGACATGGAAATCAACCGGTTTCATTATGGAAAATACTATTCAACATAAAAAATGATTTTAACATTGAAAAATATAGTTGTATCATGGAAAGTAAGAGTTCTTCTAGGAAATACGGGCTTCAAGCATGGAGACTATAGGTTTTTTCACAGAAGATACATTTTTTTATGTAAAACTAATAGTTTATCATAGAAAATAATGTTTATTTGTGGAAATAAATGTTTCAACACAAATTATAAAAGTATTGACAAAGAAAGTAATGGCTTCATCGAGAAAAATCAAAGTTTCATAATCTAAATGATGTTTAAACATGGAAAATAAAATTCCCTTAGAAATATAGGTTTCAACATGAACAGTAATCTTTTATCACAAAAAAAAAAGTTTCAACTTGAGAAATAAGAGTTTTAAATGATAATGTAGATTTCATTATAGAAAATAAAAGAGTTTATAGAGTATAAGCACTGAACATAGAAAATAAATGTTTCATCCAGAAATATACATGATTCAACATAAGCATAGATTTCATCATAAAACATAATTGTTTCAACATAGAAAAATAAAATTGCTCGTCTAAAATATAAATGTATGAACAATAAAAAAGAGTTTATCAAAGAAAATAAAAGTTTCAACATGGAGAATAAAAGGTTTTAACATGATAAATAAGGTTGCATCAAACAAATACAGTTTCGTCATAACAAAATATAGGTTTCGACTTGAGAATAATAGTTTCAACATAGAAAATGCAGGTTTATATGAAAAATATAGTTTTACTTGGAAAAAAAATACTTCAGCATAGAAAATAAAAGTTAATGTCAATGATCACCAGAGAGAATACTAATGTAAAACCACCGAGGAGAAACAATATCAAATGACCACCGACAAGTGTTTATGTTGACATTGCTCGAGGACTTTTTTACCATTTTTATCATTGGTTATACATTTTATCGAATTTTAACCAATGAAATTAACAGTTCAGCGAAATATTCTTCTTTGCATAATATATTTCATTTAATTTAAAGAAAAATCTTTTCATTCAAACCAAAAATTTTAATTTTGAATTATACAGGCGAAATAGAAAAAGAAGTAAAATAGTGTGCAAACTTTTAAAATTAAAAAAGAAAAAGTTTCATGAAAAAGTCGGCCTGAAAAAGATTTTCCCGAGGGGATGGCCCCGTGCGGAAATTACTTACTTACTATTGAAATAATTATTAGTGTTTTCTTTATTTCCAAAATCTTATGATTATTTTTGATAAAAGTTGTCAGATTAGATAAGATTTTTAGGGTGATAATTAATTCTTTTGAGAATTATTAAATGTTTGGAGATTTGAAATATAACTATTAATAAATACTAAACCTTATAATCATTAATTTTGACCACACATTCATTAAATAAATTTATTGGATTCATTTTTTTATAATTGTAATTTTATAAATATAATAAATTTACCAATTTTTTTAAAAAATATAAGCAAAAATTAAATAAATCCCTACATTTATTGTCAATAAACAAAAAAAGCAACTTATTGCAGCAAAAAAAAATAAAAGCACATTCGACAATTAACAAATACAACCTAGCAAATAAAAATGAAATCTATTAGTATAATATTAATAATAGTATGAAGAAAGTCCTCATAAACCAAGTATTTCAGAAGTGTCGATAATTCTAAAAGTAAACAGACAATAATTTTAGACATTTGATAGAATAGATTTAATTTAAATTAATATTGAACTGTTCTTGATGCAATCGACGAGAATTTTTAAATTCCTATTAAAAAAAAAATTTCAAATTGATATTATGATATTAAATACCATATTGGCCTTTATTGAATCCTCATTTATTGATATCCGAATTAAAATCGTGTAAGGTCATTTTACAAGTTTCAATTTATTCCTTCAACTTACCGATATTGAAAATTTAATGTATCATTTAATTTGAGTGAGAATTTGTTGATTGAACACAAATATATTCAGCTTCCTAGTTTTACACAATATTAGTATACCATTTTATCGATTAGATATATAGTTTTTTATATATTCAAAGAAAAATTTAAAATTAAAAATCAAAAATAGAATATAACAAAGTAAGGAAATTTCTGAAACAAATCATTCTACTCAAAAAGAAAAATATATTAACGTTCTTTAAACTTTGTATAACTGCAACCAAACATATTACGAGAAATTCTTAAATTATTTAATTGGTAATCAAATTGTATAAAATTGATAAACTGATCGAATAAAATTGTATTTTTAGTTATCTCAGGCCTCGATATGAATGATTAAAATTTGCATCTTTTTATATTTGGAAAAAGTAATACCATTATAACTATATTCATATCGACATTTAGAAATATTCTATCAAAAAATGAAACACGACTCAGAAACGTATGATCGAAAAAGAATTCAACCAAGTCATGAAAATTTAAATTGATAAAATGTCTAAAAGAGAATGCTAGATCTGTGAAATTGATATTTGTAATTAAATTCGGACTGAAAATCAGAAATTTCAAACAATCAATCAGAATATAAAATATAATTTACTGATATGACGAAAGAACAATTTGTGCAATCGAAAATGGGCGCACAAGATCTTCCAATGAATTCAATATATCTAATGATTTATATGTTGTTGGGATGAAAACAACCTCAGATTGATTATTGGGAAAATGATGAGTAGACCAGGGAATTTGGAAAGATGAGAACTTGCGAAGAGGAAATTAAAAAATGAAGCAGAAACACTAAGAATACTAATAACAAATACAGAAGAACAAAATATAGAGCAACCAAATAGAAGCAGAACGGAAACGGAAATATAGAGATTAATTTTAATCAAGCTATTTAATTTACTAAAAATTTAATTTCAAAATTATAAATTAACAGAAGAAGGATTTATGAAATAAATTCAGAAATAAATTAAGAGAAAGCTAAATTAATTGAATAAACTACTTTCCATAAGAAATACACCATCAATTAGTAAATTAAATGAAGATGAAAAATTAAAAATGAATTAATTATTTTAAAAGGGAATAATCATCGAATATAGATTGATTTATTTTAAATTGTAAGAAAAAAGTTTGGACAGAAGAATTAAGAGAGTTCCTTTGAGATAAAATTTTCTGGACAAGAAATTCCGGTTAGAAAAGGATCAGAGAATCCGAATATTCATAAATAGAAGAACGTAACCACAACCAGGGGAAAGGTATAAGGGTTTAAAGAAGAACCAATTCAGATAAGGAAGTGTGTACTATAAATAGACACTTTAAATTCATTGCAATAAATCTAAAAATAGAATGGAAAAATGGACTGCAAATCCACCAATCAGAGTGAGTGGAGGGTGTTAGAAACAACTATTAAACGACTGCTACTTTCTCTAATAAATTCAACCAAAAAGAGTTTGTTTAAGCTTAGTCTGGATAAGTCTCGACCAGATTAATCTCGGACAACAGTAACAAGTATTTTTACCATTAAGGTAAGGTTCATCCTTTTCCGGTGTGGATGTTTCTGACAACATGATCACGATCTTGTTTATTCAATTTTCAAGGAAGAATTATGTAAAGCGAAATATGGAATGCTCCAGATGGGGAAAACGTCCGGTATAGTAAGGCTTATGCTTCAATTGGTAATAATTGTTAATGTAATGGAATGCTTGAATGACTTTGTATGGTGACGAATGTTTGATGCTGTAGTCTGGGTGTGTGCGTGTTGAATATTAGGCTATGTATCGTTATGTCAGCGAATGTTTGATATATATACGTGTTATGTCTTGAATGTGTGTGTATCAAATGTTTGACTATTACTGTATATATGTATGAAGAATGCTTGACCAATATACTATAAAACTAGATGTGTATGTAGTTCATGTTAAAACTACTTGTTAATAAACAGTGTTATCATGATTGATAATAAAACCTTGAAGAGCTTAAACATCTTAATTTAATTCTTTATTATAATTATTAATAATGGTCTACCAAAATACTAGCGAAATCTTTTAATGAAATAGTATACTAACCATAGTCGAAAGATGATTAAAGCAGAACGAGTATCATAGATGAAGGAATCCGAACAAAGTGGTAAGAGCTGCACTTGTACTTACGGGCTACCGGTCACCGGCTCCATTCCGAAAATTCAGAGATCAAGGACACTGATTATTCTTCGCGGGTTTCACCAGGTTAATGAACCTAGACGTGAAACAGGAAATGAGCAGCTTAGGGTGAAACCCCAACAATGTTTTCTGTAATAAATTTATATTATTATCTATAATAATTTTTAGTCATGTTCGCTGATATGTATTTGGGGCTAGAACGCAATGGGGTAAATGGAAGTATGAAAGAGAGTGAATAAGGAGAAGCAACAGACATTAAAGTTAAGGCATTAAATGTAAAATCAAGGGACATGTGCTTGTACTGTACAAGAGGAAAGTTGGATTGAACATGTAAAAAAAGTTACGTAAAGTAAAGTAAAAATAAAATAACACAACCCATATCTTCAAGTTAATTTGTTATATCATATCATATATATATATAATACTTTCACATTTTCTATCTCCACTTTCCTATGGGGAAAATAATAAAATTTTTATATTTTCGCTAACGGTTTATATTATATGGATTGTTAGGTAAAACATTAAAAATAACATTTAACTCATTTTTTGAAGATAATGATATGAGCTTACTAATCACAAATGACATTACTTTATACTTCATAATATAATAATAAAATAATAAAAAAAAAAAATAATTAATAATAATATAATAATAAATAATAATAATAATAATTTTTATAATAATAATAATGAATAACAATAAACTGAAAATTATAATTTTATTAAATTTTAAAATGTTATTAAAATGATGAATATTTTCAAGTTACTTAATTTTGATATAAATTGTGAAACAATATCTGTAATTAAAGTAGAAATAATTGCGATAATCATTATCAGAAACTTTGATTGCTATAGGAAATTTAATTTAATTTAAATATTCTAAAATGAATACATTATGAAATTCTATAGTAAAAAATATTTTATAGTTATAATTTTAGTAGTCGTTTCAAAATTTTATAATAACATCAGAACTTATTGAAGTCATAGTTTTAAACAAACGATAACCTGGGTTTTAACCTTTAGATTACAATTGAGCTCTTCTAAAGGATTTGATTTTATTTTGATTTGCATCCAATTTAGAAATTAATGACCCGGCAATAGACTCAACTTTTTCAGTTGTTCTTCATATATCTTAATGTTAGCATTAAAATTTAATTTTATGAAACCAAACAAATGTACCTCTTTGTTTTCATCTTCTCCTTCATTCAAAAAGCCATGATTCATTTTATTAAATTGATTTAATAAATTGTCATTATCAGTTTTTTTGACAATAAGGGCTCTGAATTCGATATGACGGCACGACATTTATATATTGACTCTTCAAAACGATTTTTTGCATTTAATCTTTCAGTTTCTTCACCATCTTTTTCGATAAAAACTGCCTAGATAAAATAAAAAT
>JACMZG010001911.1:32187972-32508700 GCA_018340805.1 Microvelia longipes | reverse complement strand
AGAGTGCTGATCTATAACTCTATTAAGTATAAAAATATTAAATGCCCCGGATGGGTAGAGAACTCAGGTTAATAATGTTTTTAAAAGAAAAAAAGTGGTGGGGATTAAAAAAAACAGTCTGGGTGGGCCGCAGTGTGTACCAGACAGTCACAGTCGCAACTTCACCACAACTCAGTTCTTTTTCAATGTTTCCTTTATTTCCATTCGTAAAAATTAGCTAAGTTTGTGAAGTTATTCGGAGTTGATAGTGAGAAGAAACGCTTGGTTCGGTGCGAGAGAATTGTATAATGTCGGACAGATTGTTCAGACTTGAAGATGCCGGTAGAGACGTTGGATAGCCTTCAGGGTGAGTTAATGTCTCAATCACCCAACTATTTCTTAATCACTTACATACTCATGTTAAATTTTCACTATTATTGATCTATTTATTTTAATTATTTTTGTTAAAATTTTGTACTATTATATTACTTATAAAGATTATTGTTTTGAATCAAATATTGTTTGCTTTTTATATGAGTTGCGAAATCTTTATAAAAGAAATGACTTGTTACGTTTTGTGTAAGATTGTCGAGACCACAAATTTAATTCAATGTCAGATTTTTGTTTTGATTCAATACTTTTTAATTAAGTATAATTAAAGTATAATTTTTAACGAAAATTTGAATAAATTTTGGATGTATGAAATGCCTAGATTTATATATATATATATATATATATAATATATATAATTATATTATTATATATATATATATATATATTATATATATATATATATATATATATAATATATTATATAATATTTATTTATTTATTTATGTGTGATGTGTATATGGAAGAGACTTAAGTATGGTTAGTATATACGCCTAAATAATGACAAATTAATTAATTTGAAAAGGCTAAAGGGCAAGAACCCAGAGCTGTGTTATGGTTCTCAGAACATCTTGATTGAAGATGGTCCTGGTAGATTCTTCTGCATTCTGATGTACTTGAGTGACTTTCAGAATTATATTAACTTGTAAGCGATAGAACCTAGACGAAAGACCCTAGTTTTTTCTTCATTTCTTGTGGTCCAACCCCAAAATGTAGGGAGGCCCTTCTTGACTTAAAAATTATTACAGTAAAATTAAGAATTTTAAAATGTTAAAATATTCTAAAGGCTTCCTTAGTAACTAGTTTTATTTATACACACATTTCTGCTCCTTTATCAAGCTATCTGTGGCTCTTGATGAAAAATTTGTTTAAATTTATTTTATAGTTCATGACACTTATAAATGGTTAAATTCCTTACTTTAAAAATCTGTTATTTTCTAACAACAAATAACTCTTTTAATCTGTTGTTGACTTAAGAATCTGATAAAAATCTAAATGAAGGAAATATTTTTTTAATAAATATATATTATGTTAACTCCTCAAGAAATTTAGTAGAAGCACTAAGAAAGAGCGATAAAGAAAGATATATACAAAGCGAGAAAAGAAAGAGAGGAAATGAATAATGTTATAATCTGGTGTATCCTGGGACTAAGAACCGAAACCGGTCCCAACTCATGTTCCTTTGCCTTCCAAGCCTTCTTGATTATATTATTAATGATATTATACAGTCAACATAGTTATATATACATAAAGTAATTTAAACTTACATGTAATAATCTATATTTATAAATTACATATAAATGCTATCTTCAGTGATTATTGTGGTTATTTATTTTCTTGCTAAGTTGAATCATGGCTTACACGCTTGTAATTTATTTTATTAGCGCATTTTTATTGGAAATTTTCATTGGTTATATACACTCGTTTTCTTAAAGCAATTATTTAAATAAACTAAAATAAATAGCAAAAATCTCGATTAAAACTAAATGAATGATATCATCATTGAATAACAGTCTTCGTAAAAGGATTTGTTTCAATGATTTTTTTCTAATATAGATTATAATGTCATAAAAAAAATTAAATAATTGAAGCGAATTTAAAAAAAAAACAATAAAATAATTTAAGCGAAAATTAGAATTTATATAACGAATTAATTGTTCCTAAATGAATTAATCATTCTTCACTAATTGTTCATTTTTTTACTTATACTAGACACAGGTTCTACTTGATGGGCCCGGGACCAGGGCACCATACTCTAAGAGCCAAATGAAGCCAAATGAGCGTAATGAAGTTGTTCTTTTCTTAGGTATAGTTGTTTTTTAGTGGTATAGAGGCTATAGGTTGAGGGGGCACATAAATAATTGGGACTCAGTGGCGCATGAGCTCCTTAAGGCGGACCTGACTGTTTATGATTGTTTAATAGTTAGGTACTTAAGTCAATATTCAATAATATTTAGGATTGAGTGTTGACACCTTGCATTGTCAAAATCACTTCTATATCCCCCTTTGACTAAGTAACGTTCTTATGCATTTTCATGATGAAAATAACGCTTATAAGGTTGTCCGGATGACGGAAGTTAAGAGGAGGAGTATTCTGGATTAAGGATTATACTCATTTAAAGTTTATAACACAGCGTACATCTGCAGTACAAACTCAGATTCGTCACCAATTCTGAAATATATATGTTTTTTTCATTTAAGTTTTATTCACCCAACCTCTTAGTTAGATAACAATTATTTTATCTCTTAATATAAGGAGAGCATATTGTAATAGCCATATGTTGGTACTAGCAGAGACTATTTCTAAGTACTCCGTGGTACTAGTTATAGTTTTTACTCTCTCGTTTTTCAAGCAACCCTGTATCTGTATAAAGGATGGACATGCAGAGTAGCCCTGGGACTAACCAACTAAGTTGAGACTCTCGTTCTCAAGTTTTTTATATGAAAATAATTATCTTCTTTAATCATGGAAAAATGATAAAGAGACGGTTCTCTTACCCGCTTTAACCGCAGGGTAGTCCTTATTTTTCATTTAATATTTTGCGAAACAAATTTATTAACTTTTTAGTTGTTAGTGTTGCTTTTCTCCCAAATTCAGTGTGAACCAGAAGCAGATGTTAACTCTTCAATTTCAAAAGTTCGGATCTATCTTTTTATACAGTGAAGACACTTTAAGTGCATTTAAAGATTAAAGAATATATATATATATATATAATATATATATATTATATATTATATATATATATTATATTAATATATATATATTCATGGCATTTATGTTACGTCTGTCCGTCCAACTGTAGCTAAATCATGAAAGTTCAAGGAGTTGTTCAAATTAAACATGAAATTAACACTTCATAGATATTTTTTATCTTTTGTTATCTTTAACTTTTATATCTTGGATACAATTTTCTATAACACTTAATTAAAACAATCCTTTATAAAACTCTATTATTAAATTTTAATTAAGTACTATTGATAGAGTTCCACTGTAACTCATTTATCTGAAACCTAACTTAATGCTCTCATTTTCGTATTAAAATGTTACCTTTCTCAAATTTTTACTATTTACTTCTTCTTTAAAGTCCCAAATGATCAATTTACACCACATGTGCGAGTGTTATGCGTGGGCCACAACATGTAACTTCGTTAACTTTTCTATTGGGTTATCATTTATAATTAATTTGACACTTTTAAAAACAAGAGCGGGACGAGAACTGTCCTGTATTTAGAAATAACACGATTACTCAATTAAATATAAATTAAGTGATTTATATTTTGGCACTTAAGTAACATTTGATTTATACCTTCTCGGCTAAACTTACTTTTTTTCATTCTTAATTTTATATTTAGACTTCTTCATTTGTCCCGCCAAATTTCCCTAAACAAAAGACTTTTCCAACTTAAGCTTTGAGAGAACTACAGGACTAATATAGTCAAAAATAGTAATTTATTCTATGTTCCGTATTAATAAAAAAATAAAATTATGACTCCAAAGTACTTAGTTATTGCTCTCCGCATGTTGTTTACCACCCTTTTTTAGCCATTTTTTTTAAACAATTTGCTAATGAGATAGCTCGTGTGGTGGGGAGGGTGGTGCCAAGGAATGTGTTAAAATCCGTTTTAGAGGTCCCCAACCACAAACAAATAGTCCCGCAAAACTTAATAAATAAATAAATATTATATATATATATTATATAATATATAATATATATATATATATATATATATTATATATATATATGTATAACTTCAGTAAGCGCAGTGGAATTTGCTTTAATAATATCAACACCACAACGTCTTTCCACTAAATTTAAACTTTATTTGCAGAGGCCGGCTTTCGGCAATAATGCCATTACAGTGCCGTGAGGGATGTTGAGTCTTTCAATTGTCTTTCAGATTCCATGAATTGAAAAATTCAACATCCCTCCACGGCACTGTAGATGGCATTATTGCCGAGCCGGCTCTGCAAAATAAGTTTAAATTTAGTGGAAAGACGTTGTTGGTGTTGATATATATATATATATATAATATATATATATATATATATATATTATATATATATATATATATATATATATATATATATATATATATATTATATATATATATATATATATATATATATATATATATATGTTTGTGTGTGTGTATTTATTATGTATGGTACCTGCATTAAATTTTTGTCGTCTAATTTACAGTGTTTAATGTTTATTACGTCAAATAATTCTAGCGCGGGAGTTCCGCACGCTTGGCATTTCTTTAAAATGCGCGCTTTGTTGCTTATTAATTCTATTTTTGCTTAATTTTTCAGTATATATGTAATAATCTGAGCAGCGTCAAAACTTTTTGCATTTTTCAAAGTAAATGTGCTAAAAATGATAAACTGAGCTTCATCGAGTGTTAATAATGCTGTGCTGTGTAGTAGTCTATGCCAATTTTCAAATATTTACATAAAATTAAGTAAAAATTATATTAATATATAATCTAGAAAGCTTGTATTTCAAAGAAAATTCGACCGGCTTCCAGACCTCTGCGGCAGAAGTTAGTTAAAGAGTTAAAGTTATAAAAAGAGACTTTTTTTCTCAAATGATTGGTTCTTGATTTCTAAATGGAACTCTGTCTGGGGACTCTTTGATGAATTTGATCTTTCAGTAATGTCCTGATAGATCGCCCAGGTTAGATCCTTAACTTAAGATCTACTAATAATTTATTTATTTATAAAAGGGCGCTTTTAAGTTTAATAAAATAATCCAGGTTAATCCATTAATTAATGATAAATATTAATTTTAATGAAATGTTGTTTATTTATGGTGACATTTGATATTATCCTTGGTTTATTTCCTTTAATAGCCTAATCACGTCTTTTATATTCTTTCTATCAATTGCACTCTTCTGTTAGCAATACCGGAAAGTGGTCTTAAGTAGACTGACGAGCGAGGGTTGAAAAAACTATTAAATGTATTTTATAGTTTAATATTTAAATTGGCCTATTATATAGACTTTATTTAGTCAAGCATTTTTAGATGGAAAATGATTTTCCCCTCTTTACACTTTATTTTTATTTAGTTGTAATAAATAAACTTCCTTTTAAAATGTTTTAAGATTTTATTTTATTTTTTGCAGGTAAGATATGGATTAAATGCATGCTGATAAATAATTAGAATGAAACAGTTGTAAGTAGTTAAAAACTTTTATTTCTACAATTAAGAATTATTATTATTTAATTTAATTAGATAGACTTAAATTAAGTTATAAAAGACTTAAGCTTATAATGTGGGCATTGCCATATTCTCCATCGTCATCTACTACATTTAAATTTATTGTCATAAATTTTATATTCATATGTATAGAATTTTCCACTTTCTTCAAATAATACGGGGCAGCATTTGTTGCCCTGTGTATAGCCTTTTGAAACTGACTCAGATCCAAGTACTTTTCTAAATTAGCTTTCCCTTAGAGGTTATTATGCTTCTTAAATGTCCTTTCTTATTTTATTTTTTCGTTTTTTAGTCAAATGTTGAAATATTTTTATTTTTTCGCATTTATACTGACAACGGACAAATAGTCCTTGGTTTATGAACCGACAATCCCTTCTGATTTAAGTTAAGAATGATTAATAAATTCTAATCAAGAAGTAATGCTAAAGTAAAAATAGAAATAATTATTTATTAATAAAATGTGGGGTAGATCTGTATGTAGAGGAGACTTGAGACAAGCGAGAGAGGTGGGGGGATATATGGTAGCCCTGCCAGTATACCCCACTCCGCTAGTGTGGGGGGAAAACGAGGTACCTCAGCGTCGGACGGAGTTTCACATTAGCTTGTAAGCCACAAGCCCTCAACATCAGACCCGGACCACCTCTACCAGACACCAGCACCGAGCGACTGCCCCGGCTACTACCGCCGGAAGCCCGGCTCATCAGTGAGTCGCGCCGACTGCTCGGCGATGCGTGCCGGACCCCGGCTACCCAGCGCCGAGCCGACTGCCCGGCTTACCCGCACCGAGCCGACTGCCACGGCTACTACCGGCGGAAGCCCCGGCTCATCAGTGAGTCGCGCCGACTGCCTCGGCGACTGCGTGCGGAAGCCCCGGCTACCCCAGCGCCGAGCCGACTGCCCCGGCTTACCCCCGCACCAAGCCGACTGCCCCGGCTACTACCGCCGGAAGCCCCGGCTCATCAGTGAGTCGCGCCGACTGCCTCGGCGACTGCGTACCGGAAGCCCGGTACCCCAGCACCGAGCCGACTGCCCCGGCTTACTCAGCACCGAGCCGACTGCCTCGGCTACTACCGCCGATAGCCCCGGCTCATCAGTGAGTCAAGCCGACTGCCTCGGCCACTACTGCCGGAAGCCCCGGCTCACCAGTGCGTGGAGCCGACGGCCTCGGCCATTACGTGCCGGAAGCCCCGGCCCAACTGTGCGTCCAGCGAACTGCCTCGACGTCTCACCACTGTCTCAGTCTCCCTCATCAGGACCAGCTCAACGCCCCACAGAGAAGTATAATAAAGAATAGGGCCGATTAGTTTAAGTTTCAAATATCGTTGCATGCCAATACTATATTGCAGTAACAAGCTTTATATATATATTAATATAGTTAAGTCTTTTAGAAATCAAAATCAGTTAGTAATTAATTTATTACACCGCCCTCGCCAGCCCTACTTCCCTTTCTGACCTATCTCATCCTAGCCCTGAGTGGAAGGCCCCCACGAAGGACGCCCTTCCCTTCCTCTCTAGCGATAGGCGGAGTGCCACCGTCCTAGACCCCAGCGATCTGCCCACACGGGAGAGTTTGTCTCTTCTCTTAAAAAGAGAGACTGGCGACCGTAGAACTAGGGAATTTTGCGAAAGCAATATTGAAGGTAAGTCGCCTTATTGAGCCCCAGGTTGGTCCGGCCGTGACAGGTCGTCCGGTACCCCCTGGTAGTGTGGTGGCTGCGCAAAGCGCCACACGACGGTTTTCAATCTGGCGACCGTGACAGGACCTATATAAAATTTTAAGATTTAGCTAGGAAAACGAGTAGGAGTTAGGCACCTGTCAAGTAGGAAGCTAGGCTAGGTGTAGAGGAATTTATTAATCATAATTAATTTATTTTTAGTAGTTTATTTTTACTTTATTTTTTTTTGTGTTTGTAAATTGATACGTAGATACTTAATTCACCATGTACTCTAAGAAACTCAACGATTTAACTAAAGCTGAACTCAGGAGGGAGCTGATGAAACGAAGCCTGCCAACTACAGGAAGGAAAGACGACTTAATCATCAGATTACAACAAGCGATCATCGACGAGGGGAAACAACCTAATGAATATTCTTTCTGGTGTCCTCCTGAAGAAGGAGAACCAGACGAAGACGAGGAAGTAAGACGGCTGACTGAGCGCCTTACCAGGATAAGAAGGACCCAGGCCACTGAGACGGACATGATTGGTCTTGTCTCCCCCATCCTCATTTCCACGGCGAACCAGCTGTTCACTTGCCAGGTAGGTCGACCCCTCAGCCAGAGCAACTAACTCTAGAAAATCCGATTGTTGGCGTGATGAACGACTTGAAGACGATGGTAGGACAACTGCTGAACCAATCCGTTCTTAACAAAGCTGAGACAAAGGGCTTTCGAGATGGGCTACGAATAGGACTCAAAAGTAAGAAGACAGAGGAGACAGCCCAGAAGCCTACGGTATGGGACCCATCTGTACTGGAATATGTGATGACAACGTTCGAAGGCAAACCATGGGAGGACCCCAGCATTATCATCAACCAATGGGAAAATAAAATGAAGACGAACGGAGTCCCCTCGAGTTGTTGGGTAGAGGTGGCGTCCAGACATTTGTCCCCTGATATTAGACAAATATGGACCACCCAGTGCCTGCCCAACGCGACGTGGGAAGAATTTACCACGTTCCTTAAAACTCGATATGGAGCTCCAAGCAAAATATCAACTCTAAAAGCAAGTTTCCATGGTGATAAACAAAAGGAGACTCAGAAGGCTGAGGACTTCTTACAAGAGAAATTGGCCCTATTTCGACGTTTATATCCTCAAGAAAGCGAGTCCGTCTACATCAATCAAGTGATTGAACAGGTTCATCCCCGTTTAAGGCAACTCTTGCGAATGATGAAAGCAGAGACAGCAACGGAGTTTATCTCGATGGCCAGACAACTCGAAGAAGATCAGGCACCCTCTACTAACACCTACCACCAACACGATGCAGCTAATTCTCTCGAGGTTCCCACCGTTCAGCCTAAGACAGGAGAAACGCCACCAAGATTGAAACAACCAGAGTTACCTACCAACAACTACTACCGCCCATCATCGAATAAAAATAACGGATGGAGAGGCACAAACAATAGCTACGGAACGCGGCCACAGGTAAGGCAGGATTACAGAAAGGACGGACATCAAAGACAGTCAAACGACAGAAATAACATCGTTCCTTCTCAACCGAACGATAACGTTACTCAAGATAGGACAGACAGAGGTGCGAACCGTCTAATGCATCTAGACCAAGGCTTCGATACTACTCCTCTAATTGCTTACCAACTCAACGATGGCGAAGAATATTTAGCGTTAGTGGATACTCAAGCATCCAATTGTTTCATAGGAGACACCTTAAGAAACCACCCAGCAACCAGGCTCATTAGCCGAGAGAAGGAGATAGTGCAGTTCGGAGTAAGGAATAAAACCGTAATGACTGCTGGACGAGTAGCAATGAATATTAATATTGAAGGAAGATGGTACGAAATCCAAGCATCAATCCTTGAGAAGTCACCATATGACCTAATCTTAGGGAACGACTGGTTACGCGAGCAAGCGGCTATAATCGATTATGCGAGTAGGAGCTGTTCCATTGGAGCCTTGGAACGAATCACAGTAAGATGGCACTTACAAAGGGAACCCCTATCTACTGACACAAAGGGTAATAGTCCCAAAGAAGTTATTGACAGCAGCTCCCACAAAATAAAGAGGAATAAAATCAGAAAAGCCTTAGTCAACCATAAAGCCTACCTCAATGGCACGGGTCGAACACGCAGTATCGCCCACAGAATCCAAAACTGTCCAGGAGAGCATAACCCAGCAATGGATGCTCCGTTTAGAGATCCAACAGGGCCAGTAAAAGAGAAGACTTTTATTATCTGCCCTCCCTCTGTGGTTAGTCGCTCCACGAAGAACTTACAAGTCCTTCAGACAGTTGAACCAGCGAACGAATTAATTGCGAAGATCATGAGAGAGCAAGATAGGGATGAGGACATAAAACAAATTAAACAATGGATCCGACAAGAAGCTGTACCGCCAACTCCCAGGAAAAGAAGAGCCTGGGCCCGGCAACGTCATAACTTTATTATCAGCGATGACGGAGTTTTACACTTTGGCAATAATGAAGCAATGAGACCGTATGCACCAGCCCATCTCATACAAGAAGCACTCGGGAGGTATCACGACCACCCCCAACTTGTTGGACACCCAGGCTATGAGGAAACTTTTAGAATACTACGAGCTAGATTGTATTGGCCTGGCATGACCCAACAGATTAAGAAGTACGTGCGGAGTTGTGAGGTCTGTAATAGAAACAAACCTCTAACAGGACGCCCTCGAGCCCCCCAGCAACCGCGCAAGGAACCGGATCAGGCATGGGAGACCATCGCTGTCGACCTCATGGGACCTTATCCCCGTTCAAGGACAGGTAAAACACAGCTATTAGTCTGTACCGATTTATGGAGCCGCTGGGTAGAGGCATTTCCGATAACTAAGGCCACGAGCAGCAAGATAACCACGATTCTGGAGAGAGAAGTCTTCAGCCGCTACGGTTATCCCAGGAGGATATTAAGCGATAACGGCCCTCAGTTTATCGGTAAGCATTGGGAGGAAAGTTTGAAAAAATGGGGATGTACTGCGTGGAAAACTCCAGTATACCAGCCCAGAGCAAACCCGACGGAGAGAAGAAATCATGACATCAAGAAGGGTATAAGAATAGCCCTCCAGAACAAGGACCACAACCGCTGGGACGAATTCATTCCCGATATCAAATCCGTCAGACAATGTGTCTATGGGAGCTAGCCCAGCTGAAGCTCTCTTCGGCAGATCAATAAAGCAACCTGGAGACTGGAGTTTCCTCGATCTGCCTGAAGGGAAGCCTAACACGGAGAGAAGATACCAAACTCCCAGCTCGACATTTCCAGGATGGGAAGAGGTCATGATACGGAACCATACTATCGGACAAGCTGAAAGGAGTGCACGCGGGATTTGCTCCTAAATATAAAGGACCCTACTATACGTAAATACTTAGGATCCAACGTTACTCGGTCAATTAGAACGGAAAAACCGGAAAAGTATTCATTCGACGACATCCGGCCTTTTACCCGACGAACCCAGTGAAGTGTTAGTGATAGTGTGTGAAGTGGAACTTGTATCATCAGAAAACATTCTAAATGACATAATTATTGTTTAATGTTGTGCGATACATTAATAACTAAGTTATTTAGAAAGGAGAGTAAACTCTTCCCGTAAAGACATTTAATTTGTGAAAATTTGAAAATTCTAGGAGATAGTGTTAAGTTATTTTCTAAGAACTAATATAAAATTTCTCAATTTATTACAAATTAAAGAAATGAGACTGAAAACGAATTTGTTTATGTGATACGCGTTTGGCAGGAAGAAAATATATCTGTAAATAATAATAAATTAAGTTTAAGTATAAATGTAAATATATATATTTTTTTTAATTGAAGTTAATTAGGTGTATAGACAGATATTCATGAAGGATAAGGTCCTTTCCCTTAATGTATAAGTTAAGTAATTTAGTGATAGTTATATTAAATCCATCTTGGCAATTTTAACTTATTTATTTAATTAATCATACATAATGCATGTGAAGTAACTTTGAATAAATTATGATAAATTGGAAATATAATAATTAAGATAATTTAAATATTAAACCTAGCTAGGATAAATTAAATAACATAATAATAAAGTATTTATTGCAATCGATAAATCAATGACAAATGTTAATAAAATTAATAATATAAACAATATAATATGAATTAATCTATAACTCTTAGGATTATATGAACTATTTTTATTAACTGGGCAATTACTACCATCCCTAATTTCTCCCTTCTTCTTACTTTTATGGCAACTTCCCATATCCCATTCTAGTTATTACTCAACCTGAACATGTAAAATCTACCCCTATCCCTCTGTGGAAGTAGGGTTAATTTCAAAGTATGGGCAAAGGATCATAATAAACTTAAGTTGCCCTACAGCGATATTTTCATTCTTAAGTTCTAGTCCCAGAAAATCAGGATGGTATTGTCGGTTTCTTAAGCGGGGCAATTTGACAACGGACAAATAGTCCTTTGGTTTATGAACCGACAATCCCTTCCTGATTTAAGTTAAGAATGATTAATAAATTCTAATCAAGAAGTAATGCTAAAGTAAAAATAGAAAATAATTATTTATTAATAAAATGTGGGGTAGATCTGTATGTAGAGGAGACTTGAGACAAGCGAGAGAGGTGGGGGGATATACTGGTAGCCCTGCCAGTATACCCCACTCCGCTAGTGGTGGGGGGGAAAACGAGGTACCTCAGCGTCGGACGGAGTTTCACATTAGCTTGTAAGCCACAAGCCCCTCAACATCAGACCCGGACCACCTCTACCAGACACCAGCACCGAGCCGACTGCCCCGGCTACTACCGCCGGAAGCCCCGGCTCATCAGTGAGTCGCGCCGACTGCCTCGGCGACTGCGTGCCGGAAGCCCCGGCTACCCCAGCGCCGAGCCGACTGCCCCGGCTTACCCCGCACCGAGCCGACTGCCACGGCTACTACCGCCGGAAGCCCCGGCTCATCAGTGAGTCGCGCCGACTGCCTCGGCGACTGCGTGCCGGAAGCCCCGGCTACCCCAGCGCCGAGCCGACTGCCCCGGCTTACCCCCGCACCAAGCCGACTGCCCCGGCTACTACCGCCGGAAGCCCCGGCTCATCAGTGAGTCGCGCCGACTGCCTCGGCGACTGCGTACCGGAAGCCCCGGTTACCCAGCCGCCGACTGCCCCGAGCACGAGCCGACTGCCTCGGCTACTACCGCCGATAGCCCGGCTCATCAGTGAGTCAAGCCGACTGCCTCGGCCACTACTGCCGGAAGCCCCGGCTCACCAGTGCGTGGAGCCGACGGCCTCGGCCATTACGTGCCGGAAGCCCCGGCCCAACTGTGCGTCCAGCGAACTGCCTCGACGTCTCACCACTGTCTCAGTCTCCCTCATCAGGACCAGCTCAACGCCCCACAGAGAAGTATAATAAAGAATAGGGCCGATTAGTTTAAGTTTCAAATATCGTTGCATGCCAATACTATATTGCAGTAACAAGCTTTATATATATATTAATATAGTTAAGTCTTTTAGAAATCAAAATCAGTTAGTAATTAATTTATTACACGCCCTCGCCAGCCCTACTTCCCTTTCTGACCTATCTCATCCTAGCCCTGAGTGGAAGGCCCCCACGAAGGACGCCCTTCCCTTCCTCTCTAGCGATAGGCGGAGTGCCACCGTCCTAGACCCCAGCGATCTGCCCACACGGGAGAGTTTGTCTCTTCTCTTAAAAAGAGAGACTGGCGACCGTAGAACTAGGGAATTTTGCGAAAGCAATATTGAAGGTAAGTCGCCTTATTGAGCCCCAGGTTGGTCCGGCCGTGACAGGTCGTCCGGTACCCCCTGGTAGTGTGGTGGCTGCGCAAAGCGCCACACGACGGTTTTCAATACCTTAGGTATTCATGTTTTTAAGACCTCCTGAGTAGTTCTTACCAAGTTGTCTGTCTGTATGTGTTTGTGTGTGTGTGTGTGTTTCTGTGGATCTGTTATTATCTTAGCTCCTTGTTTAACTATGCTAGAGTTACGTATCTGTACGAAAATCAGTCTTTAGGTGCAGTTGTGCTATTTGAAAAATAACTGTTCTACGACGTCATTAACATGCAATAATGACTTAGCCAAAAATCATAACGCAGAAGAATTATGCAATTGGATGCGGTTACTCGCATGTAGCCATTATAAGGCTAATATATGTGCCAAGTTTTATCTAATTATCAGCGTTAGTCCAATTGTTATCGAATGACGTATGTACGTTTATTGAAAAACTTCGAAAATGATTCTGTTAAGTTGAAATTTAGTGCAAGTGTATACCTTTACTTAATAAATAAGTACCCAAAGTTTCGTTTTAATGCGACAAATATATCCATGATTTTTGTTGGATCATAAAAGTTAGGCACATTCAGCGTGGTCAGTGCTGTATGGCGACCGCTGGGAATTTAACGGATCAATTTACTATCTGAGGACGAGCGAAGCTCGTTATATAAAAAATCATAAACCGGCGGAAAAATTATGCGATCCGATTGAAATTTTGCACGCATGTAGCCCTTGTTTCATCTCATTAGCTGCATTATTTTAATTTTTATGTAATAACTTATGTACGTTTTTAAAGAATTGTCAAAAATCGAAAAATTATTTAATTGAGTTGAAATTAGTACAAGTGTATACATTTACTTAATAAATAATTACACAAAGTTTTGTTTTAATAAGTATATTAATGATTTTTGTTGGATCGTAAAAGTTAAGCAGCAGGGTCAGTGCTGTATGGGTGACTCCTGAGAATGAAACGGATGTATTTACTACCTTAAGGCAAAAAATGTAGGGAGGTTGAGCGTAGCGAATCGTATGTGATGAGGAGTTTCGAGTAACCCCGTACCAGATTTTTATTAATAGATAATATTTTATTTTATAATTTTGTTGGAAAGTTGATTCTTTATTAGTTTCACTAAACCCGATTGATGGATTAAAACATTATTTATTTTATTAAATAAATGCCGTTTTTTTATTAAATCAAAAGTTTGTATTTTAATGTTTATTTTTAAAAATATATTTGTACATTTTATCGAATTATTTATAGAAGATGCTAGAAATAAAATAATTATTTTTTCATATTAAATTATTTTATTGTTACATCAATAACCTCTAAAGCGAACGATTATACCGTTATTGTGAGTATTTCTATATAAAGAGTATAAAAGATTGTTATTTTTAATTGGAACTTTAAATAATACTATAAATCCAAAGAAATGGGCAAAAATAAAACTTAATTATATGACAATAAAAGGAATAATAATCTGTAAATAAAGTTGTTTTATTCAATTAAAATTCTTAAAAATAAAAAAGGCAATGGCAAGACTTAACTTAAAATTCTATTATTTATAAATGTATTAGATCTTTACATTTAATTGGTTTGAGCCATAATTTAATGTTCCTGAAAGTTGGCTCCTTATGTCAAAATTGATTTTTGGATTGTTCATATTATTAGATGATATTTTTTATTTGATTTTATCTATTGACGTATAAAATATTTCGTGCCTCTTTTTGGGTAATGTTCAATAATTAAATAGCTTGGAAATGAAAAAATATGTTTATTAAAAATAAATAAAAATGACGGGAATGAAGTATGATGTTTAGGGAGAAAGATGCAAATAGAAGAAAGAGCAGAAGATTTTGATATAATAAAAGAGAAGTAAAGTTTGTAAAGGAAGAAAGATATCTTAAGTATCTAAAAAAATAAGGATAGAATAATGATTGGTGTAGAGAAAATGTTTCTAACGAATTGAAAGAAGATGGAGAATAATGGAAGAAAATCTAAATTAGGATGTAGAAGGACAGGAAAGGATAGAGAATTGGAAGAAATTAAGATATGATTTTATACCTATAGGAAGGAGGGTGAAGGTTACTATTAAAGCGAAATAAAGATAAAGCTAAAGGAAAGAAGGATGGTCATAGAAGAAGGATATAGAGGAAGAAATACAACTGAGTGTATAAAGAAGAAAGATAGAAAATAAGAAGGAATAAAGATTTTAAAATCATCTGGGTGCATTGGCCTGAGTCTACCTGGAATATACCTGTAAACTATAAGGAGTAGAGGGGAAATAAACCATATTATTATAAAGAACTATCTTAGTATTATAGTGTAGATATAACCATCAAGAAGTAGGGAGAGATTCTCATATCTTTATTTAACCTAAGAAAAAACCTCTATCCAGCTTCAACACTGATTGAGTTATTATCCTCCCGTAATTGTTATTACCTTACCTAACCAAAAAAAGGTATAACTTTTTATGAAAAAAAAACAACTTATCCTTTGACCAATCAGTTATACCAAGTTTATTTATTTTAAGTATTTTTTCTCATATAATTCATTTAATGTTAATACATTTTTAAATATTATATATGTTGATTCATACACCTACCAAATTTTTGTATACTTTTATAATGATAAATTTATATAGATCAACACAACGGGTTTATGCCAATTTTTAGCTGTGATGCATTTATATGTATATTTTATTTATACTAACACTGAAGCGATAACAAAGAAGTTGGCATCTCAATATTTAATAAAACGTTTAAAACTTGGAGTACATCCCGTCAGTGAGTTATTAGTTTAGAAAAGAAAACAAGAGAAACACCAAACAAGTCAACAACCGCATAAACATCTTATAATAAAATTTTTACTCCATTTAAAATTTTGTTTAAATGAAATCTGATTTTAAAAATTGAGTCCAACCCGTTTATGGTTAAAATCCTTTTTTGATAAAAAATATCTTAAGAATAATGAACAAGTTATTAAATAGAATATATAGATTTAAATTGCACAATTAAAAATACACAAATAATTGTTAAGTTTCGGACCAATTTACTTCTTCCATAGACGAAAAGAGACATCAGAATCAATTTCACACTGATAATTAAAATTTTACATCCATTTAAATTTTGCCAATATGATTTGAATGTATGTATCTCTTTTCTCCCACGACCAAGTAGGGTAATAGGTAACTTTTTCTCCCACCTGGATGTAAAAGTGCCAAAACAAAAATATTTATATTTAAATTAGTTTGACTTGCAAAGGGAAAAGATAACCGTCGAGAAACGGGATTAAATGTTTATACACTAAGAAAATAAACATGCAGTAGCTTCATTCTGTTATCGTACAAAATATGATTTATAACTTTTGCATACATTTGCTTTTTTAATAACTTACTTTATCGAATGTTATTTATTATTTTTAATAACATCATTTTTCAGATCCTGTTTGATTAATCCACTTTTCAGCTTTTAATTACAGTTCGGTTTAATTTCTTTTGATATTAATTTTTAGACATGTTAATTTTGTCGTATATTTTTATAATATTAGTTTAAAACCTCAATTTACATATTTTTGCATCTTAACTTCCTTTAAAATTATTACTTTCAAAATCACTTTTTTATTTACGGTGTAAGTGTGAAAAAAAAGAAACATTAGCTGTGTTATAACATTAGTTATATTTTATAAAAGTGAATTCTCTCATAAGTTTATAATATAATTAGAGTGCAAAAACAAGTTTATCATATACACATGTTCTAAAGTTAAATTATTCTTTTTTAAAATACATTAAATACGTATAATGATTATTTTTAATGTTTTTATCCATAATGTTTTATTACTAATATTATTTTTTATGTTGTTTACAATTATGCCAGTCATTAATAAAACGTTTATACGTGCTATTTATTTTATGTTTTAATTTTTCTCTTAGGGTTTATCCTAAGGTATTTAAGATAACTTAAGTTTATTATTTATGTTTTGTTTATGGTTATGTTTTTGAAATAATGTAAATTGCAGACGTTAAATCTTAGAATAATAATATATATATATAGAAGGAGCACAGGACCGTAAACACAATGTAATTCCACTGATAACACGAAAGCCGGTTGACTGGTGCAACTAAGTAATGCCCTGACAACAAAACATTATTTTAAATATGTGTCATAAATATCTATTAATGAAGAAAGATCGTAAAGAACAAATATAATAACTTAAAACACCTGCTGAGTATTTAATAAAACTGGTCTTAGATGGCAAAAGGGCGGCGGAATACAAGAATCTACATTTAGTTGACGAGGACTACTTTTTATGTATAATTTTAATAAATACGTTAAACTACAATTTAAAATGCATAAAATATTATGTAATGCACCGATATTTATATTAGTATTTTATGAATAATCAATCATTAATTAATAATAGAACATAATAATTCAGCAACCGGAAGTATTGCCAGCTTTTTTTTTAGAAAATTGTATATTGTAAGGGTGGCAGCATTATTTAGTTGCACCAGTGAACCGGCTTTCGTGTTATCAGTAGTGCTCCTTCTATATATAGTATTATTCTCAGCGTTAAATAGTTTATGAAACCTAAAATGTATAGATAAATTATTATTTAAGAGTGCTTTATTTAATGTATTAGAAGACATAAATTTATCGTGGAATATAATATTCTTTTTAATGTAAGAATACTTTAAACAAATCATAAAATTAATAAGTTAAAATTCAAATTGAAAATACAAATTTAGAAGTGCTCTGTTTTTACTTTTATTAAACTTAGAATATGTATCAGTTAGATGTTACTCCCCTAACCGCCAATCAAATTAATTTTTATTGTCTTATTTTAATAAAAGAAAATAAAAAGTAATGTATAAAATAAGGGGGCGAAATATACTTCTTTAGCAATACATATTATTACTGGTCTAGCCTACCTACTTGTGTGGAAGGCCTTGATATATTATCACACAAATACAGTATTGCGTTTATTGGTTGATTTACATAATTTAGTATTATTTTTTTTATCACTTTTCAATGTAAACAAACGTAAGTTACTTTTCGTGTTTTATACTAACATTTATTATTCTAAAAGTCATTATCTTATTATATAGGTAATTTAAATTAACCTCTAAATTATTCTAGCAAATTATTCAGTGCAAAATATTATCTAATATTCCTGACTAATAAAACCCCACCTCAGGCTTTGCCTTGTGGGTTGCCATGATTTCTTTTAACTTAAAGCTTGGAGAAATATTAAAAAGAACATAAGTATATTGGTATGTTTGTTAAATATTGTTTTCCTTATTAATATTTAAGTTCCTATTGTTAATTTTTTTCTCTTGTAAATCTTTGTATTATATTTTTCTATTACGTTTCTTCTATATTTTCGGTAAATATAGCTTGTTTTGAATGTAATTAAATATTTATTTAGTTTATTTATAATAAATAAACCCTAATAATTTTTAATTTAATTTTTTATTATTATTTTAAAATTTAAGATTTTAAAGTAAAGGTATTCCTAAATTTGATTTTCCCTTTTTTTGGCGTTTATTCTATATTTTGTTTTTTGTATATTATTTTATTTTTTATTACCATCTTTTATAAAACTGCCTGCATCCGGTCCTGTTTTTACTTTCACGTCCAATATCTACTTAAACACGGACCATGATATTTTTATTAGTATTGTTGTCATACTTAATTTAACAACAGAATAATTTTATAAGGCTATTATTGAAAGTAATAATAATAAATTCAATTTTAGAGCAATGTCTATAATAAAAATCTAATTTAACTAAATGATGAAACAGTCTTTATTATATTAAACATATAATATTGAAATTTATCTTTTTAAATATTAATATATTTAATTTGGTTGAATTTTTGCCAAAAACAGATTTTCTCACATACTATAATTTAAAAAATTAGTTAAAAAAAGTTCGTAGAATTAACTCGTGTATAATCATATTTTTATAATTTAGAGGAAATTGTGTTTTAATTTATTAAATGTGGAATGTGTTTACGTATAAATAAAAATGTACAAAATTATAAATGTGTCCGACATATTTATATGAGCCAGTGAAGACATCTACACTTTTTTATGAAATATGTTTTACTAAGGAAGAAGATAGTTGGCAACCCTTTTTTGGTTTTTAGACTCTTTTAAGAAATTTATTTTGAGTTCTCCCTCTTTTCTTTTTGTTTAACATATTATGAAAAATAAAATTTCTTTATGGAAATCTTTATAAATTGCCTAATGGTATATTGTAAGTGAAAAGGTTTAAGCTGTATTTCATCGACTATTTGGTTGTCAAGTCTGTGAAACACAGTAAATATTCCGGTAAAATGAAAAGCCAGTGTTGCTGTTAATGAGGCTTGTATGACTATTATCTATTTCTAGAGCTATGAATCTGTATATTTCTCTTTTGACTGACAGATGGCCCGACTCACCCTTCAACACGTCTCATAAACTATTTCTAGATTCCCGCCGCTCCCCTTTACAATATGAAAGATTTTTCTGTTTTCTATGCCCAAATGATTTCCGGCTTGTTCCATCATATGTTCTTGTATTTAAACACTAAAAGTTATTTCTTTTTAGTTTATTTTTTTATGTCCTAACATGTTATAGAAAGCTGTATTTAAACTCTTTCTCTTGTTGTTTGTCTGATTCAATTAGAAAATATGGTTCTCTTCCAGCTAGTTGTCTGCTTATGTTATCATCACCTCATTCTCAGAACTCAATTTATGAATAGAGAATATGGAAGAGAAAATCCTGAAATGATTTTATTAATCTATTATAATATCTAATTTT
Organism: Microvelia longipes; assembly: GCA_018340805.1. Lineage (NCBI taxonomy): Eukaryota > Metazoa > Arthropoda > Insecta > Hemiptera > Veliidae > Microvelia > Microvelia longipes. The sequence continues at coordinate 32,488,864 of JACMZG010001911.1, read as the reverse complement.
ACATTCACCTAAGCCGGATTCTTTTGATAATTATTTTGTCAAAATGATTACACGTTTAATTCCTTAAAAGTTTTAAATCCTCTGGGTCTAAATCCAGACCCCCAAAAGGGTGCCCCCAACAGGGCACTGCCCTTGTTTAGGCCATCAACAACAATAGTGGGCTTCCCAATTAGAATTTAACCCATCCCCCCTTAAAGAATAATTAAACTTGATATGTATAGTATAAACTTTGTTATCCATGCTTAAAATATTCTGTTTTAACAAAAATTTCATTTTTCACGAAAAATACAAACAGCCTGAGTAACTATTTATATTATTCACTGATTATCGACAAATATTTAAGAAAAGAGTTACTGAAGGTATGAGGTTTTTTTACCAGAAGGGCTTGAATTGAGGCTAAGCTGTTCAATAATAAATATGATAAGCCGTTTGAGCGTGTTTATAAGAAAGGTGCATATTTACACACACACACACACACACACACACACACACATATATATATATAATATATATATATATATATATATATATATATATATATATATATATATATATATATATATGTATATGTATATGTATATATATATATATATTATATTATATATATATATATATATATATATTATATATATATATATATATAATATATATATATATATATATATATATATATATATATATATATATATATATATATATATATATATATATATATATATATATATATATAACAATACATTTTTTGGGACGCTGAATAAATAAAACCGGTTTGAAACTGATACAACCACCAATAAGTCAAAAAACGGTAATCAATTACCGGAAAACTTAAAATTCTGCTGGTAACTACATTTTCAAGTGGGGAGTCATTACTGATGGTTTTTGGGCATGTGAGTTGAATGAAAATGGCCCGGAGTGAATGCGAACACTTACTCAAAGTCAGGGTCCTGGCTTTGAATCCTGGCAAGAACGATACTTTTTTATCGTTTTTTTCAGTATATAAGTTTATAACTAACAAAATAATTCTGGCGCGAGGTCCTCTGCCGGGAGAATTTCCTTTTTTTCCTAAGTTTTCGGGTTATGCTTTATAACTTGAGCAGTTACTCAATTATAAAGCACTGATTGTTACTAAATTTTTCTTTATATTGTAAACGCATTTTTTTCTATATAAAATAAATGCGTTGTATCCTTAAAAGATATCTCTTACTGAGCTTTAAACTAGTGCAAAAAATATTGGTGTGCACTCCCAATTTCAGAGGCATAGCGTTCTATAACCAACAGTATATTTATGCGCATTTCCTTTGAATAATACAGAAAAAATAAGTTACGAGTAGTGCTTGATAATTTAGTAGCTGGTCTAGTTATCAAGCATGAACTGCAACTGTAAGCAAGGAATAAATTGTTAAGCTCGGAAAACGCAATCCAAAATAAATTCACACGGAATAAGGAACACAAAGCCAGTAGTTTTTGCTAATGCAATCCTTTCCTCTTCTTTAAGGTGGTAGGAAGCAAATTTTACTTATAAATAAGTATGATAAGTTAATAAGTATTTTAAATTAAGTGAATTATTGGCCTATTTATTAATTATTTTACAAGAAAAACTTAAATGTTTTTATTCTTCAGTATGTAATATAAAAATTGTTTCTTTGATACCTCAATTATCTTTAATTGTTTCATTATTCTTGGTTGAATTAAATTTTTAATCACTATGTATAATAGTTTTAACTATCAACCACAGCTTCGATATTATATTGTTATGACTCAATTAAGTATAAAATAGTTTTAAAATGTCAAGAACCTATTAATTACCACGTTGATTTTGTATAAAACTAAACCATTGTTTTAAATCTTTGTTTTATATAATAAATTATTTTGTAAGGCTCTATATTGCTAATCCAAGATCTTAATCTTATAAAGAAATCATTAATTTATTCATTCTAATTACAATAGCAAAATAATGCAAAATAATAAGTTATATCAGATGAACTTCTTTTGTTACTAATTACAAATAAAAATAATGTATAATTATGTTAGGTATTAAATATATTATATACACCTACGCATTGTGTTTTTTATATACAACTAAATGTGTAAACACTATGTGTGTATAATAATTATATAGGGGCTTGAAATAAAATTTACACTTGATTTTTCTTATTATCCTGCGTGGTGCTGTATTAGTTGTGAAAAAATTTAGTGTAATAAATAAATTCAAAAATGTCTTTATTTCTATACGGTGTATAATGTGAAGTTTATTGACTAGTTTTTAGGAGTAAAGAAGCACTTTTCACTTCCGAGGGAGAAAATGTAAGTTTTCATTAAAAAGTATTATAGGACGTATTTTTATTTTTTTAGGGTGTTTATTTATTTTTAGCGAATTTTCATCATAAAAATAACGCTCATTTTGTTTGGGGAGCGGTAACCTCTAAATTTATAAGCAGTACCGATCAATTTTTCAACACACACAATTTTTTAACACTTTATTAGGGGCGGTACTCCCAAAATTTATGAGGTATACCTGACCAAAAAATTAGTATTGGCTTAAAATATGTTTCAGGCTATAAAAGAAGTTGTTCCAAGCAATGAAAAAAAGTTTGACTGTTTTGGGGGGCGGTACCTCCAAAATTTATGAGAGGAGGCCGACCAAAAAATAAATAAAGTACATCAAACCTATAAACATAAGAATTAACGATAATTAAATAAAGTCAATGTCTGGAGATAAAATCTTGTGTGCACCTTGAGAGTAAATTGCTATTATTTCTTTTGCTAAAATTACCTCCCTGGGGAGTTAATAGTCTTTATTAACACCCGCGGCTTTGCCTTGGGAGTTGAACATATAAAACCCTCGGGAGTTAAATGCTGTGGTTCTCTTCGCCAAAGCATTTAACTCTCGGCTTTCGTCTTAGGAATCAACTAACTGCTCAGGAAAACAATATAGCATTAATTTTACTCTCTTGGTGCTTTATATAACCTAAACTTGATAACTCTGTGTCAATTAATGAATTTACAGTTACACTTTTGCTACTTTTTTAATTTTTATATTTTAATAATTTCTTCTTAATTAATGTATTTTCATAAATTACATTAATTATAATTCATGTTTAGAAACTATGTGAAACAAACTCGTCTATAAAATAAAGCCCGTACAGTAGTAATAAAGAAAAGGTGTAAAAATATAATTACGAACTAATGAAGAAAACAGTAAGAGTTAATGAAATAATGACAAAAGATAAAAATAAGAAATGAAAACAATAATATAATTACAGGGATACAAATGTTAGAGGTTCAAATCAATACAATCAGGTAGCCATAGTTATTTTCATTATGTCAGACAATTGGTTCATTAAGAGCTGGATGTCTAGAAAAAATGTAATAGTACATTGTGTTGTATTAAAACAATAGGGATATAAAATGTATTTGTTACCCTTCTGTGGAGACTCTATAATCTTTGAACTTCATTCCTTGCATATTTCTTGTAAACGTTGGTTGTGTTTTTCTGCATTTTTCTAAGAATATATAAATAGTGAAATGCATTGTCTACATTCTAGATGAGTCAAATGTGGATTGCCTTTTATATTTTCAATTTGTTTTTTGACGTGTATACCTTTAGAAATATTTCGCTGGTTCTTCATTTTTTTATGTTTTACTATTTGTACTTAAATTTATGAAATAATAGTCTGCAGCTATATCGTTTTTTTCTGTTTGAAAAATAGCATATCTGATGTACAAATATTTCAAAGAAACAATTAAATACAAATCCTCCTTTTCTCCTAATTTTCCTAAACACCTGCATTTTACCCAATTCTATTGATTTTATTGGGATTAATCTAACAGTTTCATTTAGCTATGTTATTTACTTAATTTGAATCGTACTCTTAGAGCTACTGGAAGTACCAGCTACGCTGGTACTTAACCGCGTCATGTACCTTATTACTTTGTGATGTTTGTGGGGGATATATCCAGCCCACGTCAGCTACTGGTTAGCACCTACCTCACTTTACCCGGAATAGGATTTTGCTGTCACCCATCCAAGTACTGACTACGCTCAATGCTGCTTAACTTTTGAGATTTTTCGAGATTGGGTTTTTTCACGCTGTTAGGAGTTATAAATATTATTATTATAATATTATTTGTTACATTATTATTATTTATTAATTTCCTTTAAGTATCACTATTATTGTTCACATAATCAACTTTTGCATCATGAAATATTGTCATGCCGAAACCTTATTGCGGCACAGATTGCGTCGAACTCTTGTTTTCTTATAAAAAATTAACTGATAAATTATTAGAATAGATACACAAATTTTAGAATATTAGGTAAATAAACACTAAAAGAGAAAAACAATAACACTAATATAATGATATCAAAACAATGAGTCGAAAAAATAGCTTTAAAAACATCCTGAAAGATATTTATAATAATTAATTTAAAAGTATAATTAATGAAGTAATTTGTACATCTACCTTTTTCTCGACAGTTAAAAATAACTCGTAAAAAGTGTGGAATTCTAAACTGAAAAAAACTATGTTAATTGATTACATGTGTGAATAAAACTAAGAAAAACCAAACAAACCTGTTATAGATATAAAAATAAAAAGTATAGCTCTGCTAAAAATTTGTTTAAAAATAAGAACAAACCCATATTTTTTTCCTAAACATTTTTAAAATTAGAAGAAGATAATTTAGACGTCACGGAGCATTTCACATCACGGAATGTAAATGCATTAATTAAGTTCTTTTTTTTTTCTTTCGTTTTTATTCCGTGGGTACTTAAAATGAATTTGTATTATAATCAGATAGGTGTAATTTGTATTGTAATTTTTAATTATTTGCAACATCTTGATAATTATTTTTTATCCAGGTAGAACTAACAGAAAATAAAAACGCGTAGTTTATTTCTTAAGTTTTATTACTTAGATGGCCTGGTATGCCATTACCTTTTTAGTGCTATTTGAAGACCAGGATGTAAACCAGAGCATTAGATCTCTTTATAGTGCTTTTACATTTATTTCCCGTTTTAAGAATTATTTTTTTTTTTATTTCTAGTTTATTAATACTGAGCACCTGCCTATTTTAAACGTGGGTCTTACATTGATCCTGTATTTAAATAAATCAGTAATCTTATTTGGTCTTCTGTCCGGCTATTATATTATTGCCAACCTACTAGACAACAAATATTCTTAATAATAATTAAGTATTGAGTATTAATTTTATTTCTTAATTGTTGTACTTTGCGATATAATTTTAAGTTTTTTAAACATTGCATGGTGTAGAGATTTTTAGTATAACTTCTATAAATTATTTATATCTTTTATAACATTGTAATGTTTTATTGTTTTATGATTATGTTAGAAGTTTACCCTACAAAATTATATTATAGTGTTATATAGCTCTCCATTCTTTTATTATTCCATTATAAAATTTTTCAAACACTGTTGCCGCTTGATAATTAGAAGGAACTTTTATTTAGGGGTAAAGTGTACTGTTATGAACCTTCACTACTGGTTCTTAAGGGTTTTTAGAAATATAAAAAGTGTACCGACTACAAATAGATACCGACTATAGAATTTAAAGCTGACGTGGAGTACCTTTACTCTAGTCTTTTATTATATTCTAAAGTATTGCTTTAAAACTTTTTAAGTAAGACACGCTTAGAAAACCTTATGTTTAATGAAGCATCAACTTTCACCCACAAATTTTTTCTTCTCTGACTCTGAAAAGTATAAAAGTTTTGTCATGTTATAGTAGGAAATGGTATTAGTTTTTCTATTTGGTTTATCACTAGCTTCAACAGTTAAATGAAGGAAAAATATTATTGGGTAATTGTCCTATTATTCTTAAAAGACAAAATTAATTATTAAGTTAAATCAATCCTCCTTTGTGCCTCCATTTGGTATTCGGCTCTGTATTATTTTTCCGAACACCGAAGAACTATAATTCGGTATAATTCGTTTATTCCGAAGAAATAAACGTACACCGAAGACTTATAATTATTGAAAACGGTGAAGACTCAGCTATGTACTTAAATACCAACTAAATTTGGTGTATAGTATAACTGTTGCACTAATCATATCATATAGTATAATTTATTTCTTAATCAGTGAATCTATTTTGTAAAATATCATACAATGAGAGCTGTCCAGCTTATAACAAGATTCTTACTCATTCTAACTGCACAAGTAATAAAAAGATTTTATTACTGTGTATTTTACAGCTACTGTAAAATTATACATTCAACTTTATGATCCTATTCGGGCTCTAGTCCCACAGAGTAGCCGTCTTTCTTTTCTTAAACCCTGATTTAAGAACTGGAGGATAAGGATAATGGACAGAAATTTCCATTTTTGTCCAATTTCCGAGATTTTGTAGTATCATTTGAATAGACTCTTAACCAGTCCTCCAGTCACACTTAACCAGGTTTTAACCAAATATACATACTTCCGCATATTATATATATATATATATATATATATATATATATATATATATATATATATATATATATATATATATATATATATATCCTTCTGTGTCCGATATCTTGGCTTTATCTTTGAGAGACGTTAAAATCGACAGCATAACACAAAGACAAACGTATTTACGTATCACGTATTACGTGAGGCTTCAATTTCCTGTCACAGCTATTAGACCATATTTCTTAGCTCTTACTGAGTAAACGCTTTGTGTCTAGAAACTCCGTATTGAAAGTAGCATGGGCCTTTTGTCCATAAGTGAAAAAGTCTGTGGAGGCAGTGGCCCAGTGAGTTATCATTGTAAATTTGATTTTTTTCTTTGTTTTGTATCAGTTATCAACCCCTAATTATCGCCCGTTTTCTATATGCATATCACTATCAATAAATTGTTGAAAGCAACTAAAAACGATATTTGCTCTTAATATTGTAACAATGATATTATCAATATTGATATCTTATTCAATGAAAGGTGGGTCAAAAATCAAATTTATTGATTTATTCAATTTGCATAAGGTACAAAAGATGATTTTTGTCTTGTATTTTTCGTTTAAAAGTAGAATGTTACACAAGTGTCTCAAAAAGACAGGAATTAAAATTGAGACTGTAGACCCCTGAACCTTTTCAGAATACTATGTCTTAAAACAATAAATTAACGGAAAACGAAATAAAAATAACAGAAAGACATTTATCACACTTAACATCTTCTCATGTTTTCAAAACTTTGACCACTTTCCTGTCCCTTTTTTCGTGAAATATGGCCGTAAATCATAGATGAATAAGTTTTATAGGCGGAGCTACTCTATTAGGCGCTACTTTGTATCATAAAGAGTGGAACAGGGAGGAAAAAATGAAAATTTAGAAAATAGGCTATGTCCCCCTCCCCATTTTTTCTTTTCTCTAAGTTCTAGTCTGGACAAATATCCAACTATTATTATATTATTTATTTACTAATTTAATACTTAATATTGTGTTACTATTGTGAATTATTTACTTATTCTTACTATTGTAATTAATTTAATAACATCTAAAAGAAAAGAAAAATAAAGAGTCTTACCACAGAGAACTTTGTTTATTTACAAATTACGCAAAGCGCTTTCGACCTAACAAGAGGTCATCATCAATTAATAACATCATTATTAACATCTTGTATGTGATATTTAGCGCTCAATTAGGTGAATTTTGCATGAATCTAAAATCGAAGCATCTAAGTCTTTTACATAAGCTGGGTAAAACAAATCTGTACTACTCTGAGTACGACGAGGTAGCACTAAACGTGTGAAGGTGTTAAAGGTAAAAAAACAAAATGTTCTGTTAACATCACTTCTTTGTATAACTTGCAGAATATACTGTCAAAAAATTAAGTGAGTTTTTATCTAATCAATTTAATTTTAAGCTAACTTATCATACTAAGATCTGATGTTTGGTTCTTGCTTCTGTATATACTTGTCCTGATCCAATGCTCTTTTTGTTGCAGGTTGGGAGGGGGAGGTGGGGACTTGCTATTACGTCGGGGTTTTCCACCTGGAGGAGCGGAATTTCCTTACAGCCCCAGACTCAATCCCTATATGGAACTATATTCTGCCCTGCCTACCAGCCCTACACCATCCTTGCACAGTAAGTATTATGCTTCTTAATATAAAATAATCTTTCGAGTGACTGTGCTTCAAGGGAATGGCTTAATACCACTGAAAACAAATTGAAGATTATTAAAGACGTACTAACCTTTTAAAAACCTATACATTTTTCGTTCCCTCGATTTTTCACTTACTACTCGCGACGTATTTTTTTTAACTCTTAGTTAAAAACAGAGGTTCTGCCAGGAGCTCAGCAATAACTATCTTAAAAGGTTTTGGCTTTCTTATGTAAAGAAATCAATTCCGTTTCAGGGCTATAACCCTGAATAATTAGCCCGTATGTTATAGATACCTTTATTCAAGATTAAAAAATCACTTGTTCTACCATCATAATTCAACCCTTAGCACATAATTAGGCGCCACTAAGTTCTCCTTGTTTTGAATACCAACCCTTATGCTTCTGTTGTTAATACTTCCGGGATACCAACTATTAAGGAAACACTTGTCTCCTGTTGTCACTTAGTAACCTAAAAAGCTCCTTTGCTTACTTTGTCCTATACATACTTCTCTTACCCTTTCCTATAATTAAGGGTAAATCTGTATCCTTTCATAGCTCGTCATCAATGATATTTTCAATGTTTATTTTCAAAGGAGAGCATATTGCTCTTTTTCTTCTTCTCACGCACTTGTTTACATTAAATTGTTGCAACCTCTCTTTATAAACGCCAAATGTGTGTTTTTATTCTTATTATTTAACACATGTGTCACGTTCTATGTGGACTATTAATTCGATTGTTACAGATGAACTTCTTTAGTTTGTACTGTCATAAATTAAAAGTTTAAATACCTAATAAATAAAAGCCTTAAGATAGTTCCTAAATTTCGTGACACTATAAATAAAGTTCAGATTAAAATGTAGAACGTAATTTAAGACCTTGACCCTAAGAAAATATCTTATTTTGAAAACTCAGAGGTTATTTATTTGTACAGGTAACTAAAATTACCTGTGAGTTTTTACTTCTCAAATCATTTTCACAAAAAAATCCTAACTAAAGACATTAATGATACTAAATGACCCTATAGGACCTTTTTTTACAAAATGCAAAGCTGTATAAAGAGTTCAAAATCCTGTAAGGACGGTTTTTTGGGAAAGTTGAACAATAAAGTCTTTAAGAACCTTCAAAAAGTAGCCAAAATAGAAAAGTTGTACCTGGAAGGGAATGTTTCTATTATTGTTAGTATACCTGAGTCTTTCCCCACCCTGTCATCCCTTATATGTTTTTATTTCCATGAATTCCCCCACTACATTTCTTCAACAATTTCTTTAGTCTGTGTTTAGTCCTGAAACGTGAAAGAATATTGTGAATATCTTGTGTTTTTTATTGTGAAATCTTTATTTTTATGGCTATCGATGTTGTAACTCCAGCGCCCAGTGAGTTTATTTATGTAACATTATATTCAATATTTTCACTAAGAACCATCCAAAACTTAATTTGGATCTTGTAAATTTTAATCCTTATAGCGAATTTTTATCAGACAATTGTTTACTTTTCCTTGCGACACTAGGGGTAACGATTTTAGACAAAGAGGTCCGTTATTAATACTATGTTGAATTGGTTGTATGATAAGAAGTGGGACCTTCAGTTATTTTAAATGGAGAGTACTCTCAGATTAGTAGGAAGGAAGGCTTCAAGATGTCTGTCCTGTTAACAAACGGACAACCGTTAACATTTCTGCTATTATAAGAATATTAGATGATTGCCGATTGCACTTACGGATTATTAAGTGACTACATTTGTTTGTTTATCTATCTTGACAAAAAACAGCTGTAAGCAAGCTCACAACACTGACTTCGAATGTTAGCTTTAGCTCAATATTAACTTTTTGTATGATTGTTTTATATTCTATAAAAGAGGTACCCTATATTGTACTTAGAGGTCCTAATTTGTTTGTATAGCTTCCTTTAAAAATTCGATTTTTAGTAATATTTTTGTAGCTATTGCGGAATTAGTTGTAACCTGAAATTATAAGTATTCTTGATTATATCAGGTAAGTAAAGACAGTGACCCAAGAAAAATGAGAAGTTAATAATCCTATTTAGGATCAAGTTTATGATGTTTTATTGCTTATCTTTAGTAGGGCATCTGAAAAGGTTTATTACTTGGGATTTGACTCTTAACGTTTCCAACTGGAATTCCTTAGGAATGTTTGAAAATGTAGAACCTTTCTGATAAAAACTTCTTTTTATCACGATCAAGACATCAAATCTTACTCGTATGTTTTGACTTGACTACAAACTTGTGGCGTTATAGCTGCAAGAAACGATGTGTATATATAGCTTCTAAGTATAATTTACACTTAAGTTTATATCATTTTTTCTGTTTACCCTTTTATGTTATGTGTTTTTTATGGTTGATGTTTAATAAAATAAATTGTTTTCAACTGAGTTATAGCTACTATTGTTAAGTCATTTATTTTCACTGAAAGCAGGAGTCTGAGATCTGTTTTGACCAATCAGATTGACCCCTACCCATTTCTTTGTGCGAATTTGCATAGAGAGAATTTAATTAGGAACATAGAAGCAAGCTCATTGTCTCTCTCTAAGTCAATAGGCAGTATAATAAGGCATGGATAAGGTTTATGCATGGAGAAGGTTTCGTGCTCCAGCCACTAAAAAAAACTTTTTTAACACCCTATCTTATACAAAATCGGTATTTTCATATAAACTGATTTTTATTAAATTTTATGATATTTAAGATTTTATCTATTTCGAAATTAATAAGAGGTCAAACAGAATAATAGTACATGATATCTTACTTAATCATGCCAAAAAAAATGTACCGTCTTTCTCACCGGTTAGGGCTGACAGCAACAGGGATTTAGAACAGGTGTCTATTGAACTTTACTGATCCCATTAACGTATTATAAGATAAAATATAAAGGCAAACTTACCTTCCCTAGCAAGATAATAGCAAAAGACGCAAAACTCGGGTTATGTATCAAGGATTAGTCGTGTTCAAACGTAAATTAACACCTAAGAGCAAATAAAAAAAATTCCCGAACACCCTTTATCATATTTAATAAAAAATATTAAGACGCGAGATGGTAAAAATTGAAATTAAGTCAAGAATCCTTTAGCCTCTTCGCAGCCACATGAACATGTTTGTTGTCCTATATCAGTTTGTCATATTATTACTGGTTTATATAAGTGGCATAATGCCACGTTATAAGCGAATTTTCAAATGTATTAGTCAAAAAAATGAAATTACATACGTGATTTGTTTACATAATGTTATATGTGTCGATCGAAAACTGGAACTAATGCCGATTAACTTCATGTATTTGATAACTATACGTAGTATTATAGCTCGATCAAGACACTTTTTGAAGTTTTGTGATATATTTGAAATTTTTTGCTGAGGGTTAACAACGTCATACATATTTTAACAATAGGGTTATGAATATCAACCAACTTGATTTTTGTAACAAGCCTGATTTTGATCCGACAAAGCGTTCAAAAGTTAGGGTGACTAATTTGATGACTACTCATCAAAATATTTTGATGACTCTAATATATGTGGATATATAAGAGTCATCAATATATTTTGATGAGTAGTCATTATTTTAGAGTCACCCCAAAAGTTATCGTGTAGATTCCATAGACACAAATCATTGAGTTTTCTCTATTTTATTCTCAACGGGGTCTCTATGCAATATGGCAACTCGACTTATCGCGTCATACCCTTAATTAGATTCTTGGTATCCAAGGACCCGGTAGAACTTAGAAAAAGCCAGTGGTTTAACTTTTTTTTATTAATGAATTTACGGCTCGCTCTTTGAGCTTCGAGTTGCTATTTATTTGGTATTTAAATAAGCTTTCAAGTCCGATTTTAACTTCGCAATATTTTTTAAAAATTTCCAAGTGAAGCTTAATAGGATGTCTGGGAATATTTATTTATCTTATTTTTGAAATTAGTGTAAATAAATTATTTTCCATTTGTGAATTAACGAGGATAATTACCTTATCATTAGCAAATGGAGGTTTATTGTTAACAAACCACTTTTTTGCACACGCCAACTTTTTTAATTTTTTTAAAATTCATCCAATCGCGGATTGCTTTGAATTTCTTCGAATTCTTAAATATTAATCAAAGTTCATCGACATGTCATGATCATCATCTATAATCATAACAGAATAATACAACTTAATCATATTTCAATTACTTATCTGAAAATTTCTCAGGGGAACCCATCTCGATTTCCCATTATTATAATATAGAAATCCTATTAAAGGATTATCTTATATTTGTTATTTTATTCGTATAGGTTTATTTGAAAAATACATCAAGATATTCCTTATTACATTGTCACTTTAAGTATTCTTTCCCTTGTTTTATTATATAATAACAGGTAGTATAACATAAAAAAGGATATAAGGAAGGTTATTTTTATGTTAACTCTATCATAATAAATGCCGCTTTCTTTGGACTTGAGGTTGTTCAAAGTTATATTAGGATGAAGGTTATAGTTTTCAAAGATGGGTTTCTATAATAGTTGGTGTGTGAGAGCTATAATTTCCTCGAGTTGAATATTTTTTAGTATAAGATGATTGGTTAAAAAAAGATAGGAAGGAAAGAGTGGGAGATACCCTTCCCAATCAAAAAACAGCATCCGTAATCATCTTGTATCAAACTCAACATACCACTATTAAAAAAGGCCCCCTCGGGACTATTTTTTCGGTATGCACCTCATCTGAGATAGTTAACTGCAGGATAACACTAGATCTTTTAAAGATTTTTTAATACCATAGATTGAACCACTAAAATATAAAAGTATAGCACTATCTCACCAAAGTTATCAACAAAATATAATATACCACCTGTGAGATTTTTCTTTATCTAATGCTATTAAAAATTATGGTTATAAAATGTGGAAAATCATAGCTTATTAGTTATTTGTAGTTCATAGTCATAATATAGATGTGAAGTTATGATGGAATTATGAATTTGTAAGAGTTATTATTCCTTTATTTTAACGGTGATATTCTCATCTATTTTTATGTGGCTAAAACTATAATAATCATTTAGCGTTAGATGTTGGAATTTCTATGATTATTTTGTCTTATAAAACTGAAAATAGGTATGTTACTATATAATATGTTAAATATGTTTATCGATGTTTCTACTCATTGCCCTTTTGTTAGATTATTTCAATTAAATTCCCTTAATTAGGTCAACGTTGTTTTTTGGAGGATTGTGTTTCTCTTAGTTGTAGAGACAGTCTATGTTATCAGTAAATTTTCAAAAAAAATACACTATGAGGTCGTCGGCATATTTTGTCTAAACTAGGAAATTAAAGAAACAACCTCGTAGGATTTTTATTGTCAATATTGTTTAGTCTCTGCGAAGGAAGTATGAAATATTGAACATTTATGTTCTAAACATTTCAAAGTTTGTTAAAGTTAACGGTAACCATGTGGCATTCATATGGTAAAACCTAAAGACAAAAAACTCAGACACTCGTAGCTACAAAGACCTCGTTTAGGTTTCATACAAAACTTACGACTAGTTTTTTGACGAAACCTTTGAAATATAGACCCTTTAGCACACAATTGACAAAAAGGATCCTTTCGTTAATATTAAACACATGTTTTAAATTATTAGTCTCTACTGTCAATCGGTGTAACCTCCTTGAAAACCGTAGTCCTGTACCGTTGCCGTAGAGTTGATCACCAATCTGCTCATTCGCTGTACATAAACAAATTTTGGTCCTAGTTTTAAAATATCTCATCTTTGTCAAAACTTTCTAAAATAACTTTAATCTAATTTAGTTGCTAAATTAACTGGGTTACATCTTGGTCCATATTTATAATGTTCGTGTTGGGAAAGTGTGCTACCACAAATATTGGTCCACAACAAAACTAATTTAAATCAATCAGATTATATATTAAGACAAATTTTCACCCGTTTCTCTATATTATTTGACATCTCTGTAATGGTTCTTATTTGAGAAAAATCTTTAGCAACCTCTCGAATCCGTTTCAATTTGCAATTGTGGACTGTATTTCGATATCTCTACTGGATTGGACTGTATCCGATCCGTAAAATGTGGAAATACTGAAATCACTTTAAGGTTATATAGGTTTTACTTTCGTAACTGTAACACCTTTAGTATACAAAGTTTAAGGATAGTATATAATTCTTTTATTTTAACTAAGAAAGATAAAATCCTTTGCATCCAATATTTATCCAATTTATCATATTTAAAATGGATAAATTCATTTCAGAAATCTTTTTTAGCCTTTTTTGTATTCAATAATGTTTATTATTTTTAGGTTTGGGCTTGACAGCAGCAGATTATTTAGCAGCAAGAGGGTGTTCGCTAGGAGATTTACAGCAGCCCCCAACCTCCCTCCCTTCCTCAGACTTACATTTTTCCCTAGATGGTAAGACGATAATAATTCTAACTTCATACTTAGTTTGATTTCTTTGTATTTTCACAAATCTTTTGAACATTTTAGTTCTATTTTTCCTGGTTAATCTTAGACTAGTTCCTTTCATGTGTATACTTAAAAATTATTACTCTAATTTGTTATTACTTTTAATATAATTATTAGTCTAAATAATTAACAATTTTCAAAGAAAATTTTGAAAAATTCTTTTTCGCTGCATCTTTGCTGAAGATGTCGATTATGCAAACTAGGTTTGTTTTAATAACGTGAGGTTCTGTTTTCTTTGTATTTTTTTTAGTGTTAATGCAATTTATTTGATTATCTATGACTAAGATGCATGTTAAAGGACGACAAATATACCACGTGTATATTACGATCTGCTAAAAAAGGAACAAATATATACATTTTAGTTTTTTTTATTCTCTTCAAACGAAATACATGAAAAGAAACCAGCTTTTTGTTTTATTTTTTATTCTGGGAACTAACTATAGAAAACTTGTACTGGTATTATTGGCCTTCTTTGATTCTTTTTTTGTTTTTGACCGCAAAAAGAAAGAAAGAACTAATAGAGTTTTTTAAAAAGATGGTGGAGAAACATGGTTGGTCTGTCTTCACGACTTAAAACTACCATTTAAGGTCAAACAGAACCGCTACTATTCTGAATAATGATAGAAAATCAACCGCTAGATATTGAACCTGAAAACGATTTTAAGAAAAACCAATATATTGGTATCAGAGGTAACTGTTAAGTAATATTATGTTGAGAAGATATGACAAGTAATAGAATATTTTATAATACCTGTTTCAATCTAATGTTTTGCTGTAAATGTAGGCCTTTTAAAGTTGTTTAGCCGCTAAAAATTGAGTCTATATGAACCAAATGACTTAGTTGTATGAAACAATTGACTTTTTTGACAATATTATCAAAATGGTGCCCAATATCAAAATTAAATTTATAGGATATCTCATTTATAGATATACATTTTTGTCTAATTTATGTCTCTTGCACTTATATATTGTGTATTTTTTTTACATTTGATGACATTGGAATGTATTAACAGTTTATTATTGTGGTTAAAATTTCAAG
Source organism: Microvelia longipes (assembly GCA_018340805.1). Classification (NCBI taxonomy): domain Eukaryota; kingdom Metazoa; phylum Arthropoda; class Insecta; order Hemiptera; family Veliidae; genus Microvelia; species Microvelia longipes. Next base: position 32,473,278 of record JACMZG010001911.1, on the reverse strand, counting down.
TCTGATTTTTGTGCCAAGCTTAAACACAGTGGGAGTTATGCATGACACAGACAGACAGCATTATAAAAACCACTTAGAACGTCATAAAACTGCATAAAGCGGATGATTATGATTAGATCTCGTTTTCGTATTTTCAGGAACACAAATGAACACAAATATTTTTACTACATACGTACCTCACCAGGTGAGGAACATTAAATAAAAGTATTGGTAAATTTAACCTCTTAGGTGTTGATTTCGATAAGAGACTATTTTCAAAAATCCAAGACTATATTTAACTTTTTTTTAATGTTAGCGAGCCTGAAATGTCCCACACATTGTTTATGTAGTACAGTCCACTATAGATTCAACTACTGTAGAAGTGCTCTGATTTCTTCTCGCATTTTTATCCCTTAGTTGTTGAATTATAGTTTTATGATTTACCTTAAATTATACACATATCTATTGGGTCTTCAAATAAAACAATGAAGGCTTTCTGTTATAATAACCACAAAATAAGCTCTTTTAATGTTATTTTTTTTGTTTACAGTAAGGTTAAATAGTGGTGGGAGTCCAAGACAGAGGCAGTCTAGAAAAAGAGCTTTATCAGCATCTCCTTACTCGGATTTAGATATTAATTCAATGTTAAGGTTTTCCCCAAATTCCTTAGTTCACATGGTGAATGCATCTAGGTCATCCTCTGCTGCGTCTGGTTCATATGGACATTTATCACCAGGTTTGTTGTAAAATATGTTTTTGTATCTTAATTAAAGAGCATTGTAATAAAAGAAGTGTGTGATAAGGAAATTTTAATTTTATTATATAATAATACTTTCATACTATTTTATCTTATAATTGTGGTTTCAATAAATTCAATTGTGAATATTCATTAGAAATCTACAATAGTCACTATCCAAAAATATTTTTATTTACTATTAAATCGAAAGTAAATTACTAATTTTTAAAACTGAGGGTATATGCCAAATATTAGTTTTTTCGATTTGTTGAACTGCTGAGAGCCTAGCAAGTTATTAACTAATTATTAGTAATTATTAATAATTTATTAGTAATTAATTAATCAAATGTTTATGTCAATTGTTACCCTGCATTCGTACTTAATTTCCAATTATCCATTTGAAAAAGCTACTTCAATATCATTTTATTATTATTATTATTATTATTAAAGATTGGGGTTGGAGTCGAGGATAGACCCCATTTGCACTGCGACTGGAAGTCTATTGTACAATCCCCCTCAATTGGTCCAGGTCAGAATAATCCTTTTCCCCGGACTAGGTCTAGGATCTTTTTGACCAGTGATTCATTGGTAGAGTCAAACTTAGTGAGAATGCTGCTACCAAAGTTGGTGAACCTTTGAAAGGCTAGGGCTTCACATCTCAGAAGTATGTGAGATGCAGTTTCAGTTTCCGATTCACAAAGCCTACACACTGGGTTATCTTTAAAGATACCAATGGTATGGAGATGTTTTCGGAGGTGACAGTGACCAGTCAGTAGTCCAGTTACTGTTCTAAGGTCCCTTCTGCTGAGACTCAGGAGGTCCTCAGTTACTTTGGGACTGATCATTTTATTATATTTTCAGGAAGTTTATCACCTGCTCTTGGTATGCATCCAGGCATGCATCTTGGACAACTACAATCACATCTTCTTAGATCAAATGGATTGTTACCTACATTAACTCCTCATCCACCTGATGCTCCACTTCCGCATCCTCATCCAATACCTCCTCTATCTATTCCTCATGAACACGTAAGTTACATTCATGTTTTATTGGAATATGTCTATTTAATGTGTTATCATTACTAATAAGGATTTGTTTCTTTTAGTTTTTAAAATATGAATCTTGACATGAGTGTAGTGTTTATTATTATTAATTTATTATATTCTAGATGTTGAAAAGAAAATTTTAAGTTTCTAAATAATTTTAAATGACATTTTAATCATTTTAATTTGAATCTTTGTGCAAAATGTTAAATTCTTAGCCCAAATGGCATTAAATTAATTTTTTCATTATTATTTTTCTGTTCAGCTTCCTTTTATTTTTTTTTAAGTATAACATCTACAGAATTATCACAAGTTACATAAGCAATTAATTACGTACAATTATCCTTGTTTAATAAGACTTGTAAGCTTGTCATTTATCTCATTTTTTATTTTATTTACAGGAAAAGGCTGAAAATATTATAGTTCATAGTGATTCAGATTCAGGTTGTAGAAAAGGGAACAAAATTGAAGAAACAGATGAAGAAAAATTAATGAGAGAAGAACCTGGTGATTTTGTTGTCACTGATTGTCTCTGGAAGAGCTGTGGTCAACATTTTGCTACTCAAAGAAATTTAGTTAATGTGAGTTGAATTATGTATGGATGCATGTCTGTTTTGATAAAACTTCTGAATTTATTTGGTATTTCAAAGTTTTCCTATATTTGTGAAGCATTCTTAATTATCTACTGTTTAATTAATATAACAATAACAAAATTATTAATTACAATATATTTTTAAAAATTCCCTTTATAATAATAGTGTTGTGCATGCATTTCATGTCTGATTTAACTGACTGTACGTTTTTAATTTCAGCATATAAATAATGATCATATTAATGCAAATAAGAAATCATTTGTATGTCAATGGGATGATTGCTCGAGGGATGAGAAACCATTTAAAGCTCAATACATGCTTGTTGTTCACATGAGAAGACATACTGGTGAAAAACCACACAAATGCACCGTAAGTTTTTTAAAATTATTTTTGCTATCAATATTAAGACATAACTTTTAAAATTTGTTTAAAATGTATTTCTTTGGAAAGAATTTTAAATTTATGTTTATCATTTTGTAGCTTAATGCTTTTTGATTTCAACTCCAATGTTTATGGGATCTAGTCCAATATTTTACTTTTGTTACTTTTCGTTTTTATCAATACTTTATTTAAGTGGCATTTGGTATTTTTTAAATAAATATGTTTTGAGAACCATTGAAGATTCCTTATATTAGTGTTGTAATGGTTAATACTGTGATACCTTTATCAACCCCTACCTTAAAATATAAGGTAATTTATTTTTTATATTGTACACAGATTAATTTTATGATTTCATTATTTCAGTTTGAGGGGTGTAAAAAGGCTTATTCTAGACTAGAAAATTTAAAAACTCATTTAAGATCTCACACTGGAGAGAAACCATATACATGTGAATATCCTGGTTGTAGTAAAGCTTTCAGTAATGCTTCAGATCGAGCTAAACATCAAAATAGGACACATTCTAATGAGGTAACTATATATTTATATTTTAATTGGCCAGCAGTAGTTTTTTTATAAAAATATAAAAATTATTATCATCTCCATTCTCACTTAATGGAACAGAATAAAAGTTGAAAATTACTGTGGAAACTGATAAATTAATATTAACCCTAAACTTTTCATTCCGTACCATTAAGTGCCCAATAGAGAAATCAAATAATAATGTATAAAATATTTTTTCCTAGACACTGGATGGGAAAATAAAATAATAAAATTTAATAATCCTAATACGAAAATTACTGTATGGAAAACTTTATATATTTTTGGGTTTAAAAGAAACCAATGCTTGGAATTAGGGCACAATGATAAGAGGTACAAGTATGTTATGTCCAGCAGGGGGGAGGGGCTCCTTATAAGAAATTCAATAAGCCTTAAGTTAAAGGATTTAATCCTTTAAATCCTCGATCCTTTGACTGTAGAAATTGGAAATTATTGACAGTTATAGTATCCTTTAACTTTTAGCCTAGATTTTTTTGGTTAACACTATAGCTACAGCTCATGTGCTGACACCATGTCACAGAATAATAATTTCCTCCAAATTTGTTAATTTAAATTGAGATTTAAGTATTTTATGTTTTTGTTCTTTTATGCTACATTAAGGAATAACTTCCTAGGTAAGCAAGCACTAGGCATAATCTTATGATTTATTTAAAATTAATTAAGTTGACACCAATGAGGCAAGGGAGAGCAAACAGGTAGTTTGCGAGTTTGGTAATCTTTGGACCTTGCTAGGACTCTTAAAAAAGAAAGAATAAACCGAAATTGAATAAAACGTTCATTAATTGAAAATACTCTTGTAAAATTTTCAATGTTTTATATTTTTCTCCTAAAATTTTGTTTAAATTTGTTTGTAGAAACCATATGTATGCAAAGCCCCTGGTTGTACAAAACGTTACACAGATCCTAGCTCTTTGCGGAAGCATGTTAAAACAGTTCATGGCGCTGAATTTTATGCGAATAAGAAGCATAAAGGAGTTGGTTCTGGTGGTGACAACGGATCTGAAGATGGTGCTGGTGGTGATTCTCCATCTAGAAGTGACGGAGATGGGCCCATGTCCAACAAAACTGCTTCTGTTTCAAGTCCTAGTATTAAGTCTGAGGTATGTTTTTACTATTTTTTCTTATTACCGTTTTATACATAAGTTAAATTCTTCTGCTTACTAATAATTATTGAGTCACAATTACTGAGTTATCTTCAATAACAACTCTCCCAACTTCTAATTATGATTTAATGTCAATATAAAACTTGTGTTAACATTTACAGAAAATCATAATTTTTGTGCCTACTAATCATTGTTGAGTCACAATTGCTGGATAAGGCATAATTGATGGAATTAAATTTTTCTAAGTTTGATAAATTTACAAACTCCCAATGGTTCTTTTTATATTATGTGGCATTGCTGATGGCTTTATTTTTTTTAAAGTTTTCTTTATTATATATTTTTTAATAATTCTATGATTTAATTTCATTTTTACTAAAGCACTCTTATTGGATTTACATTTTAATCTTTACTTTTTTTATTTTGTTTAGGAAACAAGTTCACCTGCACATCAAGGCAGTCCAATGTCGATAGTACCCAATAATTGCTATGCATTTTGTGATGATTCCATGTGTGATGGAGCAATTTCTTCTGTTAATCATGTACTTGATGAAAACTGGGCTGAAGATGCTCAAGACTTAGATGTGAGTAATTTCATGTTTTTTAACCACTTTTATTTACTTTATACACACATCTGGTGATTCATCTTCTGTTGATAACTACCGTCCTATCACTATTCAATCTTGTTTAGCCAAGCTCTTAGAAAGTATTAGTAGATCAACTTGTTCCTGTTCTAAAACCCGTATTATGCTTATCAGCATGGCTTTTTAAGTCATAGATCTACTACCTCTAATTTAATGGTCCTTCAGAATTATATCCTAGATGCTTTTAGTTCCAATAAACAGGTGGACATTGTTTATATAGATTTCTCTAAGGCCTTTGATAAGTACTTAGGTCTATATTGATTGCTAAATGTAAGATGATAGGGATTAATGGTGCTGTTTTAGACTGGTTAGAAAGTTATTTAAGTGACAGAAAAATATTTGTAAAATTTAGAGCCTCTTTTTCATATTTGTTTAGTGCCTCATCTGGGTGCCTCAAGGCTCTCACCTGGGACCAATCCTCTTTTTAATTTTATAAATGATCTAGCTTTTTTTATTTCCTTTTATTTTATTTTTACTGTTTGCGGATGATGCCAAACTTGGGTTTGTTATTAATAGTATTATTGACTGTTGCATTTTACAAATGCATTTAAATATGTTAACTAAATGGTGTGATAATAATTTTATGGAACTAAATATTAAAAAATGTCAAGTTATCACTTTTCATAAAATTAAAAATCCAATAATTTTTGATTATACTTTTAATAATGTTTTAATAGATAGAGTAGATAAAGTAAAAGATTTAGGAATAATTTTGGATTCTAGTCTAAATTTTGTAAGTCATGTAGATTATATATGTAAAAGAGCTATGAAAATGTTAGGTTTTATCCATAGAAATACCAAAGAATTTAAAAATATTGAAGTAATGAAAACCATGTATTTCTCTCTAGTCAGGTCTTTATTAGAATATTCTACACCAGTATGGAACCCTAATTATTTAGTTCATTCAAATTCATTAGAAAGAATTCAACACAAATTTTGTAAACTTATGTACTTTAAATTTTTTAACACTCCCAATTCTTCTTATTCTTTTACCTCAGTTTCCTCACAACTAAACCTCCCTTCTCTTCAATCTCGTCGTACTCATAATGATATTATTTTCCTATTTAAACTCCTTAATAACCTCATAGACTGTCCAGAGCTCCTATCCATGATCCGTATCCGTGTTCCTCAATTCCACTCTAGATTCAAACCTTATTTGATGTTTCATATTGTCAAACTAACTACTTACTTAATAAACCAATAAATAGAATGATGAGAACTGTTAATCGGTTAAGCCAAATTACTGACCTCGATTTATTTAATTCTAAATTTTCTACCTTTGTCAATTGCATTAGATCACTTGATCATGTTAATTTACAATGACTCAAATTATGTCACTAAAATTATCTGTGTTTTAATATTCTTTTTTCCTTTTGTTTTATGAATATGATTTTTTTTTTTTTCTTAATTATATTTTGTTAACATTTTTAATTTAATTTTTTTGTATTTACCTGACGTTACTGTATTTTAATTTTTTATTTTATTTTAAATTTTTTATCTGATTAATATACTACCATCATTTTATTTATTTTCTACTTATATGTCATTGTTACATTATCTTAACTTTTAATTTTCACTTTGGTGTCAACTATTTATCAATATTAATTTTTATACTTTTGATTATTCTTTTTTATTTAACTATAACAACTATCTTATTTCTAATTATTGTACTATTTTAAATTTAAATTATTTCTATATCTTATATTACTAATCTATCATCCTTTTCATGTAAAATTGTTTTCCTTATTATTAAACAATTTATTCTTGTTAAACTTTAGATTATATTCAAATTTGTTACTTCTTTTTATTTAGTCTATTCATATTATAATTTTAATTTCTTTTTTGAACTTAAATTTTTATAATGTATAAAAAAATTTTATTTGTGTGTGCAATTTTTATTTAATTTTTTTCTTAATTGTTATTTTTGTAAAAAGGGTAATTTTGCCCGTTAATGTATTAATAAATAAAAAAAATAAATAAATAAATAAACATCAAGTTTTTAAGGAAGCAATTATGTACTTGTTATTGTCTCTTTACTATTGGTATACAAGGCTGTGAGAGTGAATACTAACAAGTCAATGATGAAAGTAGAAAAGAAGTTGTACGCACTAGAATCCTCTAAATGTATGTACCCTACCAAAAATGATTTAGACATTTTTGTTTATTAACATAAAAGAATAGATTATCTTTTAAGTTTAAGCAGTGTTTTATTATCATCTGACTGTCTTTTATTTCCTATCAGTCTATATTTTTCAAAATTAAGGAAAATGGTTTTTCACATAAAGATATATACTCAATCTCAATACATTAAAAGGCTTGAAACATCGTTTTGGGGCTCTCAGGGGCTGTAACCTCCTTTAAGAGTTAAGGTTATAATCAATTGTTTTTTTTTCCTGCACATAGTTTGTGTTTTGATTTATATTTTTCACGTTCATCTATATAAGTTACTATAATTTTGTACTGATTATTTCATTATATTTTTAACGAACGTGGTCAGGTTACTTTTTCGATGTTTCAAAATTCAACCAATAGAGCCTCTCTATTAATAATATTTCTATGTTTTTTCATTAGTTATGATTAGATTATGATTGTACTTTTTACTGTTTTTAGTTATATGATCTTCCTCAAGCTTTGCAAGCAGTTGTAGGATTAGCTCCAATGCCTCCCGTACCAAGACATCACAACACATTAAGACCTCGAATATCTAAAAATATGTCTACATTACCTCCTCTACCTCACTCTCAAAGTATGTATTTTTTGTATTTAATAATAAGATGTATACATTTAATTTATCTTATAATGATAACTAGTAAACATTTTATATCCTCCCAGCTTAGGAGCAATGTTTGTTCTGACATTAAACATAATAACAGAAAAGAATTAAGAATTCCTGTATTAAGAAAAGTATTTGTTTCACTTGCTGCTATAGCACATAGAGTGCTAAGGAATTTTACTACTGTAAAGGTTTGTGACTGAAGCCTCTTAAATGTGGGCTACTTAGTTGGGTTTGAAATAGTGGTTTACCTCTCTCCCTGGCAATCCTGCTATTTCCAGTACAAAGAAAGATTACAGCATCTATGACATCTAATTAAGGATGTGTACTCTATAGTAATGTTTGATTAAAGATTTTCAATTTAGAAATAAAAAGATCATACCTCAGTAATTAAGAAGTTATAACTATAACCATCTTATTCCTTTTTTGGTCAAGCATATCCATTCTTACATCAATTTTTTTATTTAATTATTGTATTGTATGTCTAAAAGACACTAGAGAATATCAACACAAATAAAATCGATCCCCTCCACTTCCCTCTTCTAAATGAACTTCTGTCATCCAAACAACCTCATAAGCATTATTTTTATGATGATTTGCTTAAAAAAAATTGGTACCTATTAACTGTTTTTTAGTGAATCATCATGAAAATAATTAATAGACTTATGTAGTGTATAGTTACAATATTTATTAACATATTTATGTCTGTCTCTAGGTAATACTGGTAGAAGAGGAGGAAGTCTTGGTGGCGGTTTGACTGATCTCAACAAACGAATAACAGATCTTAAAATGGGACCTAATACTGCGGCCGAGATCAGAAGGGACTCTGCTAACTCTACTGCTAGCACATACTATGGTAGTATGAAGAGTGCTGACGATTCTAGTAGAAGAAGTAGCCAGGTAATTATCATCATTGTTTTCATATGTACTTTTCGATGTTCCGCGCCATATTTGAATCTAAAAATGATATAAAATGGTACCTAGTTCTAATCCAGACAACAGTGAATAGCCATTCTTTAGTGTAAAATAAAAATAAACAAGAACTCAAATATTTTTTAAAAAGTGACATTAATTTATAGAAGTTTGTTAAATTATTAGTAATGCTTTGCTTTATAAGTAAAAAAGCAACACCTTGTAACCTTATCTCTACGTCACCCCCTCGACAAGGGCAATTAATTTTAACACAGTTGGTAGCAGGGTGTTCCCGCTATGAATCTTTGGCAGGAACTGATCAGAGCTCAGAGGTCTCCTGCAATCCCTGAGTCAAGAACTAATAGACATACCATAATTTCAAAGAGGAAAATATGGAATGTGGTTCCATGAAATGGAACCCTATCTCTCAAATTTATTTTTTAACCATCAGACAAAAGTTTTATAGAGAATTTTAAAAAATATGCTAATTTGTGGCATGAAAGCAGCATAGGGGAAAATGCAGGGGGATTGATTTGATGATGTGTTACAGCTAAAGGAAGAAGTCCTCTTATTTTTGAATGAATTTGTTTTTATTTATAAATAAAAAAATATATACTTATAATTACACCAGACTACACTTGGTTAGTTCTTAAAAATTTAAAATTGGATTTTTGTAGTTTATAGATATATTTGAGTAGCCAACATTATTAAGTTATTGAATTATTTGTTAGTTGTTATTTAGTTATTAAATAAAACATTTTTTTACTCTTATCATTAATTTAATTTTATTGCTTATTTTCAGGCATCTCACCACAGACCTAGTAATGCTAGTTCATTTTATGATCCTATATCAGTTGGAGGCTCTTCAAGAAGATCAAGCAATATGAGCACTAATATTCCTTTACAGGTTTGTCTCATAACTATTTTATTTCTATCTAATCAAACTATAAGCTTGTGTCCAGTAAAATATGAACAATTTGGTGCTGTAAAATTAAACAAAATTATTTTGTTTTAAGCAAGCATAGAGAACTGAGTGACAAACTAAGAGATGCTTAACATAGTTTTTGGGTTTGGTTCTATTGTTTTTCTAAATTATTATGAGTTTAGCTGGATAATTATTATGCTGTCCTAGTTCTACTATTTTACCATCCTATTGATCATGTTTTATTGCTTGAACATAATTATATCAATTTCAAATTCACTTCCAGTCTAAAAATGGATCTAATGACCTAAATGTTTATTTTAAGTACAGTTTACTAATTAATTTTATTTTATTTCAGATGGGAGTTCAAAATAATATGTGGGAGAATGTGGAGGTCCGACGATACTCTGAACCTGCTAGTATGACTTTAAGAGTTGAGTGTGCAGAAGATACCAAACCAATTCTTGATGAAAACACTGCAGCATTGAGGCCAACGGATCAACCATCTCATCCTAATCAAGAGGTTGTGTTGGATGAAGTTGGTGAGGGTGAACTGTTGGAGAGTAAACTGGTTTTACCCGACGATATGGTTAATTATCTTAATCAGGTATGAACATTGGTTATTACAATTTATTTATTAACATTGATGAGAAAATTATATGAGTTCCTTTTCTCAGAAGGCGTTGCCTTATGGGGTTTCTCCTAAGCAATTTATTACTGTTAAGTAAAATGTTATGTATTCTTTTTTGTATTTTGAATTTGGAGGAAATATAAAAATTATTTATGATTTTAATAAACATGCATGAGTGGGAGATTTATATAGAGCAAAAATATCCATTTTCATCTTCAAAACTCTCATGTATATTTATTTCTTCTTAACTTTATTTAGTTTTATCTATTTGTCATAGTCTGTTATGAATATAAAAATTTCAAAAACCTCTTGAAACTCTCTTTGCAATAAAAGAAGATAGAGTCGGACATTGTTTTAAGACTTATTTTCAATAACATTATATTTTAAATAATTGTATCAGTTTTGCTAAAAACATATTTTGTCTTTAATTTTTAGGTGGCTGAATGCTCTGGACAACAACCTGGTTTACTTCAGCCTTTGAGCCCTTGTAAACCTCCTATGAGTACATCTTATCAAAATGGCAGAACGAGTCCGTCAATGACTGCATTCAGTCCATTATCTGGAAGAACAACACCTACAAAAATTGCTTTGACACCTTTATCATACCAGCCCAGTTTATCTCCTATTCAACCAGTTTTACCACCTGCTCTTAATAGAAGAAGTAGTGCCAATGTAAGCATTTTCTTTAACTATTTTTTTAAATTTGTCTATTTTTAGACTAAAATCTAAAATTAAATGGAATAGAACCCATCAGATCATTTGTTTAGGTTTATTTGATAATCAATTTAACAGGTATCATCTGGTATCTTTAAAAAAATATAATCTTAATTTAAAAATATTAAGGAATGTTGGTCTGGTTTCAAATTACTCTTGATTCTTAGTGCATTTTTTTAACTGCCTAGTGGACATAACTGTGACTGAACTCTCTGTTATGAAAAAATACTGAGTAGGGAAATTGTTAACTAATTCTATAATTATGTATTTTCCAGGCTGGTAGTGTGAGTGGGGATAACTATGCAAATCCTGCAGATGTGTCTGGTTCTCATACTTTGACAACGTTACCCCTTCCAAGTTCTGCAAATATTACAAGTCCGTCATCTTGCATCAATACTTCTCAACCTGAAAACATCACCAGCCCTAGAATCCCTGACGTCAAAAGTCCTAGGAGTGTGAATGCTGGAATTATGAGTCCTAGAGATTGTAGTGAAGTTTTAAGCCCTAAACCTTGTGCTGTACCTGAAAGCCCTCGTGGTGTCACTCTCACAAATTTAGATGTGATGAGTCCGATACCTGTTCCTCAAGTAGATGTTTCTAGCCCTCAGCCACTTCAGAGGAGGAGTATCAGTGATGATGTCATGAGTCCTAGACCCATTACAATGAATAATTCTAATTTAAATAGTCCTAGAAGAATTCTTAATTCTGAAATCAATATTGGGAGTTCTAGTGAAACTCCTGCTAGATTAGAAGTTTTGTCTCCAAGAGGAATCAACATGGCTAGGATGAATTCGTGCGAGGTTAGTCCTAGAAGGGTTGTTAATGCTAATGATTGTATGAGTCCAGCGATGCCTTACATGTACCAGGAAGCTGTTGCAAGTCCTACAGCAGGAAGTGTTGCTCCCATGAATCCTTCATGTTCTCAGCCTGTTCAAGCTGCCCGTCACTGTAACTGCCCTGTTCAACCTTGCAATAATCACTCCAATTCCCTCCCTCCACCTTCTCACTCCAGCCCTCATCACACTGTTTTATCACCCAGACAGCATCCTGATCCCAACTATCCTGCACCTAATATGTCAATGCATCAGACTGCTTATGAAAGAACTTTAGAATACGTAGAACAATGTCATACATGGGCTCTTACATCATCCCAACCTTCATGTACTATTCCCTCAAGTGATATTAATTCAATAATAGATGACAATAATCAATATTATCAAATAATCCAATAATTTCAAATGAAACGGACTGATATTGATTTTTTAAAAAGAAATGTAACTTGGATTTAAATTGAATTATAACTTGTGTTAAAAAGGTGAGGGAAATTTTACATCTAGAAATAATTATTTATTTAACTTTTTTTCTACCCCTTCCCTTTTACTTCATTTTTAGTCCTCTTTTTTAATTATTATGAAATCCCAATCCAAGTTACTTTATATCCTTTGTGTGCCATAGTTTGTCTCTCTTATTAGCATAATTTCTGTGATAGTTAATATTTTGAGGGTCTGAATAAATACAGTATTTTATTAATAATATCATTCTAATTGCTTTAGTCAACTGGTATGTGAATGGAAGACATTTTATTTTATGACTCATTTAACCTTAATGGCTGTAACAACTATTTGTTGCTTCGTCTATTTTTTGCTTTCATGTCTCTTAATTAAAACTAATGAAAATGCATTAACATAAGGTGTGCAATATTTACATTGTTTTAACATCAATCAATAAATGGATTTTTTAATAAAATGATTAAAAGTAGCACCTAAATTTAATTGGACTATTCTTTGTTACTCTTGTATAATTTCAAAAATCAAAAATGGAAAATAATTTTTTAAATAAAATTAATTTAACGATTGGTGCTTAGGTTTAATCTTATTTGATATTATTTCTTTTTTTGTAAAAATTGTTGTGATATTGTTATTTTTAGTATTTAATGAAATTGTAAATAAATTAAATGTTTGTAAGTAGTATAATATAACTTTTAATATTTTGTTATTTTTAAATAATAATACTCATAATTGATATTTTTAGTTGTATACATTTTTTTTATTATTTTAAATTGAGGGCAATAAAAAACTATTTTTAAAGTTAAAATTAAAGGTAGAGTAGCTATAATAAAAAAATTGTATAGCTTTTAGATTGTCTATTAGATTGGCTTTTTTGTGTATGAAGGGATAGAGTTTTTAATTTTAAATATTAAAAGCTCGTATCATTGTTGCAAGGAAGCAAAAACAATGCTAAAAATGTAATAATGAATATTCTCATTATGTAATATTACTCATGTATAATATATTCATTCTACAAATATATTAGTTAAACTATTTGTGGAATGGTTTTTTACTGCATTACATAATATATGTATGCATTACATTTATTGTTGTGTATGTATTTCAGGTACAATTCATAGTTTTGATACTCATACTGTATGCACATTGTTGCTGATTCGTGAAATGGAAGTGTATAATTTTTATCAGTTAAATTTACTTATATTGCAAGCAAAGAGCACTTAAATGTTTTTATGAACTTACAAATTCATTTTTTAGATCATTCTTAAAGCAACATTTGTACTTGTCTCTTAGATTTTTTCTTTTTAACTTTGTTTCTAAAAATAGCAAAATAATTGATTGTATATTTAAAAAACAATGTATATTTATTATGTAAATGTTTTGGTTTGTAAATTGAAAAACTATATAAAAAAATATATTATAATAAATTATTAAAATTATTTTAGATTGTTATTTTTTATTTACTATTTGCAAAAAATGAAAAATTTTTGAAGCAATAGTTCGATATATTTGCTTCACCTGCCTTACAAAAAAATTATGAGATACATACTTAAGTACTACAATTTTATAAAATTTAGTGCTATTTTTATTCTTAATATTTATTTAAAATTTATTGAGACAGAATATATTTCTATATATTATCGTTACTATACCTAGTATCTATTAATAAGAACTCTTGTAAAGCTTAGTATCTGTACCTACCCAATTTTTAATTTTTTAGTGCAACTATACCCTTTTTTTAATAAACTAACTTCAATGAAAGTACCTAAAGTAGAACTATTTAGCGTAGGAAGTTAATATGGATCAGTCCTATTAAGATTTCTGTTCTAACTGCTGACATATTTTTTAAATTATTTAAAAACTTTTATGACGAGTTGTAACGTTATAATGTTATACCCAGGAATACCCTCATCCTTGACTCAAAATTTCATTAGCTCATTTTTCCTTTGGAAAATCACTAATACCAAATTTTGTTGCAAGGTGAAGTCTGTTGTACCCCTAATCATAAATTTACTGTCAATTGTGAGAAATCTGATTGCATTAAAATAATAAAAATATTAGGAAATGTAAACTAGGTTGGGAGGGTTTGTGGCCTTTACTCATAAATCTTATGAATAATGCACAAATTGATAGCCACCAGGCCAGTTAGACCCCTACTTTACTCTCAGTGGATTGATAAAGGAAAATATTATCTTCTTGTTCCCCTTTACATTTAACAATTAAAAAAAAAATTCTACTGACTATTTAGTTGAAATAGTCAGTAGAAATTTTTGATCTTTTTTCAATGGACTTTTCAAATAAATTTTAAAGTTGATAATCCAAGAGCGGGATTGTAAAAGAAGATAAAATTACTGTGACGACTTCTTGGAATCCTAAATAAATAACTAGTACCTGTTGCAAGAAATTTTTCATTTTATATATTTATGTATTTTTTAATTAAGTAAGGATATAAATTTTAATTAATTTTGTTAAATTATTATTTTTATGTCTACTGTAATTTGATTCTAATTTGTGAACAAAAAATCATTTTAAACTATTTATTTTTGATATTAATTGTTGGGTTTACATTTAGCTTAACTTGAAATATAAATTCATGATTACTAATTGTATTGTAATTATTATTTTGTATTTTCATTAGATGTTTTATCATGTTATCTGTATTTGGTATTCTGTAACTCTGACATTTTTATTTGTTGTAAAATCTCAAAAGTCTGATCTCATAATTATGTTTTTTTTATTTATAATTATGTGATTGTAAACAATAGACAATAATTTGGTAAATAAAATAATTGTACTATTATAAATTTGGTTTTCTTCTTTTTTAACATCAACCTTTTTCAGTTATAGACTTAAGTTTTATAACTGAGTTTTATAACTTTAGTTGAAATATTATCACCTTTCGTCATTGATTTTTCTGTGAGCATTTTTGAAAAACCTAGGTATATTGACTATTCTACTATTGATTATTCTACAAAAATACTTTTCTCTCTTAAATTGACTTCACAAGATGAAGTGTTGCTGTTTAGACTAAAAAGCCCAAAACTTGAGCTAGAAATGGATTGTTGAGGCCAAATAAATATACCCAGCTTGCAAACCTCTGCACCAGGATTTTTCAAGGGATTATGCCAGATGCTTTTTTTGTGAATTTTCTTATATTCTGAAATATATTTAAGTCCACATTTCTGTTTAAGTACCTCCTGGAGAAATTAAGTTTTTTTTATTATTATTGGATTAGTATTTTCCACCCATAAATAAATGATTTAAGATATGTATGTATTAAAAAACTTATTCACGTAATACTTTTTTTAGCATAAAAATATTTATCAATTAAACTTGATAAGTTTACCAGTTAATTTATACTGTTACGTGATGAAATTCAATGTTTTTAACAAATGAATTTTATCAGTATAAAAATCTTAATTTAAACTATTTATGTCAATTAATACTTGTTTAGCATTTAATCTAATTGATTAGTAAATTCAAAAGATTATAGAACTTTTTATAATAATTTTGAATCAATTTTAGTGGTAATTTTGAATAAGTTAAATTGTTACCAGCTCTTTTTAAAGTGACTAAACATTTTTTTTAATTATAATTTTAGAGTAATTAAATATAATATGAAAAGTCTATTAGTTTTATCTAAATTATTTTTTTATTAGCTTAGTGATAGGCTATTTTGTCTTAATAAACTTTATAACACAAATTTCAGCCACAGGTGTTATCAATAATTCACAAATTGATAACAAATATTATTAATGTCAAGTTAAAAAGCTTAATGACGACTCTTTTAACAACCATTCAGTTAGTTATTTTGGGTTTATATATTAATTTATACAAAAAATAAAAAAAAAATATGACTTTACAATGGGTACTAGTGGTATGTTTCTGTTATTTTAATATTTATCTGTTATTCCAATTAATTCTATGTGCATCTTTTCATCACCCTCTGTTACTTTTGTGGTTAATGTTTAAAGTTAATGGCTGGAAACTTTTATGTTTTTTCAAAATGTTATATTTACCATTAAGAAATATTATCAGGGGCGCAACTACAGCTATATATATATATATATATATAATATATATATATATTATATATATATATATATATAATATATATATATATATATATATATATATATATATATATAATTGTATAAAGTTCAAACAAGGGGCCACGGGACTTGATGATCTTAAGGAAGACTATACTGATATTAAACCCAAGGTCCCATTTTTAGGTGAAAAGGTTGTATGCAACTCTTATAAGGGGCTCACGACTTAATGATATTAAGACAGACTATACTAATCTTTATTGGGGCATGAACCCTTTTTATTAGTAAGTTTACTATTTTTACTGTATCTTTTTGGAGGCCCCTAACCGCCCCCCCCCGCATTGCAGCCCAAAAATACGCCACTGAATATTATTATATTTTTCTGTCGAATATATGTCAGTTCCGTAAGCTCTGAAGCAGCTTGAATTTTTTTTCAAAGTTGTTGACTTATTTACAAAACACTGATAAAAAGGAAGATATCTAAATTTTAAAAGGACAAGAAGTTATAGTTAAAAGAATATTCTGAAACATCTTTGCTATTCTTTCGTGAGAATATTTTTTATTTTCTCAACATTTATAAAATTCTATTTAATTTTACATGTAGATTATATAATTTTAACATTTACAGGTTTCTGCAGGTTTCTTTGCTAACTTAATCGCATCACATGGTAATAATTTGTTTTTATGTTTTTTTTTTGTTTCATAAATTTGAAAATTAAAGAGTGATTCGCTGTGAAAAATACTTATTTTATGACCATGTTTAATCCCAAATTTCTTGATCTTAATCATATTTTATAATAGAAAGTCATTAATTAATTTGATAACTACTAGCCAATAGTTAAATACAAATTAATTTTAATACAGTAGCAACTCTTCATCTTTTATTTATTTGTATGTAAAATTCTCATTTCCCCATGGTAAAAGGCCATATCCTTTTCTCATTCAAACTTTAGAGGCAATTAACTTTTAATTTCTTCTCTAACATTATTGTTTAACTGCCATGCTGTTCAATTGTTTGAAAAGTGTATGCTTATTGTTCTATAGGGTTCTACGAAATAAGCATTTGGCTAAATACTTCAATTGATTAATCATATTGATTAGTCTGTAAAAATAAAGAGTATTATAATATGTTTGTTGCACATATATTATTGCTTTTAGCTGGGTATTAGCTAAACAAAATTATAATACTCTCAACTTAGCTTATGACATCTAATATTTTTGCTGGACATCTAGCTCTTTCATCTTAGCTGGCGTTTTTTGGTGGATAATGTTATATAACTATTATCTAGCAAGTTGAAAATTTAAACCAAACAATATTTTTTAGAGATAAATGAAAATATTTACAATGGGATGAATGCAGCTACTGGACAATTTCCATTTGCAGTGAGAACTGAAATACAAGAAATGAATGGACAAGTTGGTATCTGTTCAGCTTCTTTAATAAATAATCAATGGATAGTAACTGCAGGACACTGTGCCTCAGGGTAATTTCTATAAGTGATTCACGTCTTCTATCTATTACACAAATACAAGTGTAAAAATTAACATTTAAAATCTACAGTATTAAGTGAAGACATTAAGGATGAAAGGTCCTTCAAAATCATTTTGTAGGGAGACAAAATGAGTTTTTCCTACAATAAACAGGACAAAATCATAGTCCTACTTGGATGTTTAGAAGTTTGTTTGAACGATTCTCCATAATACACTGTTATTATTAGAATTTCAAAAGTTACCCATGAAAAATTTTTTTTTAAGAGTGTAGATATTTTAATATATCTATGATAAATGTTATATCTTTAGTACTAAATTTGAACGTGCATCATCATATTTAATGATTAAGAATTGGTGTTTCTTAAGGATTTCAGATGGTCTTATTTTCACATTACTTCATACTTTGTTTGCAAGCTTGTTAAGAATATATATTTTAATTTAATGAATATGGTATAAGTAAACAGTATTTTTTTATTTGATATTATGTTAATATGAATTAAGTATTATATACTATGCTATGATTAAACTATCCCCCCTCTAGAACTAGAGTCTAGATTGGGCTATGATTAAACTATCCCCCCCTCTAGAACTAGAGTCTAGATCTGGCACTGGCTGTAACGCCAGCCATCAATTTACTGTTTTTTTAGTCCACTAACCAATAAGTAATATTTCAGTGCTTTGCTAGTAAGAGCAACCCTCGGGTTGGTGAATGTTCAAGAAAAGAAAGGTACTCTCACATACACCATATTTAGACCAAATATATATGTGCATCCCGACTATGCTCTTAGCGGTGAAGGAGCAGTCAATGATATCGCACTTTATAAACTTTCCTCTCCTGTGCCTTCCTCAGGTAATAAAGAAAAAATATTTTTCCTATACTATGATTTGAAGTTTACTCCAGAAAAGTTATATAATACTTGTATAATAAGCATTTTAAACAATTAAGATGTATAAGTGTTGGAATTAAGTAAGTGTTAAACAACAAAGACAGCTGATTGATTTGATTTAAAGATCTCTAATAAATCTTGAAAAAATATTGATCAGCTCTAAAAAATATACTTCAGTATTTGTTTGTTAATTATCAATTTTATTCTAAAGATAGGATTTATTTTGCTATGATAATATAGAACAACTTTCAAGAGTTATCTACTGTGACGGTGACAAATTACTTAATAATATGCAATACAGAAGAGAGTTCATGCGCTTTATCATGTGTGTCAGTAAAGTTACACCTGATCACTCAGTGGCGACAAAAGCTTTTTTAGAACATCAGGCAACAATAAAAATGTGCTCTGGGCCTCCCCATATTTTTTTTCTTTTTATTAAATTTATTATATTTTGATTCCCTTTACATTTATTATATTTTTGATAACAACTCTGAAGGTATTTTACTTTTCCTCATTTATACTATACGTAAATAGGAAAAGTATTGTGTTTGCAAAAATCCAAAACCGAGATATCACTGGAATTATTCGTGTTCAAACCTTCTAAGTGGGTTTGATGGCAGTAAAACCATGTTTTTCAGTAAGCTAAAATATTCCTTTCCTGTTAAAAAATTTCGAAATAAAATTAAAAAATTGAGTTTGTAGTTGTGCTAATAAAATTAAACAACAATAAGTGTAGTTGTGCTATCCAGAAAATAATTTTTTATGGCATTAACTTCCTAATCATATATATACGAATGTGTTTTTAAAAAAATTGGAATGTAATCCAATTGAGCTGAAATTCAGTATATGTGTATACCTGTACGTAATAAGTAAGTGCACTAAGTTTTCTTTCAATATGAAGAATATATCCATGATTTTTTTGGATCATTAAAGTTAAGAAGCACAGAGCGTGGTAAGTGCCTAGATAGGTGACTGCTGAGAATTAAATGGATGAATTTACTATGTGAGGACGAACGAAGCAAAACTGAAGTACGGAGGATGAGCGGTGCGAATCAGATGTGATGAGGAAAAGTTCCAAGGTACCCCATACCTTAATTTTTGTTTTTACATTTATTTATAAAATTATCTTAAGGAAAGCTACTTTTTAGAATATTTTTTTTGCTCGTAAAAAGTTATTGTATTTTAGAGATTTTGATAAAAAAATCTTTGAAGTTAAAAATACTTCTTTGTAATTGTGGAATAAAGAAAGAATGTAATTATGAAAAATAATCTCTCTATAATTAA
The DNA here is from genome assembly GCA_018340805.1 of Microvelia longipes. Lineage (NCBI taxonomy): Eukaryota > Metazoa > Arthropoda > Insecta > Hemiptera > Veliidae > Microvelia > Microvelia longipes. The sequence goes on along the minus strand of JACMZG010001911.1, from coordinate 32,453,295 downwards.
ATTGCGAGTCGACTTGAAGTATTTTGCCCAGCCTCCAAGTAGTTTCTCTAGCACAGGAACAGACCATTCAGGTTACACTATTTGGGCTTGTTTTAAAATGTATCGAAAGTAAGTCGTAGAATAGGAATTTGGGAGAAGGTTGACTCCCTGAAGATTGAAGAGCAACATGTTATAAATTGTTGTATATTTTATGATGTATATATTATGATATTTTACAGGGTATCCTAATATAAAACCAATTACTATACCAAATATTGCTGCTAATTCAGTGACTAACTATGATGGCCAAATGGTTACAGCCATTGGATGGGGTAGAATTCAGAGTAAGCAAGCCATTTACTAAAATTAAATACATATGAGTATCAGTGATGAGTATAACTCGAACACACAACATTTCTACGACTACACAATGCTATTATTCAATATTTGCTTATACAGGGCTTCTTTCAGATTTCTTGACCAGGATTAATTTTAATATATATTCTTTTGGGGATAAATTTCAATGACAACTGTTGACCAAGGATACAGGGAAGGGGCTTAAATATCACTGGTATTCTTTGAAAGAGACCCTGATACGATAATAAAATATACTAAATATACCAGGTGGAGCATTTCAGATGCACTAATATTAAACCTTTAAGAATAAGGTGGGAAACATAGTATATGCCATAGATAATGGTTAATATTTTTTCTAGCAATTTTAACTAAAATCTATGTCAATAGCTTGATAGCTTGGGTGACGTTGGTATCAAATTTCTTAGGTTTAATGTAGTTTATAAAAAGCATTGTTATAATATACTCTAAATAAATTTTTCAAAGTTACCAAAAGTAGTGACAATATTACCACATTTAGGTAATTGTTACCAAAATAATAATGGTAAATTTAAACTGAGCTCTGTTAATTTAGTGGGGCATTTTAGTCTGGCATTTTTTAGGGGGGTATTTAATTTTAGTGGCATAAATACAAATGTTAGCTCTCTGTATCTTTTTCAGATGGTTCTCTGCCCAGAATTTTACAATACGTCACCATTAAAAACTACCCTAATGCCCAATGTATCAATTCGTTCCCTCCTGCTTCGTCTAAAACTATATGCACAGAAAGAATGTTCAAAAATGCAGGACCATGTAACGTACGTAATTATTTTCTTACTTGCTTATCTTGATTCATTTTGATAATTTATTTCTAGATATTTAATTATATTTATCTTAGTTGATATTGTTATGTAATTTAACAAGTTAATCTTTCGGCTTAATCAAGTCTTTTACGAAATGAAGAATGATTTTTTATCTATGCAATAATACTTTTCCAACTTTTAATCTTAAGTTGGAAAATAAAATTGCGTGCAGAAAGAAATTAATCTTAAATAATCTTTCCTCTTATTAATTATTCTTACACTATTTTCTTTTTTTTATTCACGCAAAAGATATATACTTAGAGTAATTTTCTATTAAAAGTCAATACACAAGATAGTTGCATTCACTTAAAATAAAGTCAAGATAAATATTCACTTAAAATGGTTGGTTAGTCAGGATGACCAAAATTGAGGGAAGGTTGGGGAGTGTTAAGATCAGTTAGACTTCTTGATACCTAAAGTGTATGTCTTAAAAATTTAATATATTTTTGAGTTAAAATGTGATTTGATAACAAGAAAGATTTGGGGAATCTTCTTCTCAAATTCACGGTCTATGTTCTTTTAAAATTAAAGTTTAGTCAAGTATTGCTGCCCTCTATGCGGGCATATACCATATGAGCCAGCATACATTATACACGGAATATAAATTAATCAATGTGAACCAGTTTAGTCTATCTCATAATATAAGTGGCTACAAACGTCTTTACAGAGTTCCTGGATCATGTATGGCATAAATATCTACACTACAAACTCTTGTAATTTATAATCAACTTTTATTGTAGTAGTGTTTTGGCAGTCTCCAACCCTCTAGGTACCAATTGTTTTTGTACGAGGTTCAAATAGTATTTGTACAAGGTACAAATACAACAGTACAAACAATGAATAAATGCGGCCATTGTTTTATTCCAGGGCGACAGTGGCGGTCCTCTAGTGGCTAACGGTGCCAGTGGTCAACAAGAATTAGTGGGAGTTACGTCATATGGTGCGTCTACAAGTAGTAATCAAAGCTATTGTTCTGATCCTAATGGAGGTGTAGTCTATACTTATGTTCCTGCATTTAGATCATGGATCAATACCACCATCTCAAGAAATTCTATATTGGGATAATTCTTGAATTTGTTATACACCTAAATATATTAATACCAAATCGAAATAATATTTTTTACATACACAGTATCTTTCAGTTGGTAGTATTTTTTATCCTATTTTACCAAAGAGGGTGTTTTGTCATCTTCGCCTTTATATGCTTCTTAAGGGAAAGCTGTGTCCACATGTATACACATGTAAGTTCACATGTATGCATAGGTAAATCCACATGTATACTTATGTAAGTCCACATGTATGAATAGGTAAGTCCACAAGTATTCATAAGTAAGTCCACGTGTGTATATATGTAAATCCACATGTATACATATTTAATTCAAAATTAATACACATATGCAAGTCCACATGTATTAATATTTAAGTCCAAATGTATACAAGTATACACATATACAAGTCCATATGTATACATATGTAAGTCCACATGTATGCGGACTACAATAATAGAATTTTTAAAACAAACTGACAGCTTGAAGCACGATAAAATACTTGATGGAACTCTAAGAGTTTAAAAGTAGTTGCTACTATATTAAATTTTAGGGTTCAGGAAATCAAAACATACATTTTGTATTGTATTGTTAGACCATCAATATCGGTATGGATTTTGAATAAAGGAATGAAAAGTGGGTTGAATACAAACTTCACAAATGTTTTTGGAGATAGACAAAAGAGGCAAACTATGTACTTTAGCCAATAAAATTCCAGTTGCTTCTACTTTTTAATTCTCCTTGTGTGTTAATATTGTTTTATTATTGTTATAAAGAAAAAGAAAATACTTCAGTTCTATAGAGCGAATATATTCTGAGCGATAATTATTTCGTTCCCATTTGGGTCAACTTCACTTCAGGCTTAAACTATCTAATAACACAGGTGTTACAATAAAATAAAATATGAATCAACAAAACAAGTTACCTGTTTAATTATTATTTATATGCTATATATATATATATATATATATATATATATATATATATATATATATATATATATATATATATATATATATATTTATGTTCTATCATATAGTTTAAGCCTGAAGATGACCCAAATGAGTACGAAATAATTATAGCTTAAAATATATTCGCTTTATAGAACTGAAGGCTTTTCTTTTGCTTTACATCAATTATGTGGTTCTATAAGAAAGATGTTTCTCTTTACAACAAAGTTTTTAAAAATGATTTAGTTATTACAATACACCAAAACATGATTCCAGTATTTATTTGAATATAGTAGTTTTAAAGATTGAAAAGGTGTAAATTCATCTTATGCTTTAGTGTCCGACATGTTTATTTTAATATTTGAAACATTAAAGAAGAGGAAAAACGGGAAGAAAATTAGTTATTTGTATTGGTCGATGGACTTTAGTGAACAGTGGATGTGAATCATTGTTATTTATTTAATTGATAAAATTTCTTAAATAGGAAATATAAATTGTTCTTATTTATTAAGTGTTAATTTAATAATAGTATGATGAAGAAAAAAGTTAGTACCTTTAATTTTAGTATTTGACTCATTTTTCAGTATTTGGATTAATATCTTTATAATTTTCATTACATTTTCATTTTATAAACTTGATTAATTTGTTATAGGTTCTGCTTATGGGTAAAAGTGGGGCGGGTAAAACCAGTATGAGATCTATTATTTTTGCCAATTACATTGCAAGAGACACAAGAAGGCTTGGAGCAACAAGTAAGACTCATTTTTAAATATTTTTTATCTTATTAGATTTATTTTTAGCAACTACTAGATGGACAGTAGAGTCATGTATCTCATTATTAATGGCTTTATGGGCCAAGTCATGGAGGAGAAATACTCTTAGAGAAGAAAAAGTTACTGATTTAAGTAATGAGCACCTCTGTTTATGTTGGGCTTAGGTGTTTTTGTTTCATAGCGTTAATAAGGATAATTTATGCTTTACCTAATTTATGCTTATTTTAGTCATTTTTAAGGGTTGGGAAGGGGAGAGGAAGTCTAGTCACTCTATAGGGTGTAAATAAAAGGGGACCCCGTCTTTTTTGTTTTATATTAGGAGGTGTGCTCATAGTGGTTTAATCTTTCAGATTTGGTCAATTTTATTCATTTTTAAGAAATATTGACAAACATTAAATAATTTTATATGTTTATACATACATTTGGCAGAGTGATAAGCAATGTATGAGGATGGCATGAGCAAAAAAGGTGGGATCGATAGTGTTTTGTTTGTTCCCTTGTTTTTTGAGTGTGAGTGGACTTCGTCTTCTCCTTCCATCTCTCCCTCAAAATGACTTTAATTAACATTAATATAAACTTAAGAGTCTGGGAAAGATGAGAAATACTTAAAAATAATTATTTAACTCCCTAGGTATTGCTATCAATTACTTTGTTCAGATGTGGGATTTAGCAGGGGTGTTCAACTCCATGTTCAATCTCCTAAGGAATTCAACCCCCCTGCAGATGTCATGTGAACGCGATTGAACATGGGGTTCAACCCTGAACTCATTTTTCCTGGTGAAAAATACCTCGTGAGCAGTTGGGATTGAACCCCCTGCCAAACCCCGCTTTTGAATGATATAAATGATGCTTCACATTTGCTGTATTAATACCAGTGTTATGTTCATCTTAAGGCATACTTGTTAACAAGCATTGTTAACTAAGTATCTATTGCAATTTATTTATGAAAGTAAATGATTCATGAGGATATCAGCTGTTTTGCCATTAGGCTAATCAGAGAACTAGCTGCCAACTCCCCTCGCTCAAAAAAATATCACTCCTATTCAACTGTACAAATGTTCTGCTTTGCCTTTTTTTTGTTAATAAACATGTGTTAAATAACAAATAAACCCTAAAAAACTTTGCTGTTTAGTTTTCAGCAAAAGTCCCTTAATGGCGTGCAAGAATTTTGTCAGAAGACAAACTTTTCGCTGGCTACTGGCCAGGAACCAATGCCTTTTGATTAATTTAGTATTCTGATAGCTTATGGGGAACATAAAGAAGGCATTCCTATTAGTCAGTTTAGTATTTTTGATCGCATTTTGATATATGAATGAGAAAGCTAATTTTCAAAATTGGTAATAACCAATTTTGAAATCATTCAACTGAGATGCTGGTTTTAGCTAATCTAAGCTATCAAGTTAATCGCCTAAGGTTTTACCTTGACAGTATGTATTTTATTTTAACTGTATATACTTAAGGAGTGTAAATTATATTTTATTTTCCACCCCAACTATTTGAAAAAATATCCTATATTTTAAAATAAAATCCACTAAAATTGGTTGAAAGTACTCTTAAAGCCATCCTTCTGCCACCTTGCCACCCCTGATAAGCATCTATGTATTTTGAAGAGTTTCTCATTTATGTTACTTAGTTTATGAACTCAGGATTCATTTATTTTGATTTACAGTTGATGTGGAGCATTCACACGTGAGATTTTTGGGAAACCTAGTTCTTAATTTATGGGATTGTGGAGGGTAAGTATATTTTGGCTTCTTTTGCTTGCTTAATCCCTGGCTTATTATGTTCTCAACTTTTTTTCACTAAAGGCTGAGGCTAACTGATGAGGGAGTTTTTATGACCTTATTTAATTACTTAGAATTTAAATTTCTTGAAGACTACAGTCCTTTATAAATATTAATTTTATATTTCGTTTATAAAAAAATTTTTTACATTACAAATTTAGTTTCATTTGATTTCACCTGAAGATGTTGAACTTCGCTCAATGAAACGTTGTGAAGATTTATGTAAAGGTTATTAAATAAATTAATATTTATAAAGGACTGTAGTCTTCAAGAAATTTAAATTCTAAATATATATCACACCAGTCCAAAAAATTTACTCTTATATTTAATTACTTTTAATGGTTTGTGTTCATTATAAATTTTTCATAGCAGCATTTTTTTAAAGGAAACTTAAGATACTGTTTGTTTTATTTTATATGAAAAATTATAGCTTTGGTTGTGATCAGTAGAGCTGAGCCTTCTAAGGTCAGTGAGGGAAGAATTTTTTATACTTATTGCCAAATAATCAGTAATATTTATTACCAGTTATTTGTCTTCACTAAATGCCTCATAATGCTTATTTAATTGGACTATACACTGGTTCACAAGATACATTATTTTTACATTGTATGTACAAAATAAACTTGTACATACAATTTACTGGTCTTTAAAACAGTGTATGAATAGGCACAATTAAGTAAACAACTTATCATGTTACTCTCTATTTTTTATTTTCTATTTTAACTATTCTAGACAAGAAGCATTCATGGAGAATTACTTTGCTAGTCAAAGAGACAATATATTCAGAAATGTTGAAGTCTTAATATATGTATTTGATGTCGAGAGTAGAGATTTAGAAAGAGACATGCAGTATTATCAGAGTTGTTTAGGAGCTATTATGCAGAATTCACCTGATGCTAAAGTTTTTTGTCTTATTCACAAGATGGATCTTTTGCCGCAAGACCAACGTGATATTGTAAGACATGGTTTATCATTTTTATTATATTTGTTAAATCTTCTATTAAACATGTCAATAGTGATGTGGATAACAATCACAGAGTAAAAAGAATACATTCTTATATACATTCGGGATATGTTTTGTTGGTTAAATTAAATCTGCCAGTAAAAGCAGATGTATGAATGTATTTATTTTTACTATATTTGTAATGTAATAATTTTATGAAATAAAGATATTATTATTATTAAGCCATGGGACAATTAACTAATTGTCCAATTAATTAACTTAGGATAAAGGACAATTATTAGTGACAATACAACAGAATTAAATTTACTTGCATTTAAAAATGACAATTTTCTTTATTTTCACTGAATTTCTTTATTTCAATAACTGGTAATTTAATTTTCCTATGACAAAGTTCCTGAACTTGCTGAGTTGCATTATTAACCAGTTTATCATAATTATTGACTTTTACTTTAAAGTATGGAAAAGCATGCAGTACAAAATTGTCATTTAAGTAATTACGTTTTTATTCATATCTGGTAAACCTGCTGTCTGACTTTGGAACACCAAGATTTCATATCTTTAAAAGTACTTTTTTATTCCACAATTAAAACTTAATACTTAAAGTACTTAGTTTTTTTTTAATTCAACAATAATAGAAGTTTTGAACTATTAAATGTATTATTACTAAATATCTACATTTATCAACCATGCTCGTAAAGAGCTTATTGCCTTATGGATCTACTTATGTAAGGTTCCTCTTTAATGGCACCCAATAAGACCAAAGCAAGGAACCACCTCCACATTGAATTTTGTCTTCGAGTAAAGCACATCTATTTCCTGAATTATCTATTTAGCAACATAAGTCTAATTAGTGTTAATGTTTTCTACTTAAAAAGTTGTTATTTGTGTGTTAAATAAAAATTTTTGAACTATTCTTTAAATAAGAACAACTTATCATTTTTTGAATAATTTCAAAAATCAGTAATATCTTTAGATTAAAAATTGTGTTAGAATAAGTATTGATAGTTTTACTAGAGAGGGGGCTCTTCCTCCTTTATCTTTGGACTCATATCTTTTTAGGGAGGCATCTGTAGTCTAAAGAACCTAATAGAAGAGATATTTTGGAGCTTAAACTAATGAGATAACTGACATTTTTCGCTTACAATAAATTAGTTGCAGTGTTATGCCTCTCTGACTCACATACAACTAGTACCTCCATTTTGGTCTGAACAACTCAGTTGTTTTGAAATTATTGTTTTAAATGTTCATCATTATTTGTCTCAATGTATTGTTTGATTTAATCAGATTTTTAGAGAAAGAGAAGAGGATCTAAAAAGATTGTCTAAGCCTATAGAATGTACATGCTTTCCAACATCTATATGGGACGAAACACTTTACAAGGTAAATTAACATGAGATTGTGATTTTTTGGCTTAAAATGAAAGTATATTCTTCTAATCAATATAACTTTGTTGGCATAAATGAGAAATAACGAATAATAACTTTCTCCCTCACAGCACAGGCCATGCTGTGCTGTGTCACACCACTAGAGGCTCAGCAAATCTAAGTCCTTCAAGGGGACCTTTATTCATTTTACCTGAACCTTTAAATGTCTCATAAGGAAGACTAGGATCACAAGTGGTCCTTAACATACTTCATCAGGATCCTAAAGCATTACAAAAGATCCCTAGAGATTAAACATGAAATTTATTTTATTTATTCAAGTTTATTTTTATTTATTTAAATAAAACCAATTCATTTGATTTAATTTTTATGAAAGTAAAATCAGGTAAAATCAAATTAAGCTTGTTGTATTCATTAATGCTACTCTAGTTAAAAGTAGACCCCTTTACTTGAAAAGGCATGTAGGACCCCTCCCCCCTCTAGGGCCCCTTGAGATGTAGGTATGGACCACTTAAGGCCAAACCCTTCTCAGGCCATTTAGGCTCAGTCCGTTACTGCTTTTAGGGAAGCCATGTTGTTATGTTGTTAATATTTATACTTTACAATTCGTTACTATGACAACTGTTATTATTTTATTATTATTCAATATGTCATGTTGTGATCTCATGATTTATGTTATATAATTAAATGTTCAGTTCATATTTAGAAACCTGTATTTTCTTACTTAAATGTATACTAAAACATGGCGCAGTGGTGTTTTTCTTTTAATTTTCAACAATAGTAAAAGGTATGAGTTATTTATTTATTGACTGTGAATGATTTATTGATTTGTTAAAATGGAGTATAATAAGCCAAATGAACTGAGTATGAGTGGCAACTTAGCCGACAATTTCCTGGTGTTTAAAGAAGAAGTACTGATATATTTTACGGCAACAGAGACAGATAAAAAGCCGAGAGAGATACAGGTCGCAAGGATAAAAAATTTGATGGGCCAGGAGGCCCGGAAAATATATAAGAGTTTAAATAAAACTGAGTCAAGTAAGGAAACTGTGTTATCAATATTAGAAGTGTTAGAGAAACACTGTGTTCCAAAAAAGAATATTATAATGAGTGTGTTTAAATTTCTAACTAGAAGACAGAAGGAAGAAGAGCCGTTTGAGAAATTCTATGCTGATCTACGTTATTTATCACAACAGTGTGACTTTGAGGATCAGGAAGATAAGTTATTAAAAGCACAAATAGCTCTAGGAATCAGGTCAAAAGCGATACAAGAAAGATTACTTAAAGAAGAAGCACCTCTTGATAAAGTTGTAGCTTATTGTGAGTCATCAGAGTTAGCCGAATTAAATATGAAAATCATTGAAGATGAAAGGAGACAGAAGAACGATTCAGTTGACGAGCTTAGATCAAATCGGCAAAATTTTTCAAATTATAAAAATAATGTAAACAAAGATAGGAAAAGTACTCAAGATAGAAGTCGTGTATGTCAGTATTGTGGTTCGGACCATGGAGTTCATAGTAGGTGTGCTGCTTATGGTAAAATGTGTATGAAATGCGGCAGGAGAAATCACTTTGCAAGTATGTGCCGGGGAGATGGACGCCGAAGATTACAAAACCAAGCCAGAAACTGTTATAATTTAGAAGAAGAGGACGGAAGACGTTCAGCACAGTCAGATTATTTAGTAGACACTCTAACTGTAAATGCTTTAGGCACAACTAAATGGTATAACAGATCAATGTCGAAGGTATTCCTATAAATTTTAAATTAGATTCTGGTTCGGACGTCAACACCTTGCCTCTTAGTTACATTAATCAAATGGGTTTAAATAAGTTAATTAGAAAAAGTAAATCAAAACTTGAGGCATATGGTGGGTTTGAAATTGAAACAGTAGGTGTGGTTTCGGCTCAAGTGGAAACCTCTAAATGTTTATGTGTTTTGGATTTTAATGTAGTTCGGGGAAAGAAAACTCCAATATTAGGCTTGGACTCGTGTCTACGATTAGGGTTGATTAAACGGGTTGATTCCTTAGAGAAAGATAAAAAGAATATCAACTTTAAGAGTGTTGGGTGTGATGAGAAGCAAGAGAGGTATAATAATTATAAAAATGTATTTACGGGATTAGGCTGCTTTCCTGATAACTGTAGAATTAAAATACAAAATGACGCTATTCCTTATGCTAGCTCCGCCCGTAGGATACCGTTAAAAATTAAAGATCGATTTAAAGAAACTTTAGAGTCACTTGTACAAAGAAATATAATTGAACCAGTTAACGAACCCTCAGATTGGGTCTCAAACGTAGTTATTGTTGAGAAACCTAATGGTTCTCTGCGGATTTGTATTGATCCCACTCATTTAAATAAAGTTATTGTAAGAGAAAGGCATACTATACCTACAGTAAACGAACTTGTTCCGGTCTAGCTAAAAAAATGTTTTACTGTTCTTGACATTAAGGACGGTTTTTATCACATTGCTCTCGACGAAGAGTCAAGTAAATTATGCACATTTAGCACCATATTCGGAACATTTCGCTTCCTCAGATCGCCTTTTGGACTTTCTAACTTACCCGAATTGTTCCACAAACTTGTCTCTAAATATTTTATGATATTCCCGGAGTTACTGTCTATTTCGATGATATATGTATAGCTACAGATACGAAGGAAGAAAATGATAAAGTTTTAAAACAGGTATTAGAAAGAGCTCAGCAACTAAATATTAAATTTAATTTTGATAAGTTTCAATACTGCTTGAACAAAGTAAAGTACGTCGGTGTTATCTTTTGCGAGCAAGGTGTTTTACCAGACCCAGAGAAAATAAAAGTGATACAATCCCTTAAAACCCCTGAGAATAAACATGATTTACAGAGACTACTGGGTATGGTTAATTATTTACGTTATTTTATACCTAATTTGTCTCAATTAAGTGGCCCACTACGAGAATTGTTGAAAAAAGAGATTATTTGGAACTGGACGGAGAGACACAGCAAAGCTTTAGAAGACATTAAAAAAGCTTTATGCAGTGAGCAGGTACTGGCGCCATTCAACCCGGCTCAGCCCATAGTAGTGCAATGCGATGCGTCAAGAAATGCAATCGGTTGCTGTCTGTTACAGAACAATAAACCAGTATTTTTTTCCTCTAGATCCTTAAATAGCGCTGAAATAGAGTACGCACAAATTGAGAAGGAGCTGCTTGCTGTTTGGTTTTCATGTTCCAAATTTCATAATTATTTATATGGACATCAGAGTGTAACTATATTTACTGATCACCAACCATTGGTTTCAATTATAAACAAACCCTTGTATAAAATCACGAATAATAGAATAAGAAGGTTAAGATTAAAACTGTTAAATTATCAATTTTCATTAAAGTACTTACCAGGGAGTCAAATGTATGTGGCAGATTATTTATCTAGATGTGGTTATCAAACTAATGAGCAAATAGATGAATCGATGAAAGATTTTGTGCACTGTATTGGAACAACTCAGGTCCCTATCGGAAAAACGATTAGATGAATTTAAAAAGTGTACAGCTACAGACCAAGTTTTAAGCACTATTGTCAAGTTTTATAAAAACGGTTGGCCCTCACAGTTAAAGGAAGTTGGAGAAACATATCATTTTTATAAATTAAGAAATGATATAGAGTATGATAATGGACTGCTATATTATAACAATCGCCTGATAGTACCTGCAGAAAAGAGAAAATTTATTCTATCTTTATTGCATGAAACGCACAGTGGACTGAATAAAATTACAGGTATAGTTAAGGACTTTTTCTATTGGCCTGGAATAATTTCTGATGTAAAAAACATTGTACAGTCATGTAGTCTTTGCGCTAAACATCAGAAGTCAAACTCACGAGAACCTATGCTGAATCATGAAATTCCGGACATACCTTTTTACAAGCTGGCTGCTGATATAGCCGAATTTGCTGGCACTAGCTATCTGGTTGTTGTAGATTATTTCTCTCGGTGGATTGAGGTTTGTAAGCTAAGAAGCAAGAATAGCGGTGCATGCATAGAAAATTGAAAAGCATATTCAGTCGCTTTGGAATTCCTCATGAGTTAGTTGCTGACAATATGCCATTTAACAGTTACGAATTCCACGAATTCAGTAGAGATTATGGATTCAATATTATTACATCCAGTCCCCACTACCCTCAAAGTAATGGGCTCGCAGAAAAGGCTGTTGGTATTATAAAGAAGATGTTAGCTAAAGCAAAGAGTCAGGCACAGATTTGGAGTTGCACCTTCTAAATTACCGCAATTCACCAGTTGCAAGTTTGCAGTACTCACCAGCTCAGCTTTTAATGAGCCGAGTTTTAAGATCAAAACTCCCTGTAAGCCCAACTCGCCTTCACCCTGAAGTAGTTCCTGTCAGTGTTTATCAATCGATGTTAGACAATCAGGAGAAGCAAAAAGAAAATTATAACCGTAGGTGTAGAAGTGAACGGAGTTTTTATTCAGGGGAGAGGGTAATGATACAAGATTATTTTTCTAAGAAATGGGATTTCGGAGTAGTAATCAAGAAATTATTAGCACCTCGGTCTTACATAGTTAGATTAGATAATGGGAAAACTCTACGGAGAAATTCTATTAGTTTAAGAAAGGATCACCGGTCATTCAATGATCCTTTCCCAGATATATCATCTGACTCTGTCAATCAACCCACAGATGATTCTCCTCCAACTGGGGTGACCCGTTCTGGGCAAGGTTCCGCTAGGCAACTTAAAGAGGGAGATGTTGTTATGTTGTTAATATTTATACTTTACAATTCGTTACTATGACAACTGTTATTATTTTATTATTATTCAATATGTCATGTTGTGATCTCATGATTTATGTTATATAATTAAATGTTCAGTTCATATTTAGAAACCTGTATTTTCTTACTTAAATGTATACTAAAACAAGCCAAACCCCATTATTCAATTCCATCCATGTTATATTTGTCGGCCCCTAAGAGGTGTATGTGCTATGTCCTATGTCAAAAATTAACTTAATCTTGATGTATACTAATATTTTTTAATTCCCTTGAAAGTTTGTATATTAATTGAAAAATAATATAATTAATTAATGTTGGTATATTTCAGGCGTGGTCTTGCATTGTGTGCAAATTAATTCCAAATGTCAAAGAATTGGAAACCTCATTAACTCATTTTGCCAGTATGATAGAAGCAGATGAAGTGCTCATGTTTGAAAGAGCTACATTTTTAGTTATATCTCATTTTAAGAATAAACCTCACAGGGATATTCATAGGTTTGAAAAGGTCTCAAATATTATCAAGCAGTTTAAACTTAGTTGCAGGTTAGTCAAATGGTGTTATTGTTGTTTATGTATTACTTTGTAAAATTGTCTAAACATGTAAGTATATTCAAAAAATGAGGGCAACAAGTTCACGACTGTTAGTGCTATTAAGAATCCTTAAAAATGTGTTTTAAATTTGCCCCCCCCCATTCTAAAACTTTCTGCCCGTAATTCTAATTTTTCACTTCTTTCCAGCTGCTTGTATTTCAATAAAATACAGTATTACTTTTGTAGGACAATTAAGCTCAATTGTTCGAAAAGAATGAAAAAATGTAATGGTAATAATAAAAAGATCTAATGTTCTTTTCAATGTGTTGGAATAAAGAAAACTATTAATTTTCTTTTTATGTTATTTAGCAAAGTTCAGGCACAGTTTCACAGCATGGAAGTTAGAAATGATAAATTTGCTGCTTTTATAGATGTCTTTACAACCAATACTTACATAATGGTTGTTCTCTCGGATCCTAGAGTTTGTAAGTATAAGTTTTATTATATGAATTGTAGAAGTTAATAGGTTTCTTTGGCACATGAACTGGAGTGCACTACTCTACTCTGCACTATTCTTGTTTACACTCAATTTTTTATTTATTTTGGAGTAGTCTAGGGCAAAGTAGAGTTAAGTCAGGATTAGAAGCGTGCACGAACAGAAAAAGGGTAAAAAGTGTGAATAACGTTTCTGGGTTATTCAACCTTTTTTTTATAAACACAATTGATGGGAAGTTAATAATCATAATTTCAAATTGAGTCAGTGGAGTAGCCAGGGGGGGGCTGAGGGGGCTTCAGCCCCCCCCGAAATTTTTACATAACCTAAACCCGCAATAAATGTGTGAAAAATAAACCCTATAAAATATATATAAAAATAAAAATTACATAACATTAATTTAACAATAAATTATAATATAATATCATATATAATAAAAAATATACATTGAAATTGAAAGATATATATATATATATATATATATATATATATATATATATATAATATATATATATTTATATATTTATATTTATATAATATATAATATATATATATATATATATTATATATATATATATATATATATATATATATTATAATATATATACATATACAATTTTTTAACATTCAGCCCCTCCCGAAATTAAATCCTGGCTACGCCACTGAATTGAGTAAAAGACCATAATTCGCTATTAAACACACAGCATATTAATGTCAGTAAAACAGTTTGTACTTACATTTTAGGAAAACTAACAAGTTCAGAAAATCTAAAAGTGGACATCTAATGCCAGTCTTGTGAAAAAGGAAGTTGTAATGCATTATATTTGAAAGAAGAATGTAGTAAATTAATAAGTAGCTCATCAAAATTAAATATGAAAGAACCAACTATTAAAAAATTGAGAATACACACTAAAGTCTTTTCTAGTGTCTCTTCTCAATTTTTGAATAGTTGGTTATTTTATCTTTATGTTTGATGTGCTGCTTATTAATTTACTACTTTCTTCTTTCAAATATAATGCATTACGATTTCCTTTTTTGCAGGACTGGCATGGGACCTTGTTAGTTTTCCTAACGTGTAATTACAAGCTGTTTTACTGACATGAATGTGCTATATGAAATTTAACTCAATTTTTAAAAAAAATGTATACAAGACATTTGATAAAAACTAAACTAATGCTGACAAATGTTAGTCTTACGCAGGGCTACATCGGTGCCAAACCCAACATTATTTTACGTGTAATGATATTTTTATATTTTTGCTGAGTGATTATTGTGGATATAATGCCATTTTAAAAAATATTTTCTGGACAGCACCACTTCACCTACAGACTGGTTTTTGTACAAAGATTCAACTCTGTAGCATAATAAACTGAGAGCTACGCTGACAGCAGATACATACAGAAATCCTCTCATACAGACAAACAATTTTGTGAAAACCATTTTAGAGGCCATAAAAACACCTTAAACACACCAAAAACAGATAATTCAGGTGACATCCCGGTTTCAGTTTTTTCCAATACAATACTTTTCCTACATACCTTCAGTATAGATGAGGAAAAGTAAAAATGAAGAACACTAAAAATGTTCATACTATTATGTATTGCATCTCTTAATTGAAACTGTTACATATTTCTAAAAAAATAAGAAGTTCTGGTAATATAGAAATTTTGATGAGTCACTATGTTACCTAGACCCTAAAATACCAGGTTGATTTGACTACTCTACTCAATTGTACTTGTTGCTTATGATGTAGAACAACACACCTGGACTCCTGAAAGGTTATAAATGAAAATTTCTATTTAAACTGACCTTTTCATTTTAATTAAAACTTTACTATTTTAATGAATGTATCTTGATTTTATATTAAATTTTGTCTTTGCAAATGTTCTAGCTTCAGCTGCTACCATAACTAATATTAGAAGTGCCAAAAGTGGTTTTGAACAACTCGAAAAAGCCAGTCTGAGAGCAAGAAATATATAAAGAAATTATTTGATCACTCTCGTGACAATTTTAACATGAAGCAATAATTATTTTATTTATTGTTTACATTTACAAGTTATGAAAAGTTTTATTTTTATAAAAAATGTTTTACAATGCAATGGGATCAATGTAATGAAAAGTGTTACAAAATATTTTATTCATAATGAATTTATCATTTCTAATATTTATTTTTACTTTTTTATTTGAAAATTTATTGGCCATCATCGTGGTTGGATCTATTTATCACTGAAACTTTGTAGCGAGCAGTATATTTGGTGTTTAACCCATCTAGGCTATAAGACCCATCTCATAAGATAAGAGCCACCAGGATGAAAAACATGGTATCATATGAGCACAAAGAATATTTACTCATATTTTTAATTGATTTTGTTCATATTGTTGTAAATTTAATTTTGTTGTACCAATAATGGACAAGAACATACTTTAAATGCTAATAGTTTCACAAAATGTTTATGCATTTATCAAATCCATGCCTGAAAGGATTAATAGCTAGTTTATCCAGAAATTATAGAACAAGTTTGATTAATCTTGCATGCATTAGGGCTATTCTTTTTTAAATAGTGTATAGTGGAATTCTAAGATGCTTTATAGCCCACTGTGTATTACAGTATTTTACAATTATTTGTTGACATTTAAACCCAGAGGTTTAATATTGTGACAAGAACATTTTTAATTTGTTTTGTGGGAGATAAAACCTTTTTATCTTATTTTTAGTTTATATTAAGTAATTTATTATCGGAATACATGACACCTAATACTCAATCTTATGTAAGGCTAAAGAAACTTGACGCTCAATTTATTTGATATGCATGGTGACAAGCAAACGGAAATGAAAACTTTTTTAAAATTAATTTGTAATACAAATTTATGAGTGACCACAACCACTTGAAAACATGAATAAGACTGCTATATTGGATGATAGTGGAAAAATAGTGCGAAAGAAACATCCTAATTGGTATGTTTCCTTCACAAAATGAATCCTTTTGAAATCACTTTAGACAATCAGGATGTTTCCCCTCACTATTTTTCTACCCTTTTGATTTCAATCATTACATTATGCTATAGTAATGATCTGTCTAATTGTAATAATCTTTATTATTTTGATATTTGTTAAGTTATGAACACATTTTACAAGAACCAAGGGAAGGGGCTAAAAACTGTTTAGAACCAATCTATTTCCTTCTATTCACAATGTTAATACATAGATTATATTTGCATTACTTTTTCCTTTCCTTAGCCAATACAAAATTGCATATTTTTACCCTGCATCTTGTTTCAAACCTCATAAGACTCCAAAAAAATGTCTTCTTACTGGCACTGAGTGAGATGATGTTCACCTGCATTAGGTTGAAAGCCAGTTTCGTTGTAATTATATTGATTGGGAATTATTTGAAAATAGACTTTTATATTTATAAATTTTGATTAAATTGAGTCTCAAAACTGATTTAGAACTTTTTAGTGCAGTTCTGATATATTGTTTACTTTATTTATTTTTCTCAAAGTATACAAATAGTTCTCATTGAGTACAGATTTTTAATGATTATTAGTATTTACCTTCGGTATTATCATCTTGTCTCTCATTGATGAAAGTTATCATCAGGGTTCCAGCTTCAGTGATTTAGATAGTCCCCCAAGGTAGCGGAGAAAATATTGTCAGTTATAATCAGTTAGACTCCTTTATAGCTGGTGTGACAGAAAGACTCGAGTTTACAATGTTTTACTTGATTACAGGGGGGGGGGGGTTAACTTAAATGAGGAAAAGTTTGGATTCGATTATCGCAAGCTACTAAAAATAGCGCTGCGGCAGACTGGTGCGGACAACTCATGAACTAACCCCAATAGCTTAAAAATGACTATATTTAAATTTATGAATACCATGACGATTCTTAGTTATGACAGCTACATTTATTATTATTATAAAATTATTGTTTTCTGTATGTATTTTTCACAAAAACAGTTGCATGTTCTGTATTTCAAAAATCAGAAACTAAAAGTAAATAGAAACCTTTTTAAAACTTCCAGAGAACGCTACTGATAGCAGATAAGTGTAAATTTCATTTTATTTATTTATTGATTTTGTTAATTTTATCAGGTAAATACATTTAATCACAAGTGCGCATCTTGCTGATGTAATTAAAATACAGGTTGCATTAAATACCAAAAACTATCTTCTACCAAGTGTAAACTTTAGCCACTATTTCATATTACCTGATTGAATCAATTAAATTAATAAATTACTAGAATGAAAAACTTAAAAATAATCAGAAGCGTTCTGTGTAAGATTAAAGTGGTAGGGTTAGTTAGAAGTATAACTATACAAAGTATAAAAATTAAATTTCAAACTGACTGTGGGCAAAAAGCGGGAAATTAAGACACGCCCACTCAATTGAAAGATAGGTCCCCCGCCGCGCTAGTGTCGACCGGAATCCAAATTTTCCCACCATTAAGTAAAATGGTGGGAAACTAACTAGCTGTCATAACTTGACAGTCTTACTGTTTAAGTATCTATAGTCTCTGCTTGATTATAAGATATTTGTTATGACAATGTGTTTATTTTGTAACCTCTTGTGTACGTTTGATTGAAAAAGTTTTTCTTAGTTTTTGCTTTTGTTAACTTCTTTTAAATTTTGTTTGTTAAATTAAAATGGTAGAAATACATTACAATACAAATGGCTTTACTATTTGTCACATTGTGCCAAATAGTATGCTGTGCTGCTTTTTAATGTCCCAATACAGCTCAAAGAGCTAAAATTTGCCAGTTTCTTAAAGATGAATAGAAAAATTTTAAAAGGCGGGAGGGTATGAGTGTCATATGTTTCTATATTTTACCACTGTTTTGGGAGACCAGAGCTAGTAGTCTGTTAAAGGTTGTAGAGGGAAGTCGGCAATCTTGCCGTATAGGGCTATATTATCTGTGATCATGTGAATAACTTCAAAACCCTTGAAATTAAATTATACTTTGTCTGCATTATTTTTTAACTAGGGACAAAATATGAATGTAATGTTTCTTAAAACAGGCTTTTTATCCTCTTTTTATCTGGTATCTCCATCTTTGTTCTGAATTTCAGAAGGGAATTGAATTCACTTGTTGATTATATTCCGTTTTAGGTTAAAGGAGTGGTTTTTTTGGAATTTGACTCTTTTCATTTATATATTTTTTTCTTTAAATCTATTCCCCAAGACTAAAGAATATATGATAGTGTGCTTACAAGAAACATATTTCTTGGTAACAGAAACAATGTGGCCATTATTGTCTATGTCACACAGCTAAAATCAGTTGACAGCGTGGGAAAATAATATGAAGGAGTTAATGAAGTTAGTCCTGGGTGTTTATCCACGCCCTCAATTTTAAATCAGGCCAACCTTATTGGTTCCTCAACACTATTTTCCCACACTGTCAACTGATTTTAGCCGTGTGCCGTATTATAATCTTTTACTTTTCCTTAGAATATATTTTTTGAAGTGCAGTTTGTCTTGTTTTGATTTTAAAATGTGTCATTTTTATTAGCATTAAATTATAAACATTTTATAAATTTATTGTAAAGGTTTTTGTATATGAAATTAAATCAATATATTATAAGTTAATTAAAATGAACTTGTTTTTCATATTTTGTGTTAACCTATGTATTCAAATAAGAGTTGCAGCTCTTCAATATTCTACTGTAATTGTTTTGATCTGTTGATTGTAAGGAAGGAATTCTATTGGTGTGTGCTGCTCCAATTGGAGTGGAGTCTGAATGAACCTAGAGAAAACCTTCCCTAGCTAATTGGTAGTAGGCTGTCAAAACTGATATTATAATTGCTGTTAAATCAGTCTGAAAAGCAGTTCTCCTTCACCTTGTTTCTTATTTGATACTCATACCAAGACTTATTTTAAAAAGGGAATGGAGGTATTTCTTTAAATTTTTGGCATAAAATGATTTTAAACAATATTACCTCACTGATATTGAGCTCAAAAATAAAGTTTTTGAAAAAAATAATTTTGTAATAGTTTTTTTTTAAATAATTTGTTAAAAGTATTCTCTACTAATTAACAAAACAAATTTTGGAGAAATAAAGTTAAGGTAAGTTTATAGCTGACCAGTTGATGTTGCGACAAGCTATTGAATAAATGAAACAGTTTCCCAGGCTTTTTAAAAGTTACTGCAAGAATCTTCTGTTTTTCTTTTAATCTTTTTCAGTGTGACACGATTTTATTATCAATTTAGATTTTTTTAAACATAGAAGGAATATTCCTTCCTTTGCTCCCTCCTCCTACTTGCTACCTAAAATACTCAGTCTGTAAACAGCTCTGATGATGACGTAAAGTTGAAACCAGTCAGTTATAATTTTTTTTAACTATTTTGGTAGACAATTAATTGTTTTTAATTCTTAACATCATGGTGAGCTATGTACTTATTGCCCATATTCAATTCATGAGGTTACGTGACAAACTTGTTTAAATAATGTCTTGCCGTTAGCATAAGCCGTCCTGCTATAAACTCACCTTTATAAAATTATTATATTTTTTTGTCTTATTTTGCTCCAAATTTTTACTTAGTGTTAGAAATGGAAATAAACTTAACTAATACAAACAATAATTGTTTGTTTTACTGATGTTCATTCTTCTGACATTTCCAGAAAGCATGAAAATGTTTTTAACTCAGGGTTATGTCTCTGTAGGCTGGTAATTACTTATGACAGAATAACTAATAATTTATTTATTTATGAACTTTATTAAGGTAATTTGTAATATAAGATTCTGAAGATGCCTACAAAGATAGGTGTGTTCTATACTTTTTATAGAACTAAAGTAGCTTTGATCAAGTCTGAGCCACTGAGACTAGTTTTAAATATAAATAGTTTCTATAGTTATTTATATATAAATAGTTTTAACTATATTAATCTATGGTCTGAGCCTAATAATTCAATTAAAAAATGCCAGTATCACAGACGAAAACCACTAACTTTAGGGGAAAGGTCTCAGGTTCCATCTACTAACATTTTTCTTAATGATATTAGGAACCTTTTTTATTATTAATGATTGGGGTTGGAGTCGACTCATTTGCACTGCGACTGGAAGTCTATTGTACAATCCCCTCAAATTGTCCAAGTCATAATAATAATTTTCCCTGGACTTCTTAATCTAAGGATCTTCTTAAGATTCATTGGTAGAGACAAACTTAGTGAGAGTGCTGCTACCAAAGCTGGACAACCTTTGAAAGGCTAGGGCTTCACATCTCAGAAGTATTTAAGAGGCAGTTTCGGTTTGCGATTCACCAAGCCTACACACTGGGTTATCTTTAAAGATACCAATGGTATGGAGGTAATTCCAGAGGTGACAGTCACCAGACTGTTCAAAGATCCCTTTTAACTTAGTTATGAAACCACTAAGTCAAGAATTAATACCATTTTTTTTATTAAAATAATTTATTATTTAATTACAAAAAGTATTATATAGAAGAGGTACTTAAGTAAAAAATCATATTAAAAAATATTATAGCAAAAAATCATTATAACTAAGGAAACATTAAAATATAATAACTTAAACACGTAAAAAAACATTAAAATAATATTAGATTTTCTATAGAAACTGTTACTTCATCATAGGGCACATTGGCAAAGTCAAATTACTGGTTATATTGTAACTGAGATTCTATTTGAATGAATTCACATAAGAAACAAATAAAAGAGCTAAGTTAGTAGTGGCATAATTAAATAAACAGTCAACTTACTCTTCGATTTCAAGCATAATACAGGTATACAATACTATTTTTTCCCTATATGGTAAGGAAAAGTCTGTTTTGATTGTGAAAAATTTCTTTTTATCAATTACTTGTTTATATTAAAAGAACTAAAAAAAATATATAATTTTTAAAACTAAATTATACAAAAGTAAGATAAGTTCTCGTTTGATTGATATGCCAAATATTAAGTCTTTCATATTCGACCAAGCATTCATCAATTTGATTTGGTTGATACCCTTTAGTAGAGCAAGTTTCTTTGATTTTACTTAGTTTAACTCTAGTGCCTTCGCCTGCAAGTTCTCTGATAACACCAAATATTCTATCCAATACAGATTGGGTCCTGGAAAAAAGTTCAACATTTTTGTCAAAATTATAAAATCTTTATGCTTAAACATTACTCTATACACTTCATGTTGACCATAGAGATATTATTACAATAGGGACCCCACTGGTTAAATTTTGAATCATTGAAAAAGAAACCTGAACACCTTTAACTATCAATATAGTCCCACTATTAATAGGTTTGTTCGGCTCGTAACTCCAGTGAACACTTGAGTTTACTTAGGATAAGATCTATGTTCAAACATGTCCTCGGTTCTACTCCACTTTGTTCGTAACATATCTCGGACAAGAAGAATCTAACTAATTGCACTTTTACTCCTCTTAAAATACTGAGTAAAGAAGAGTAATCAAGTTTTAGCTGGAAATCACTCTAATCGTATTGGTAACAATAATTTATGAGTTATCGATATATTTTAACAAAATTAAATAATTTTATAACTCTATTTATGATATTATAAATTAATAAAACAAAATAAGGGAGGCGTTTTATGTTTTAAAATGTTCTGTGCTCATAATAAACTATCAGTGATACATTTTAAAGTGATTGTTGCTCACCATACTTTTCATTCAAATTATGAAATTATTAAGGAAGAAATTACAAAGAGATGAGCAAATAGTTGTTAATGTGTACTCTCTTTAATAAAAGAAAGAATATTGTAGAGATCATATCGCCTGAAATCGGATTCACTAGTCTCAACAGAAAGCTGATATGTTTATGTACATCATTTGAACAAAAATGAATTAAAACTAGCAATTGAAAGTGTTTTTTTACAGAAGATAGTGCAGATTATAAAATATACACACAAATTCTAAGTAATAATTTCATAATTTTGTAGAAAAGTAAGGTACACAAAACTTGATTTTTGACTGAAATTTTAAAGTGTCTGCCTAAAATAAATTGGATCCCATAAAATAACCTTATTTTTAACAAAGCAACTCAATTAAGCAAAACATGTAAATATATTGTAAATTATTATTATTATTTATTTTGGAAGGTTATTCACTCTTTTTATCCTTTTTCTGTTTGCGCACGCATCTAATCCTGAGTTTACTACACTTTACTCTTGATTACTCCAAAATGAAAACTTTGAGGGTAAAGAAAAATAGTGCAGAGCAGTGTAGTTCAGTTCATGAGCCGAACAAATCTAGAGGAGGTTTCAATGAGGTCACACAGAGTCCTAAAAATATGTTTCAGGGCTATGACACCTCCAGTAATATATCTCTATGTTGTTCTCAAACTAATTCAACAAAGGAAAGTGCATACTAATAGGGTTCTATAATATTAAAATAAAACAGAATAACACGTAAACAGTTTAGTGCAGGTGAAAGTAAAGAAAAGAAAATTCTCAAGAGTTTTAATAAGATAGAATTCATCTTTAATACTATCAGATGAAGTTCAAGTATTTGGTTCAATAGATAATCTAAGTTTTGAACCTTTAGCAGAAAGTTTGAGACATTGAATTGCTTCTACTCTATTCCTTCTTTTTAAAACGCGTTATTCAGTCTTATCATTTAGAACCTTTTACGCTTTATCAGGCTGAGGTTAGTTCTAGTGAGGGATAAGTTGAGCTAACTAATTTTAAAAAGTATTGACTATAATGATGATCAATAAATAAAATAATGGTCCCTCTTCATATTATCATAAAAACCTTTGTTTATTAAATTAACTCACGCGAATTGTTTTGAATTAAGATTTTTTAAAAATCTTTTGGTGGTTAAAAATCTTTAAAATTCTTTTAAACATTAAACACATGTTTAATGTTAACATTATGTTAAACATGTTTAATTATACATGAGTATAATGCAAAATGTAGTATTATCATAACATACATAAAAATCCTACACTAATGAATAAAAATACCTTTGAGTTTTCTCTTGGTGAGTTACTAGAGAAGCTTTAGACATTTCCAATAATCTCATGGCTTCATTAACATCTTCTTCTAGAACTGAATCACTCAATCTCAGCCTAGCTAGTGCAGATGACAATCTGAGGATAGCTAGTAAGTTCCTAGCTGAGGTGAATGTCATATCAGCTCCGGAACGAGCTTCCTATAGTAACAATTACCAAATCAGTGTCATAAACACAGTAATGTAGACAAGAACAAGATCCATTTCAAAAAACATACTTGAATACCACTCTGATAACTAAAAAGTAATATATCAAAATAAATTGTTCTCAGGTAAATCAGCTAATATTTTGAAATCAAGTTTAAAAATGTAATAATCTTAATTTTGGTCTTAAAGTACAAACGCAGTCAATCAAAGCTTAGTTTCAAAATACTTAATTTGACCAATGAAGTTAGGTTTCAAATTTTAGTCAAACTAATATTAACTTGTACAAGTTAATACAACTTAACCATATTTTGGAAGCAATATTTTTTAATTAATCTTAATTTATCTCTTGTGTCGTTCATCTCACTTATCATTAGATATTTGATCATTTTAAAAAAGCTAGCACATATAAAGTTAACAATTATAAAACAAGAATTCAAGGCTAATATACATTAGCTCAACAGTATTAAAAAGAATTACAGGTATTACCTTTCTCATATTAACATAAGCATCAACAATAAAGTCAGTCAGAGCTTCAGGAATAACAGGCTCTTTTCTTTTACATAAATCTATGTATCTTCTCATGAGTGACATATCAACAGGAACTGTCTCAGCGGGTGGGTGATCTGAATTCTTATGCACATAAGCAATATGCTGTGATAATCTGGGACAAATAAAAGAACAAAAAGTATGCAATCATTGCAATAAGTAAAACATTAAAGATAAAGGACAGAAATTTAAATATTGAACATAATTTAATGAGTTTACTTATAATGTGCGTAATTAGGTAAGTAATCCCTTTTTATGCCCGCATAGCTCAAGGGTTTTTCTCTTTTAATGTGGGCAAAATAACTTTAATTGTATAATTATAATATTGTTTATGTACTTAAAAAATAAAAGAATTTATATAAAAAAAATGTATCATGCTTTCAATTATATTCATTAATGATTTAGAAATAAATAATGCGTTTGTGATGTAGAAATGAGCATGACACAAATGATTTTTTTGATCTATTAATACAAATTAAAGTAATACACACAGTTATTATCAGTTGACAGCATGGAAAAATTATGTGAGGGTGCCAATGAGATTAGTCCTCATTGGATGTTAAACCACATCCACAATTTTATATCTAATCAAACTCATTAGTTCCTGAACAAAATTTTCTAACGCTGTCAATTGATTATAACTGAGTGAATTACTTGAAACTTCATTAATAAACCAAAAATATCAGTATTGGTGGAAAGAAATACCTTAAATCATTGTCCCTGGAAGCAGTGTCTCTAATGAGCCAAAGTAAATCAAACCTAGACAATAATGCAGCCGGAAGTTGGATATTTTGTTCTATACTAAGTTTGGGATTATATCTACCAAATGCTGGATTGGCAGCAGCAAGTATACTAACTCTAGCATTCAGTCTTGTCATAATACCAGCCTAAAACAAATTAATCAGATATAGTGCACAGTGAGGGCCGACAAAAACTGAAGTTTGTTTACAAAATTTGATTTTTATTTAAATTAAATAAATAGATTTATTTAATTATCTACATTATCTATATAAACAATGTAGATTGATAATTAGATATCAATAACTTTATTTAGATGTTTGGGCACAGAGGATGCATTCCAATTGTTTGTATGGAGGTTAAATTTATAGTGAACATGATAAAATATAAATCTAACCAAAAATCTAAAATAAATAATTTAAATATATATTTTTTATTAATATAAAGCTAAAACACATAATAAAAACCGGGTACAAGGTAACTCAAAACTTTTTCTCAAACTCTCTTTGCTTGTCTCAGAATTCAAAAGTCACCAAATTTTAACAGCAACAAGTCTTAGGACTCGCTTTGCTTGTCCTCAAATAGTAAAAATATTAATTTTATCCCCCGCAGTTCCTCATTCAAGCAGTGACCTTGCTCAATGCTACTTAACTTGTATAATCAAACAAAACCAGTACGTATACTTATCATATTGAAATGATAATTCGTATACTTGTCTGTTACATAAAGTGATACAGTTGTACCATATTTCTACTCACTTGAATTATTTTTTTATTTTTTACATTTTATAAAAAACATACAAATCCATAGATAAAAATTGAATGTATGCTGATAAGATGAAACTTAGCACACATGTTGGTCTTATGTATATAAGAAACAGAATTCACACATTTATTGGTATGAATAAATGTGTGCCAAATCTAAACCTGATCGACAATTTTCTCCAAGTTTTATAAATTTTCACATTTTTGCTGAGTTATTAATGCGGATTAATGACGATAACAGACATACCAATTTTGTGGAAACCACTCAGTAGGTCTTAAAAACACTGAAAAAGGATAATTAAGATGAAATACTTGTTTCGGATTTGTTTGCAAACACAATCATTTTCCTATATACCTACAGTATAAATGAGGAAAAGTAAAAAGTGGGTACTGCTAATATTTGTTGTTCTAAAAAGAGTGTTGTTTACCTTACAAACAGAGACAGTTTGTTGTTCCATAACTTCATGGATAGCAACTCTATCATAGTCAGCCATTTTATCAAATTCATCTATACAGCACACACCCATATCTGCAAGTACTAGGGCACCTCCTTCCAATACCATCTCACCTGCAACATAGAAGTAAGGTTAGTAGTTCATATTTGGTGAATGGTTTTATTCAATATTTTGATATAGAGCTAACAAAATAGTTGAAATTGAGAGTGCCTAAAGATATTAATTAAATAAACTAATACATTATCTAAGTGTGTACAGCCACGAAGAGAGAAAAATATCCATGAAAGTGCATTTTTTTATTTTGATTATAATGGATGTTTATATTTGAAATTGACCTTGGATCATCAATGTCGGGATTTTATCAAGTTTTTACTTCATAATGATTCACCTTTATTGCTACAAGGTTAATATACCTTGTGGTGTTACACAGCTTTATTTCTAAGACACAAAAAGTCAATTTTATTCCCGAATTCTGATTTTTATCAGAATTACACAAAATTTGGTACATATAATATTTAAACACATAGAATGAATTCTTAAAAATAAGTTATTTTAAGAACAAAAATCTGTTTCTAAGCGTGATCTCAAAAATTTAAAAAAAAATTAGCACCAGTAGAAAATTTCAAGTCTATAAGTCAAACAGGGATGGAGCAACTTAGGAAATACTAAAAGTATAGCACTAGTTCACCTTTAACACAATAAGAAGTTTTATTTCCATCCTTAATATTTTATATACATCAAGCCCCTGGCAAAGCTGTAAACTTAAGATAGAGGGATAAGACTTCTAAACCATCGTTAATCCCAAAGCAAAGCCTTTATAGCTAATTTGTATTGTCAGGTCTTCTGTTTGGCTCAGGCTTCACAAAGAATATAGATTTCTTTTCACTATACTTTTCTATTTCATTTATAAAGGGAACTTAAGTTTTGAAGTAGAAAATAGAATAACTTAACATTCTTCACCA
Source organism: Microvelia longipes (assembly GCA_018340805.1). Classification (NCBI taxonomy): domain Eukaryota; kingdom Metazoa; phylum Arthropoda; class Insecta; order Hemiptera; family Veliidae; genus Microvelia; species Microvelia longipes. Next base: position 32,425,849 of record JACMZG010001911.1, on the reverse strand, counting down.
ATAGCTCAAGTACACTATTTATTCCCTACTTACAGCATACATGTAATAAGTTCATTTATAAAGTAAACCAGTACCACATGTTTTTCAAAAATTCAATTCTATGACATAGACTAAACTAAGCTATGCATATTTTTCAAGACAAAAATATATGTGAGAGTGAAAAACTTACCAGTCACTGGGTCCTTATTAACAGAAGCTGTTAAACCCACTCCTGAAGAACCTCTTCCAGTTGTATACTGAGCTCTTCTTGATAATCTTTCAATATATGACAATAACTGAGATTTAGCGACTCCAGGATCTCCCATTAAACATATATTAATGTTACCTTAAAAAAAGATATCATAATAAAAATCTTGTATAAAATTAAACTTTAACTCATGAGTTAATTAACACTCCTCTGACTTCCTTAACAAAATTCTAAATATATAAAACAAAAGGTTTATACAATAATAAGGGTTTGAAATATAAAAAATCAGGAAAAGGTACTTCCTCGCAATATCAGATATGCTACACTAATCCCCTACATTTTGGACCTCGGTTCGCTTCGTCCTAAAAATGTGCACATTCCGAGTCGAGATTATGTGTAGGGGCAGGGAATAAGTACCAAAAGTCAAACATGATTAACCTGATCTACCAGTTAACCTATACCGAACCTTATGAGAAAAAAATATCAAAGACACGCCTAATAAGAAAAATCGTAATATGATGAGATAATTAATACAGATTTTGTATATAATTGACAGAATAACACCTAATATAATGTGAAGTACAATTATATACCTCTGAATTTTAAACACACCAGGACTTTGTATCAGCACACTCACCAACTTAAATAACGAGTAATAGATCAAACTTTAAGGTTAACGAGTGCGAAAATATGTCCATAAATCAATCAGTGCAAAGGTGTAAGCAATATGAACTCAAACACAATCAATCCCAGAGTTATACACGTGGTAAGAGGAAATCCATTCTCCAGCACTTCCTGTATTTCCCGTAATCCAGATTATGCTCGCTCAAGCCACCTCACCCATTTTATCTGAAATCTCTCCTAAATCAAGGATTCTCTGAAAATATTTTAAGCTTCAAAAATTAAAAACTCGACATTAGCTGAAATGTAATAAAAAATTAGAGTAGTATGATCGTACTAATATCAAGATCGTAAGAAAGTTATCATCATTTAATGATCTATAAATATTGTAGATCTCGTGCGTTGGTAACTCTAAAATAAAGTGTAGAAGAATTTAAGCATCCTAATGACCGAACTAGACTTGCGACTACTCTCAATTTTTGCTGCTTTGTGGAGTTAAATATGTAAACAAGTGTGCGTAGCCAATAAGCCCTGGAGAATTCAAGGAAATATAAGAAGAAAAAGTCATATTAGTTATATTTAGAGACGATTTTTGAATCGTGGCAAAGCGAGGAGTTATTGATCATTATAAAAAGTGTCGCCTAATATGTGAGTCCACTTAGAACATAAAATTCGTGCTAGTGTATACACAAAGAGAATAAAGAAAGCGAAGTCAGTATAGAAATGTGCAATAAATAGGTGACAAATAAGTTGGTACTCACTACTAAATTATATGAAGAGGTTCCACGAGATAACCACAGAAAGAACGACGATTTATAAGTCATTCTCTTAGTGTAAAAAATAATTGTGCAATTGGAGCTGAAATGATCATTCATGATCGCGAACCCACCTCACATCCTCACGATAGAATTTTATGCTTTTGGAATGACTGTCACGGCAGGCAAATACAATCATTAATCTCACTTCCTAAATTCTTTGACTCTTATAAGGTCATCCCATGTACATAACAATACCATTTTGAAATATGTAATTTAGACCACTGGACTTCAGCCTAGTCTACTTAGTATTGCTTCACACATTTACACTTTGCAGCAGTTATCTAATACAATGTTACGAGAGAACATTATAACTCAGAGATAACTTCACGTATTTATTGTAAAATCCTCTATATACGAAAAGGAAAAGATACGAGCCGCTTCAATTAATCACTCGAGATGCTGTCTGATAAGAATTCAATTATCCCATATAACAATATAGAGCAATTGTGAACACAATTTATTCACCACACTACTTAATTTGCTCTCTATGTTCACGTCGAGTATTTGGGATCGAGAGAAGTTTTCTTTTAAGAAGTGTGGTTATATCATATAGTTATATCTATTGTTCTTGTAATTAAAACTCTACATGTAAATGTGATGTAGGAGAATCGAAACACGAAGCTATGCCCCAAAGAACCCATTCTATTATATTTTGGTATATAATGTCAAAGCACCAGAAAAGTAAATTAAACTCTAGATGAGAGAGTTAGAATGTTGAGTCTTTACCCGATAGAAGCTTCTATACAACACGCGTAATTTCAAAGTAAATGAAGTCCGGCGTGAGTGTGGATAGCATTATCCATCGCATAACGCCACATACTAAATGTGCCGAATATAGAGCCACCATTTTAGCGGTACTCCGTAATTTCGAACCCGGTCTTGTAACCCACATTTATTATAGTCACTATCTCTCCTGCAAAAGTTATAATCTCATGATCTCTAATGGGACCTGGGAAAAGTATCTTTAGTCCCAACAATACTGAATACATGGTCGGGTGCACTCTGAAAATTATTAAATTAATTATACCTGAAAAATAAAAGAATCTCACCAATTAATCACATGAAGTTGAGCAAGGAGGATGATAAACGATATTGAACACGTGATCAAAAGATTTATATCGTTCAATAAAGTTAATACAATAACGCTTTTTACAGTATTATTTAATAAAATAACACTACCTCCTGGCGGTATTGGAGGTTTATGAAACATGCACCACTTGTTCCCATAGTATATATGTGTTCTAGTTGTTTACATTTTCACTCGTTGTTTCTGGGTGTTTTTGTACTATTTTTACTTCTATTAAGTAATGTCGATATTATGGTTTCAACGGACATAAGGTAATTCTTTATACTGAAAGAAGATGTATATCAGCATGTGGTATGGAATATTAGTAACTTTGGTAGATTAAGTTGCTCGGAGCACTTCTGTACATGATGCCCGTGCTAATTTAAGTGAAAATGTCAACATGTACCGGGACTGGTCAGAGCAATCGTCTACTGAGTTCGATTTGTATAAATTCTAGAAGATTGACAGCTGGCATGCAGAGAGGAAAGCTTTTTCTGCTGTGCTCTTAACATCACTACTAAACATGAATCCCGTAGTCGGTGATTTGGACTCATGTATCTGAGCGAGGAACAAGTTGAATCAACTTCATGCGATATACATAATTGTGCTGTCTTTGAATAGATACCGTGCTATTGTCATGTCACCTCGCGAACATACTATAGTGTTAGGAATAAAACCACAATTAATCTAGGACGCGCACTTATAGTGAATAAATCAGGCGAAGATGGACACCTACTGGAATATTGCGTCATTGAGCGACACAGCAAAATGCCTGAAAGTGAGCTACGATCCGTGCAGTTGGTTTGTCCATCATTCGGATTGTATTCATTGATGGGCTCTACATTAACGTCCATGCCTCAATTTCGTCACGTTTAACTTATCAGGGGCCCGAGCCGGGCCTGAAACTTCCAGTTCGTGACTTCTCCGATCTGTAAAGAGATTGATCTCGACAGAAGTCCTCTAACATAGTGAATGTTAGAAGAGTCTATAATCTCTTATCTCTATTGTGAGGTATCATGTTCTCTCGCTATTCTCTCTCTCATACTCTACTAATCCAATTTGCCCTTCGACCGTAATATCGCCCATATAGCCTATCCCATACTTTTCTCAACTCTTATATCCTCTTTCTCTCTCACATCCTATCCATATGGTAATTTATGGGGTGTATACCTCGAGTATATTCTCTCTCTTTCACTATCTGATCATTTATCTATTATTTTCTTACAATACTGTATGTTTCTGACTGAAACTTACCTAAGGGTGAAAATAGTTATAATTTATTGACATTATAATAAATGCAATTATTATCACTATTTATAATTATTACTTTCATTATGTGTTTCTTTAAAGAACTTTGTTCAACTAGATATGTAATGTCGGTAGAACCTTTTACTCGAACTCTCGAACAATCCGTGCTCCGAGATCGCTTGCCCATCCTACCAACAGGAGAAGTAAGAGTATGTTGTGGGTTCTTCTCAAAAGACATCACGGTGTAACACGCCTAGTTACAGGCATATCGCGTGGCGTTCTGCTCATCCAACCGTGGCTTGAACTGCATCTGTTATAAGCTCATTATCCATAAAGACGGTGCGATCCTTGACGTTGTGCTGTTCGTTTACTGTTCACGGACCGCTTAAACGCTTTGTTAGTTAAACCTTTCTCATTGTTCTCGATGTGAAAATTAGGGTTTATAGTTCGATCCATTAATCCAATTAGGTCGAAGTTGATTTTTTATGTGTTTATTCTAATTTCTCTACCACCTACCAACCAATTTGGGAAGTTTGTCCATTATCAAGCTCTCACCTGGAGCCTCCCACCATAACCAAAATTCTTAGACAAGATTCTGGAGTAACCTATTAGCCTTGATGCTGTTGTTACACCAGGGTCAAACGACGGATGACCCATTCGTGCGCTGATGAAGGTTGAATTTCTGCGCTTCTGTCAGTGTGCTCAAAGCACGTACGGCTATACACAACAGTGGTGTGACATAGATCTGATTTTTGCCTTACGTGTAAAATTATACGTGATTTCCTGTTTTTTGAATCCGAGTAGACGGCTAGATTGTCTCTATGCTGGTGTTAGACTCGTTCCCTACCGATGACTTCTCCAGACTTTGGATATGACATTACAATTCTCCTGTGACGGGAGGACTCTCACAGATAATGAAGTTACGGACACATTTGAGCTTGAAGTGCACCCAATACTTCATGTAGGAAGTTAGGCGACTGGTTCACCAAAATATATGAATCCTTAATAGCTATTGAGTCAACCACTTCTGGTACCAGATCACAGAATCCCCTCGTTACAATATGCTATAACCTGGTCTTTCACCACTCGGTGGCCGAGTCTGAGTTTCAACACCCTTCACGCATTATTGATAGTACCAACCTGATCACTCGCCTTTATGTAAAACAAATAATGACTACCATTGCCCAAAGGGTTTACAGCGCGCATTAACTACAGGTATCTGGAAGATTATAATGTAGTTATATAGTATTGTGTGAACAACGCTAAGTGAAGTAATTAATCGCCGCCACACGAGTGTGTGCTGAGTTTGCAATAACCAATAGAGTGTTTCCTCTGCACGGCGTAACGGGTGCTACACACCGAGGTGTCCTCCGCACGTGGAATACGTTATTCACATGAATGAGCTACCCTCAATAGCTCCTGACCCTAATAACACGGGAGGCTCATGTATGTTATTATTATTTTTAGTGAGGCTGAGAGCGTGTGTCATATAGCACACAAATGGACGTGCGTTTGTTCCTAGGACTATTGCGCGCTTGTTTTTGGGGTTGCTTCGAAGAGCCAAGCGGAGAAGAAGCTTGCAAGCTTGTGAAAGTAAGCAAAATTATAAGACTGAGAGGACTTGAGATATGGACTTCATATATTTAAGCTTGTTCCTCTATAGTGTTAGTTATATAACCAGTAGGGCCACCCTCCTTTGCCAGTTATTATAAAGACTTCAATCTTTATTAGCACGATGTTAAGGGATTATTCATATCTGAGCAAAAACCTACCTGAATAGATAAACCAATTATGCGTTCACAGAAGCCCTAATCTGCCAATATTGACATAACATGCTAGGAAGATGCGTAGAACTGAATCGACTCTTCGTTTCTCACTCCTGAGTTACTAAAAATTCAATTGTTGGAACATGTGTGGAACCCGCAGTCAATATCGATTCGATATTATGCCTAGGTAATTCACTCAGATCCACAAACGATGTCAACATTTATTGCGATCTGACTCTATAAATATTGGAAAGTATTCATTAGCAAAATGATGAGAATTGAGGTAAAAGATAACCAATTACACACAGACATGCCGCTAAGTGGAATACACTTGAGACCGATTCCGCTCCGGACGTATTTAATTGAGTACTGCCCATGAAGCTATACGCACTCTGAGAAGAAATTAAGGCTGTGTACAAAGTGTTTTCAAAATACTTTGTGCAGTGTGCTTTACAAATTTGTTGAATATTAAAAAGAATCACCAAACTGTAGAAGCCAACAATGATACAGGCACCTGATCGAGTCGTAAGTTCTATTCTGCAATCAAAATCTGCACGTGATTGATTAAGCACAGAGCCTCCGGCTTGTATGCGCCACACTATGCAGACAAGAGAAGAGAAAGGAAATCACTCAAAATAACAAGCTATAAACAATCAATATCCGAGAGCATGTCCTGATGATCCTATAATGCATTCTGAGCAAAAGGAGATTCCACAGAGCGCTGATGGGTAGTAAGGGGACGTGATGTGCGAGATAGAAATAAGTACTCGAGTACATCCACGGACAAAGAGCATATATTACAGTCAGAAAATATCGAGTCAAGTGAGCTGTGCGCACGCATCACGCCATAGACCTGCTACATTATTATCACAAACGCGCATTTATATAATAATGAGTCAGTGAGGCGGCGCCTGAGAAGAAGCGCGATAGGCCCCGCCCATGATGCTCTCTTACCCGAACCATACCCACAAAAGACCTAGCCAGAGAGGATAATCGAGTGGATAGTTGTTCCAGTGAAATCGTTGATGGACTCTCATGAAATTAACAGGTCCAGACTCTACGGGTTCAGATTTATATTACAATATGCTGTTGAACTGGTTTCAATTCAAAATAGCACATTAAGGCTGAGAACAACAACGCGCACAAATAAATCTACATATCTGGCACATGCTCGAAGTTTGGTTACACATAAGTGTAAAAAAAGCTTAGAAAATAAGAATGGATGCAATATATCAGTACAAAAACGTAGTATCACAGAGAGAAATCAAAATCACAGATTGAAGCCAAAAGAATAGAAAATCATGGCGAATTATATACGAAGGTTAAGAACATTAAAAAGAGAGTGTAGTCTAAGAACAACAAAGAAGACTGATAGAACAAAGATAAACACGACGAGAGTAATAGAAATACAAAGAAGGAATACACTGAAGAATAGAGAGAAAAGAAACAAAGAGAACGAACTTAAAGTTCTAATTACACACAGAACAAAGCTGATAACATAAGTGAATCACACACACAAGTAGAAATCTGATAACAGAATGCACTAAATATCCCGACTCAGAAATTAGGGTCCCTGCGTGCCCTTCTATGGTTAACCAGAACTTACGTGCAAAGTAAGAATTGATTGGAAAAGAAATAGAAAACAACATGGGTAAATAGAGAACAAGCGTGTGGTATCGCAGGAACTATTAAGTCACTATCACAAAACACTAATAAATCAATTTCACCTTAAATTTTATTTAAATAATAACCTACATCTACCTATAACAATGAAAAGAAAAGGTTTGACTAGTACATAAGGTCATGTCAAGTCACTGAGAGTATGAGAATGCAAAATAGACTTCTGAAACTACACCGATGCTCCGGTCCTGCTACTCCACTCGTGCAACATGCTATCTGGTTCTGACAAGAAAAATAGGAGTAAAGCATTCTAGCCTCGTGATAGAACCACACAATTGCAACTCCTCCATGCTTTGACGTCTCGTCGCTGCATACAGCAAGCAGGTTGATTGCTGAGCATTTAAAGGTGATGATACAGTCTAATACGCCAATCCATTAATGAAATAGATAATTTGTAGCAATTGCAAGGTTTTAGTTGTCTCAACATGAGTGTAATAAGAACCTTCTAGTGTCATCTACCTCGAGCATCACAGGCCCTAAATAAAGTAAGTGATCGATGCAAGTAAGTGGTGCAATGAGTTATCTCCAAGAACTCGACACTCGGCTCTCCAAAGAGGTTAAAAATAAGAAGGGTGGCCTAAAGGCAGACCCAGGAGAATAGATAATTACAACATTGATTATGCCACTGTACTGTTACAATACTATAACCAAGTCACTATATCAGAGTGGTTGTAAAAGAAAGTATCGCCAAAGGTCTCGACATGTCACTACGAGATGTCGTGAGAGCTAGCATGACGTATCCATCACTGTTCTAGGATATCATGTTCTGTCCGTGAATTTTCTCATTCTCATGGCTGACACTATATGCAGGTCGAAGGACCGTCAACTCGGGCACAGGGCTGACTAAGCGCAGTGACATAACTGACTCCTGAATTAAACCCTTTCGAGACAGTTCAAAAGGTGATTTATTGAACGATATATGTGACACTGATTCTGATAAGATGAAGACAAAATCGTGTCAAACATTGATGGAAATAGGAATCCGGTGTGCGCACTAGTTGTTGTCGGCAGTTGTGCTTGTTGGATCTCTCGCTCTTTTAATTAAAGATAATTACCATATTGTGTCCTCCCGTTGCAATTATATACTGGACACGACAAGGTTCCATTTGAGCTTAATTCTATAACGATTAAAACTGTGAGATATCACAATGACATTACATCTTACACAGATGCCAGTAATTATTTATGCATGAAGTTATCAACTTGTGCCAAGTCTCCATGCCATCCCTTTTTAAATTAAACCCAAAAAGTCGGTAGACACAATGGTCCAAGTACAGCTTCCGTTATAGTCTTGTTACTCACCCATGTGCACCTGTATCTCCCATGAAGAGAAGATATTGGGATACAGCATTTGTGGTCAGCTTAAAATTATGGCACGCTAGAGAACCTCATTCAACAGCTTGCCGTCCCCTGTCATCCTAATGGGAAGATGGTTCTAATCATGCACATAAATCCCTGGTGTGGGTTCTACAGAAGAGTAGTTATCCCAGCCGGTATGCGCGTACAGAAGATGTAGAAAAGAAGTTATTAAATTTAATAGAACGGCCACATAATCTGTCTCACTTATTCATATATGTGATCTGTACGTTCCATATAAACTGCAATACCTCTGTTGATACGCTGGAAGACACCCAATATTATACGAACATTATCTTTAATAAGAAAGACACGAACAAGAATGACGTACCACATAACGAACAATCCTCCATCACGAGTAATCAACTCAACCGTGACGGTGTGGCTGCAAAATGGTGAAAAAATCAGCTCTAGAGTTTAATGGATTGTTATTAGCTGTCTGTTGTAGAAGACTCTCAATCGTACACCACAAAGAGTATCACTAACACCGAACTCACTTTATCTTCTCTCTCTCTTCCGATAATGTATAGGTATGGTCCATATAACTCGTCTCGCACGTCCATCTTGTCCAGAAGCCCACTATCACAGAGGGTTATCCAAGGGAATGAACCTATGGGGAACCATTTGAATGAGTGTGAAACGCAAAAACTTGGCAATGGTAAAACGGTGTAGAAGTCCAAATAGCGACGCGCAGTTTCAACCACCCCACAGTAACTTCAGATCACTGCTGACGTGGAAACACATGAACCCGTCCATATTTTTTATTCGGAAAAATCGAACAAACCCCCACTTGTTTGCTTTCCTAACGTAAATATAAAGATGTCCAACCTTTCCGCGCTATCAATGCAGCAATATGTCTATATGGCTCTAAATAATCTATATTACCAGTCACGCAGGTAGATATATCTGGTAGATAACACAGGACCAGAACAAGCGCTCCGCTAAAGATAACCTTAGTGTGTGAGAACGAAGACTGCCGTGTACCGTGGATGCTAGCGAAATATAAAGCCAAGACCCAGATAGAGAAGGGCATTGGATACTATTAAATTTGTTTTAATTCGAGCCAGCAACATTATTGCGAACGACATTTTATAGAATTCCTATAAGTAGAGTAAGTACAGGTTAACAACCAAAACCGCCGGATCGTGAACGTGCGTGGTTATTCACAACCATACGAGATAGTAGACCTACACGACAGTATGTATCATAGCCCGTTGGATATATTTTGGAAATACTAACGAGATCCCTGACAGCTCGGCCCACACGAGTGAAACGCAATATGAAACACATGAAGACTACTACTAACAAAGACTCAATATATACCAGAAAATAAAGTCATCGGCAGAGAATAATAAAAACAGTTAATTGCTTGTGCCTCCCTTCTGTGTGTATGACAATGAAGCACCGCCCGTCACCGAACCCCAACTCAGATGGTCGAAAATTCCATAGTGGCCACTTCAGTGTATCCTATCCTCATCTCACACATTCAAGCACATGTGAAGATTAGCTACCTAAATCTTTTTTAAAAGTGTCAGGCCAATAGATAACAGACTAAAGCTTAAAGCATGACACAATCGTTCTCTCAAACAAGCTTCTCGGAAGAATTTTCAATATCGAGAGAAAGGATATAGATGAAGATATACGATATGTTAAGAGAGAGAGGATCATTAAGTTGAACCATGATCTCATGTCTAAGACTACAAGAGGAAGGTCGGTTGGTTTCTGCGACTATGCTCTAACGTGCTGAATAGTATTGTAGATGTATAGAATCTAGGTGACCTTTACTCTATATAATAACCAAAGAGAACTAATCAGAAAAATCGATCACACCGGACAGACCTTAAAATGGGGCCGAAGCTTATACCTTATTATGCTTTTATAAAGAAACTTCTCTCGCACCGACGAAGGTAAGAAAATATTACTAATATTTATTAACGAGATCGGGACTACTGGTGTGTATTCCTTCAAGCTGGGAGGGAAGCAGTCATCATACGGCTTCCCAAAAGAAGGCAAAGAAAAGGTCTACACCGAATGGGCTATCGACCCATCCTCCTGACATGTTGTCTAGGGAAAGTTATGGAGTCGATGGTTAAATTTCAGGCTAAATTATTATTTGAGAAAATAACCTCTTAGCTCCAAGCCAGGCAGGTTATCGAAGAAGGTTATCAACCACCGACCAATTAGCGCTCCTGGAAAAAAATACATCCAGGATGCTTTCTTAGCAGACAACATGTGGTCGGATGTGTTCTTTGATCTCGAGAAAGCTTCGATACTGCCTGGAAGCATCGAATCATCCAAGAAATTAACAACTGGGGGATCATAAAGAGGGAAATAGTCTATTTATGCGCCCATCATCTAAAGTCCTCTGTAGAACCTGAAAGTATCATAGTTCCTACGCACCACTAGTATTCGAGATTCCGCTGTGTGTAGTCATAGCGGCTGCAGAAATTAAGGCACACAAATTCATGTAAATCTGATATCAAATAGAACTCTATGTATAGTTGTCTCTAAGATAGATCGGTATCTCCGCACACATTCAATAATGAGGAATATCCTCCGTCTCTCCTCATGCTGCTGCAATACCTGTCATCGTCTCTGCGGAACCAGTTCCTAATAAGAATCTCTGACAAAGTAAACTTTTTGATCTATCCGGTATTGCAGGCGTCAGGCGCTGCCTCCCCCTAGATTATATATTGATCAACCAATACTGGTCCATGTTAAAATTACGAGCCATTGCACATATTCCTCTATCTGTCATGTGACTCGTTGAAGAATTCAGGTTAACATACGAAGTGAGATTGAGTTATTGCAAGCTTTAAGAGACTGAAATTTGATTCAATAGCTATGATAATTGAAGTAAAGGGAGCTGCCCGGATGACAGTTAAAGGTTGTCTACTCACTAAAAAAAATCGTAAATGAGACAGAACTACGCGAAAGTTATCCTCAAAGTGTGATAGTACCCACTTCTAGCACGCGTATGCGGGAAGTGAATACACTCTCTGTCGATCCTCAAAAGGTCGGTTCCTCTAAATGTTTTTAGTGTAATCCGATTTAGGACAAATGATTATCAGAGAATGACAACTCTGCTACACTCAGTGTGATCATAAATAATATTATATGATAGCTAAGTGTCTTATAGATGAGAGCACAAAGACTATCAAAAACATCCTGTTTACTACATGAGTGCTTGGATATAGACAAGCGCGGTGCAAGAACGAGAATACCGATAACGTTAATCAAAACCAAGTCCTTCCTCTAATATCTTAGAATGGAAGCGAGGTGACAGAAAAATAATTCATGTTCATAAATTACCGCTAGCCATATTAAGATATTCATGAGAAACCCATTCGTGTTTGATGCTAATTGTGGTATAACCCGCGACCTCAAGATTATTTGGATTTGACGCAGCTCCCGACGTGTTACGCAGGATATTTTTACATGTTCTAAATCTCACGGAGAAGAGAGTACAGATACAGAAAACATAAATATTCTGTCACTCGGTGTGAGTCGGCAGAACGTCTTGTCTCAGACAAAATATGAGCTACCGGTATCTAGCTCCTCGGTTGACTTGTATTCTCCCTCTAGCGCTACTACCAAACGTCAAGTCTGCTTAAGTTATCGCGAGGAAACCTACGCGCGTGAGCGTTGTCTGTGCCAAAACATTATGGCAGCACCGCCAAGAGCGAGGCACACTACTATGAAGGTTCTGAATATACACATTCCTCCAACGTAGCAAGTCATTGGTAACAAGTCGAACGACCCCGTTTGCCAAGAATCAACTGTATCAAGTCAGAAGCCGCTTAAAGAGATTTTAATATTACTGTGTACCAAATAGTGAAAAAGCCTAATTCGCTTAGCCAAGGAGTACGAATGATAGCTCAATGTAACTTAACGTAGTAATTCTTATCGATGACGTTGGACATGTTTTTAGGAAAGGACGCTAACTCAGTTTCAGGTGGGCAATCGAGCTTAGCATCTTCGTCCTATAGTGAGGGAACCGGGGTCGTACGAGAAATTCAAAAGTAGAAAAGCGATGAAGCCTCGAAGTGGAGCTCATCCCGATACACCACCAATGAAAAGAACCACCATAGGATGTCCACTCGGCTCGCGAGTTACCGTCGGGATTCGACACCTCCCGAGGGTACAAGCAAGGACTCTTGGAGACTTCTCGCCGGTATCCAGGTAGGAGGGTCTTCTATACAGATGGATCTAAGACAGAAGAAGGCACCGGCTGTGCTATGCACTCTTCGGCAGAGACCAAAGTCCTGGCTCTATCTCCTAGAGCGGGTGTATACACAGCTGAGTTGAAGGCGATAGAGAAGACCCTCGTTTATTGCTTGGAGGAGAACGTAAACGGCAGTATAGTCATTTGTTCCGACTCGCTGTCATCCCTCCAAGCAATTAAGAATAAATTTAGCGATGATCCGATCATTAGTCGGATCTATGACCACGTGTCCTCTCTACGTTCTACTGGTCGCACGTGGTTCTAGTATGGGTACCGGGGCATGTCGGTATCGCTGGCAATGAGGCAGCAGATCAAGCTGCCAAGCGTTCGTCAGCGGAGAGAAGGGTGGGGACGGTTCCGTTCGACAGACGATGCCAAGACTGCATTAGTCAACGCAGTCTGGCGTACGTGGAAAACCCACGTGGAATCGCACCCCCCCCTGTTAGCAAGAATCAAGATAAATCCAAGAGGAAAGATTACGGCACTGCCGAAGTCAAGACAAGACAGTGTCGTACTCACGCGTCTGAGGCTTGGACAGACGCAGTTGACGCACGGCACCTTCTGTCAAATGAGCGTGCTCCTCGATGCCGACACTGCAATGCAGCGCTCACAGTGTGTAACATATTTGAAGACTGTGACGCACTTGCGAGCTGAGGACGATCTGCGGAACACCTGCGGTGTGGCAGTCGCCCTCAACGAGGACTCTCACTTCGAATCAACTGTAGAATTCCTGCGTAGGGCAGGATTCTACCATAAGATTTAGGTTCAACAGAGTCAGGTTAGTCTTAGTTTATTAGGATAGCTTAGGTATAGTTCAGCAGCTGTCGTAACTGTCCCCGGCCATTTGTTCAAAACCGGATGGTGGGCAGGCTCCCATTGCAGGTCAATGGGATACGCAGTTGCTCTTTAATCTAGGTTAGTTAGTGTAATTTTGCTGTGATATTAAGTTAAGGCTAGGTTAGATAGGGGGTGGTAGTTAATGCTCACCTCGGGAATATGTTAAAACCGGGTGTGCGCCCACAGCATAGCTGGAGGAACTATCACCCAATTCTGTGATATTTAGGTTTAGTTAGTTTAGGCCGAACGGCAACCAGTCCGGCAATCTGTTAAAACCGGCTGGCTGCTTATCCTCGGCATTCTGTGATATTAGGCTAGGTCATGTAGATATGTTTAACTAGGATTAGGTATTTATTTTAGGTTAGTCAGTGTTTAGTTTAGGATCGACACTGTTATCATCACCCCGGCAATATGTTCAAACCGCGTGTATGAGTTTCTCTGCGAGAGGCAGTGGCCGAACTCTGTGATATTAGGCTTTAGTTGTTTGTCTTTAGGTTAGTGAAGTCATTAGGCTGCGCAGGCAGGCCAACCGTGTCAGGGCTCTCCCGGTCATTTGTTAAACCCGGCGCTGAGTCCGCTCCCACGGGAGGCACGGTTGGAAACTCTGTTGGACCTAACTACCCTGTAAGACCCATCAGCTTCTTCAGCGACATCTTCCATCTTCAGTGTCTTTGGGTGTGATGGGCTAGCGAGTGCTGCGAGTGGGGGTTGTGTCGGGGGGTATTGCGGCCCGGCTGGATCCGTTGGTCGTCTGGAAGCCTTGGCTGAAAGCTCTCTCATGTCGGAGGTGAAAGAGCGGAGAGCTTCAGGGTGACCGGATGGACTGGTGGGTCCACACAGGGCGGGTTCCCCCTGGGGCAATTTTTCTGTTCTAGGTGCCGTTGGTCTTTGAGCACTCGGAGGCACTTCATCGCTACACCGGCAGTCAACAAAGCATCCACCATCGATGGTCTTCAGCCTCCCCTTTCTGACTGGAGCAGGAAGTGGGAGGAAAGGGTAAGTCAGAGAAGCCGCTCCCTCACTGGTCAGAAGTTAGCCGACCATGTGTTGGACCGTGGTGGAGACTTTTAGTCACGCGAAGGCGCAATACTCCTTGCCAATTGGGGTATGCGCCTGGCGGAGGGGTTTACCTCTAGATTTTAGTGGGGTAAGGCCTGACAATCGCTGCTACGGTACCGGCTGGGCATCGAGAAGTCGCCAGTCCCACACTCCATGGACCGGTGCCATGGGCTAGGCTCGCCACCGAAAGAAGGTGACGAACCTTCGGATGATCAGGAGCCATCCCTCTTAGGGGTGTTAGCTGCTTTGATTCCGAGGGATAAAGCTTTCGTCTAGAGGCCGTCGCGTTTCCCCTCCGTTGACAAAAAAAAAAAAAAAAAAAAAAAAAAAAAAACACTATAAAGTAATACAACTAAAAATGTGAAAATACAACAGTAAAAGATAAGACAGAGCAGACTGCATATTACAAAATAACGCAAACATTGACGTCATTTTATAATTTGGGTTAATTTTGGCATGCACCATACAAATCATGTTTAAACAAATAGATAGTTGTTATGAAACTGTATGTGTGAATAAGACATTGCAAGATTTAATATAATTATTTATAAATATAGTACATCTACAGAGAATAAAACTGAAACTAAAAAAAATGCTAAGGAAATTCGTTACAAGGTATAATAGTCATAAATAAAAATTAAATAACTAGTATATAATTTCATAGCTTGGAGCAATAATTTCTTAAAAGTAGAAAGTTAATTGAATTGCAATCTAACACAGAAACTTATATTTAAGTTACATACATGCTCCTGTACTCTAAGTTCTTGAAATTTCATATATTTAGAACCTCTTGACTGTAAATAAAGCCTTCCGCCTGATTTATTTGTTTTGCATTCAGTGCTAGGGCAATCCACTACAGGCATGAACGTCAAAGAATTTACCTGTAAAATTTAAAACCACATTAATGATTAATAACCATTTCTACAAATAAAAAAAACTTAAAAATGCTAATTTATTTGTCTTTTGGGTAATATTTGGGAAAAATTATGGATAAAACACCAGCAACAAAATTAAAAAATATTTATCTTAACATAAACAATATTTTAAGCATAATTTCTTTACCATGTTTTCTATAAAATTAAACCATGATTTTCTCCAGGAGGGACTTCTAAATACTATTTTATAAGAAGACATCATGATAAGAACTAATAGAGGAAGCCACTATAATATTTATAAGAAGAGTAAAGAAACGAGCCCAATAAATATCATATTTTATAAATTCTAGCCGAGAGCAAATGATATTAGCTCTGATTAAAAGGATTAAAATGGTCTTGTAGAGATAAAAATACGGGCCTTCGGCCCGTGGCCGCTACGCGGCGTCGGCCCGCCGGGCCGCTTCGCGGCCCGGGGGCCTCCCAGTGACCGCTTCGCGGCCACATTGTTGTTGTTTTGAATTAATGTACGGTTTCACTATCGTTTCTTGTTACATGGCATTTTGCCACGTATTTAGCGAATTTTCACAGACTCGTTTCACAGGCCCGCTTAGCGGGCCTGAGAGGCTTTCTCACAAATTTGATTTTGTGAGGAAAAAATCCACACGTTGCAACTGTTAAAGTAACCTTGTATAAAGGGTAAGAAAAGATTATAGTTTCATCTTTCATCAGCTTTAGTTATCGTCCACTATACAAAAGGGTATAAACTCTAACTTACGTTTATGATTGTTTATAGAATTTAAAGAAAAATGTCAAATTTTGTTTTGTAAACAAATTGTTTATTTGAGTAAAATCTTAAGATTGAAAAAAATATATTCATGATTATTCAAAATAAAAATACCGTTTGCGTCACTTAGGATTGTCCGATTGAGCTGAAACTGGTCGCATTCGTTTTAGAATAACTTCGACCATATAAAGACTACTTCGATGTTCTTCCTCTTTACGGGTCTGCTTAGCTTAGCGTGGTTCAGTGGAAGCCATTTTTGCCCTGTCTCTCTGGGACAGTAGGCTTACCATGATGGAGCAAGAGGAGGTCTCTCTTTTATACTATACCCCCCCTCTAACACTACTGAACCCAACAGATTTGTACGAGTCTTTGACCTAGATGTAACATATATACAGAGATTATATATATATGTTACCGATTGCGCCATTTTGTGATGGTTCGATTGAGCTGAAATTGGTCTTAATCGATTCAGCTAGCCGTCTACCTAAATACTAGATACCTTGTTTTAAAGCCATTTTAAGTTTAAAAAAAAATTTTTTTTTTCATGACGTCATAACTTTGGTTGATGACGTCATAATGTTTTATAAACAATAGGCCTCGTAACCTCCTCAACATCTCGCGATTTGCAAAGTTTCGTTTCAATTGAGAACGCCTTCGAGAGTTATCGTTCGCCATACGAAAGGGTAGAAACTCTTACATACATTATATATAATATATATATATATATATATATATATATATAATATATATATATATATATATATATATATATATATATAAACTTTTTTCGGACATATATTTTTGTTATCAGGCAGCCAATAGGAACCGATTCCACTCACTCCCACCCTCAACTTCCGTCATCCGAACAACCTCATAAGCGTAATTTTCATTATGAAAATTCGCTAAAACAGCAGAGAACTTGAATAGAAATGCTGTAAACCAGTCTAAGGACTTTTAACTATAAGAAAATAAGTCAATTGGAGGCAATAAAATGTTTCTCTTCTGCTTATTAAAACTATTTATTAAGAAATTAATATGGACCTGTCAGGTTAAACAAATAAGGGTGTTAAATCCCCACACAGGTTTGCCACACCAATCTCTTGATTATGGACTTCAGAAGATGTCTTTAATTAATAAAATAAACTTACAGCCTGGTATGTCTCAGATCCGCACTGATCACAAGTATAGGTAGCCACGCACATGAGGGGTTTTACTTCTGACATCTTGGTTACAAGGCCTTGTATTGTTACTAATTTTCCAATCTTATTACCCTTCACTTCTCTCAAAGGACAAACTTTACCAGCGCCCAAATTTTTGAAGTAGACTTCACTGAAAATATAATTAAATGGATAAAAATGATGTGCTTCGAAAAAAATTGTGATTCTTCTTGTGAAGCATATAATTTTATACTAATTATACAAAAATTTGAAACATGAGTAAGTAAACAAAGCAAAACAATGGCCAGTTGTGAACTTTAGTTCACCGTAAATTTCACACAAAATATAAATAAAATAAGGCAAAACAAGCTTACAATCTTCGGATAAGTTCAGGAGGGAATTTTGCTTTTAAATCATCATCTGAAACCTGTCCATTAGTAGCTTTATTTTCCATGAATATCCTTTGTTCGATGTAAACATCCAAAATATCTTTAGATACATTCTGTAAAAAAAGAAGTAAGTATATGAAGATAATATTTAAAGCATAACAAAATGTTTAAAATGTCAGAGTGAAGTTAATACACATAAAATATAATAGCAATTTGATCTTATTACTTAAAAAAATACAGCTAAGACTAAAATTAAAATTAACTTAGTGGAATACATATGTTTACCAGCCACCTAACTGAACTCTTCATTCATAACTATCATTCAACTAAAAATAGACAACGATATTAAATTTACTAAAGAAAATGATTATATGTACTTACATCTTGTGTTTTGTATTGAGGTAAAAGTTCTTGAATAATTTCATAAAATAAGTTAGTAAATCTCTTTGTGTTTTCAATAATAGGGTCAACTAAACTATTGTCAAATACAAATATATCATCTAATTCGATCCAAATGGCAACCTAAAGAAAAATTAAAGAAAGTATAAATATACAATATTGGGAGAAAAAATAATGTCAATAGTCATTAAAAATAATGTCATTTTAGACTGTGAATCAAGAGGACTTAATTCACTGAGTAATTAAACAGTCACCAAGTTGTCTGATACTATTTTCATAACAATAATTATCACTTTTCTCTGGTGTTGGACTAGGAATTTTGCAGGAAATTCATTTAGGAGGAAGAGAGGGGAGTGATTAGCTGTCACTTTAAGGTATTGGGTTGAATTCTCAAACTAATCCTCTTATCCTATCATGGTCAAGTCAAAATTACAGATAAAAATATCTATTGCATAGAAAAGGCTTCAGCCACCAGGGGATAGTTTTGTAGTAGTATAGTCTATAGATTTTCCAAAGCTTTGGTTGGCAGTAACCCCTTTACATGTTATAATATAAACTAATGCCCGTTTAAGCCCTTGCTGCTCATTAGAGGTAACCTCTGAGGGATCGCCCTCAGGAGTTATCTAAAAATTATCTATAGTCGGCACAAGTTTTATTTTAACAAGTATTTAGTTAAGGTTGAAAGTCAGGAAGTTACCCTCCCCCTCCCCCCCAAAAAAAAAATCAGCCTGTGAACAAAGTGAGTTTTTAACGTATACCAATAATATAATAGAGTATTGTTTACAATAGATGATTAATAAAGAGTAATAGTTATTTATGCACCAAGGTAGTAAAGAATGCTATTATTTCCCTGAGCAGTAAGTTGGTTCCAAAGGCATAAGCAAAGGGAACCAAAGCATTTAACTCACGAGATTAAGCTGAGGGATTTATGTGTTTGACTCCCAAGACAAAGCCGAGGGAGGTAATTGCGAGGGGAAAAATAGCATTTTATTCCCATGGTGCGTACAAGATATTACCTCCAGACGTTGGAGTCATTTACGTATTGTTTTATTCATATTTTTATACCTTTTGTTGTACTTTATTCCATTTTTTTTGGTTGGACCTCCTTGTTAAATTTTGGGGGTGCTGCCCCCAAAAGAATTAAAATTTTTCCAAACAACTTTTGAGCCAATCCAAATGTTCTTTTGGTCCCCCTCTTATAAATTTTGGGGGTGCCGCCCCTCGAAAGTGTAACACAAAAATTGATCCATCCTCTGTATAAATTTAAAGATACCACTCCCCTAACAAATGGATATAATTTCCTATTATTATATCCCAATAATAGGAAATGCTCTTTATTCCCAAGGCAGAAAATGTTATCTTTTATTCCATAAAACTAGTCAATAAACTTCACATTATTCACCATCTAGAGATAAATACCTTTCTCTAATGATCCAGCATCATTATATTAAGTAATACTAGGAACAATTTAAAATAAAGCTAAAACTAATCTCACCTGCTCTCTATGAGCTAACTTTGATAGCTGATCTGCATATTTAAAATAAGTTTGCCCAGATGATCCATCAATGTCAGTAAATGATATGAGAAAATCTTTTAATTTGTCTAGAAAAAATAAATCAGGAAATGTTTTAGAAAAAAAAGTTAATTTTGTATAGAATCATTTATAATAAAAAAAAGATAGTAACCAAGTTTAAATATGCTGTGTTAACTAAAAAACAGGGGCTAGTTGCATTAACCACCGAACGCTAGTTTTCACATTGTACAACTGTAATCAATATTGTTATCAAATCTAAATCGAGACATCTATAAATTAGAATGTAAACAAGACAAATTTTCTGAACATTTTTAGTTGTTAATAAGATTATTTGTTTAGAAAATAAGATAAATTTAGCATTTTTTCCATTAAAAGAACAAATAAAAAAGTAATAAACACGCAAATAATTTCCATTTCTGCACGTCATGGTAATCATATCAGGTCTAGTTAAAATTAACATAACGTTTATATTTTTATAACATTTTATAAAAATTATACATTTAAATTAATTAATAAGATTTTTAGCATTGTTAAAGATCCCTTTAAATAATTTAAATCCTGAAAATGAAAAGGTTAATTATTTTATTATATGCCGTACAAGGCAAACCGCCTGCCTCTAGTGGAGAAACGGTGAACTTAAACCAGGGCCATCTAAAAAAAACACTGTGTCCCGAGTGCCCCACCCCTACTGTATGAATTTCTACATCACTTTACCATAAGATGTGTCCAGGTTTTATTAATGGAGTGTAACCTAGGCAATGGCATAGCAGACCTATGGTATTGTTCCCACAGAATTCTTAACTTTCTTCTTATGATAAATGATTTCGATCCTCTATTAGACAAAAGCCATTATTGTCTAGTATAGCAATATTAAGGCATAAAAACTAGATGAATTGATTAAGAACCTCGTCATACAACCAAAATAATAAACATGGTCTACCAACCACCTTACAAATCAATTGTACAAATTAATAGTACTTCTAAGACAATTAAATTCAGAATTGTGGTAATTTAGAGGGCACTCTTTAGTTTAGACTAAAGAGCTATTAAGAGATGGTTATTAAAGGTGTGAAAACCCATGCAAGGAATACGGGACAGCCATCAGACCAATAGAAATATCAACCTTACAGGGTTTTGCGCCATTGATACAGCTCTCATTTAGAACGTTCACACACACACTCTAGATCCGTGGATCGTATAGAATACGTATACAATACGGTCAACTAACTTCACGGTTCTTGCAGCGTATTTGTTTAGTCGACCGTGTGATAACTGATCCCACCAAAACATAGCGTCTTGTATAGTGAAGCTTCTCTTTTGGTTATAAGGAAGTTTAAAACAAAAAATATATATTTAGTTAAATTGTGATTTCTTTGCATAATAATAAAGTTACACTAAAAAAATAATATTCCAAAAGTTATTTGATCAAAAACGGTTATATAGAAGTGAAATAAAAGTTTGTCGAGAAGGTTATCCGTTAAATATGATCGTCTCTAAAGGTACACACACAAAAAGACAGCGTATCGGGGGATCCATTTAGATTCCATCTCCCTAGTTTTAGCGTATGAGATCGGATCCCCTCCACATAGTTCATACAGCTTAAATTACCGTATTGAGAGATCGTACTCTATACGATACGCAGATCTAAAGTGTGTGTGAACATACTAATTAAAACTACAGTCAGTAGACAAGGAGCTAATTCTTACCATAGGGTAAGAAGTAAAAATTTAGTACGTTCACACACACTCTAGATCCGCGGATCGTATAGAATACGTACACAATACGTACGAGAGATCGTACTCTGTACGATACGCGGATCTAAAGTCTGTGTGAACGTACTAATTGAATTAAGATAAAGACGTGATCTCTCATGGAACAATAATTTATATCATGACCAAGTTAGTTAAAGCAGAGTAGAATGTAATCACCACAATAATACTAACAAGAATAAAGATTACTCCTGCTGGCAACTGAAGCAAACATTTTTAACCAAGAAAAAATAATGATTTAATGAAATGTGTAATCATCATAACAATCCAAGCATAAGTGTATCAGTCGAAAAAAATATTATGGCTCACCTTTTATTTCGGCATAATCAAGAGATTTTTTAGCCATTCTGACTTAACTAACAACAAAGTTTATTTTTAATTATAAATAATACAAATTAAAAATAAATATTATAAACTAATTAAACCTAAATAAAAACTGGAAAGGACAAAACAAGATGGTGAAAAGATGCAACAAGGCTTCTCCCGCTATCGTTCAAAAAGGCGGGAAAAGCAGCTGGTTTACAGGTTAGCCCTACAGATATTAAATAAATTAATAAATCTGTTTTTAAAAATTAAAAATAAGGCACGGTCGAATATCCACGGCCTTTTAGATCCTTTTGGGCATCGGATCACCAACAAACTTTTTTTTATCATTGATTCTTATGGGAAATTTTCGAGGTGCGTTAGTTGTTTTCAAAATTTTCAGTAATTAGCCAGGTTTGTGATAAATACTATTTCCGTAATCTCCACGCTCTTTTGGTTAATGTCAAAGAGTATTTACATTCACTCAACGATTTATTTTTAATCTAACTTGGTACATACATAACTACTGTTAGACTTCAATGTTATCTACCTGATTTGTGTTCAAATTTTGAATGTATTAATGAAAATTAGCACAAATTGTTATTATTTGCAGTCAACAACACCACAACAAAGAGGTAATTCGTATTTACGTACGTATATGTGTAAGTACATTCGTATGGATGTATGTATGTACGTACATACATACATGTATACATATGTGTATATGTATGTACATACATACATATGAACGTACATACATACTACGTGTATGTATGTATGTACACATGTTTACATGTACGTGTGTACATATATACGTACATACTTACGTACATACATACATGCCTACATACGAATTACCTTTTTGTTGTTGTGTTGTTGACTGCAAATAATAACAATTTGTGCTAATTTTCATTAATACATTCAAAATTTGAACACAAATCAGGTAGATAACATTGAAGTCTAACAGTAGTTATGTATGTACCAAGTTAGATTAAAAATAAATCGTTGAGTGAATGTAAATACTCTTTGACATTAACCAAAAGAGCGTGCAGATTACGGAAATAGGCATAATTTATCACAAACTTGGCTAATTACTGAAACTTTTGAAAAAAACTAACGCACCTCGATAATTTTCCATAAGAATCAATGATAAAAAAAGTTTGTTGGTGATCTGATGCCCAAAGGGATCTAGAAGGACGTGGATATTCGACCGCGCCTTATTAGATCTTTTTCAAGACCCCGCTAAAAAGTTACAAGTACGAATATTTCCCTCAACACAAGCCTTGGATCTTGAATAATCTATTCAAGATCTTGACACAAGCTAAGAAATTATATTTTAAGATCTGCCGGTCAAGTTTGGGGTATGAACATGAAACACAAATTTAGGTTTACAAATAGATAAAAGTCTCAAATTTAAATTTTATAGTAACCTTAAAAATATAATTTTTTTAAATTTGTATTATACAAATTTTAATGATTTACTTATCAGGTTACTATGAAATTTAAATTTGAGAATGTTATCTATTTGTAAACCTAAATCTGTGTTTCCTGTTCATACCCCCGGCAGATCTTGAAATAAATTTTTTAGCTTGTGTTGAGGGAAATATTCGAACTTGTAACTTGAATAGAAGATATTGATATTTCACATTAATCATCTATTGCAGCAAACCACAGAATTGACTTAAGCAACTTATACACAAAGTTACAGATTTTCCACATCCACAAAGCTGATGTACGTCCTTCTTTAATTATAAACAAATTACCTCTTTGTTGTTGACTGCCAATAATTACAACTTGTACTAATTTTCATTAATACAGTCAAAATTTGAACTCAATTTTAAGTAGATAACATTGATGTCCAACAGTAGTTATGTATGTACGAAGTTAAATTGAAAATGAAACGTTGAATGCATGTATATAATCCTTGAAATTAACCATAAGTGCGTAAAAATTAATGAAATAATGATAACTCGAACCAATTTATAATAGTAAGTGAAATATTTGAACGGAACTAAAGTAAACATTTTCTTCATTTACATCAAGATACACATTGATAATCTGACTAATAATTATTATCAATAAAGTATAACAAATTACCACTGTTGCAATTTGTAATTTACATCAATAATAGGTTTTAATAAGATTTTGCTCGGAATTCTATAAATCGTGTTTATCTAATAATTTTTACTAATATTTTTCTTATTTTTATTTTTAATTAATTTTTTATTTTACTTGGCTTTCTGCACAATAATTTGAATCTCATCACTGGCTTAGCCTACTTTTCCAGAAAGTCAGTACAATAAGAAGCCATGTAGAGGGGCCATTGTGTGCCGAGTAGGCACACAAAAAGGGGATTGGGAGGTGAGGTAGCCTACTCACTTTGAAAACTAAAGGGGAAAAATAAAATAATAAACCTTGTGAAATATTAATTTTTTTTAACAAAACATACACTGCCTATTTTAAAACTAATTACACATTTAACTAAACTTTGTATAGCTTATTCATATAGGTCATATCAGTATTAAGAGTAAGTTTAAGAACTTCTTGCTTCTCTGGCTGAGGATTATAATCAATAAGTCTAACAGGCGGTGTTGGTTTGATTTTCCTTCCAAATCTACCAGTCTTACGCTGCCACAATCCAGATCTAGGTCTGTTACCCAACTCTCTGTTGCGTTGAGCACTACCGATTGGGGTATTTGCATGTTCAATATTGCTAATTCGACCTAAATTAAAAAATACACAATAGGATAAAAACTGAACATGATATATTTAAAAAAAGAACACAATTCATTCTTAAAACATAATTGCATTCTACTGGTTTTATTATGTAAATATTCAATCGTTGTGCAAACCATATATTTTTTAATCTAGGCCACAAACTAATTTTCAATGACCAAAACAAAGTGCTGGTGAATGTATTTAACAATAAATAAATAAAGCGACAGTCTCTCCATAAGAGAGGCTATATTTACAAAGCTGGCTTTGTAAATATAGTTACAGTCAGGTAGGATTACAAGTTTAAGTACTCCACAAGGATTAAAAGATAACACAAAACATTAATTTAAGTACAACTCAAACATTATATCATATAAAATATATATCAGTCGCCAAAATTACCATGATTTCAACCCTATTTTAAAGATTTTCAACTAACCTACAGTCGCCATACATTCTTGAGAGAGTGAGAATTCACGTTTAGATGGCATTTGAATAACAACTCTATCATCAAATTTTTGTGTGATAGTAGCACAAGTTCCTGCAGCATGGCATAGAACACCACCTTTACCAGCATATTTTTCTATATTACAAACAATTGTTCCAATGGGTAATGCTCCTAAAGGATAGGCATCTCCTTCACTTGCTAAAACTAAGAAAAAATAAAACAAGAAATTAATAAAAAATATGCCCTCAGTAGTGGAGGCCAGCCAGACTGCTGACATTAAAAACAAATATGACAACATATTTATCTATCTTTTATCTAAAGGAGTCGGCAAAAAGGGTGCAACAACTTGGTACGTGGTCTATTACCTCTCCCTAATTACTATCACTATCACTAAATATGTCAAAAGCTTTATTAGAGCATGGTTTTCTTTAAAAATGTGCAAAAATTGATATTATTTAAAACATACATTTAAATATTAATCTAAAGTGTGGTGTCATAAAATTACTAAGTCCTTAAGTTCAGAGACAGTAGATCATTTTATTGTTCATCTCTACACTTGGTCAGTTTTTTTATAGAATTGAAAAAAAATATTGAAGCAATTTTGAAAGGATGAAGGATATTGAAAAAAATTGCCAATCGGACAGCAATAAAGATATAAATTCTTTACTAAGACTTTTTCATATAATGATAAAATTAGAAACAAAATACTTCATTTAAAAAAAATAGAATGAAATACTCTCAAGAATTCAAGACATACCCGGATTCCGAGGAATAAATTGAGATGTTTTTATCAAATCTCCGGCCTTCATATTTTCAGTAGCTAAATAATATTTCATAGTATTGCCAGAAGCAATCAAAGCTACTTTACTAGTTCTGCATCCATCGTCAATAATTTCAATTACTTTTTCAACTATAGGTTCCCCTTCTTTAGGGCCGACTCTTCTCCAGTCTATCCAGTGATATTTATGTTTGATTCCTCCACCAATTCCTTTGATGACCACTCGCCCTAAACGTAAAAAGTGTATTTAAATAACTTAACAACAGCTAAGTGCAAAAAGCTTCTTTGAGAAAAATTATCTCATAAAGGGTCAATCAACTTTATTTTTATATAAATACAACCATACAAATCCACAATTTTAGATTAGATGGTTGAAATAATTTTTCATTTCAATATACAGTTTAGATTAAGTAATTTTTAATTTTAATATATAGTTTAGAGGGGGGATAATGCTATTTCAAGGTATATAAAGTCAAGTGTATATTTAGTAAGTAAAAATACAACTATCATAGATAGGGTTGCCAGGTGTACCGATATTGAAACTTTAGTCCCCCTTTATTTAAAAACCCGCCATAACTAAACATTTCTCGATATTAATTATGTCCCTGTTTTAATTAACTTTATATAATATACAAACAGTTGAAGCATTTTTTACTGTTACAAAACAGCAATCCTAAAGGAGGAATTTATATTTTCAAAAAAAAAACAAATATACTTTCAATCGTGACTTCTTAAAGCGCAGTGGAGTAATACTCAATATACAAAAAACCAACACGTCTCTCCACAAAATAATTTATTTAACAAAAGCAGAGCCGGCTTTCGGCAATAATGCCATCAACAGTGCCTAAAAACTGTTGTATACACTTTCAATCATTTAAAATTATTTTTAATTTATCTTTGGTTTGTTTACAACCTTGTTGTCCTAGTTCAGAGTCAAAAAGTTGAAGTTATGTAGAATTCAATTTGCTTATGCTCTGAAATTTGTACATGCAACATGGCTCCAAAGTGATATTCATTGCTTTAGCAATATATTATTGCCTAACTTCGCTCACTGATAAGTTTCTACAGGAGTAAAATCATTCCTCACAGCTGAGTTGTATAATTGGACAACCCCTCACCCACACCAGCATTGTTGCCCCACTTGATATTGGCTGAAATCTGGTAACCATAATCATAGATATAAAAAATTTATTATAGATATGAAAATTAAAATCGTCATGTCAGAAAAAAATCAGAGTGAAACTGTTAAAACCATACCATTTTCTTCTAAATAGAACAAGTAAGAACATTTGATAGGAAATATAAAACTTAATCCAAAATAACGAATAATTTAATAAATTAATAAATATTAATAATTTAAACAACTTATTCCATTAACTAACTTCCTACGGTAGAAAATTAAAATACACAACATAATAACTTACTCTGGAAATGATAAAAAAAGGTTTAAGTTTAAATTCATATTTGAAATGGACGAGTTGAAATTTTCTTTACGTATAAATCTTTATCAAACGTAACAAATATTGCACTAAAAACAAAATAGTTATCAATCAAGCAATTTATACACATATGGGTTAATTTTTGTTCAACGAATGTCATCACTCTGGATCAAAAAATGTATTTAGTAAAAGGGAAGAGAGTAAGGCTGTGGCATTATCTAGAAAAGTCCTCTTGATTAAAAAATCTTTAAATAGGCATTTTAAAAGCAAATATTCTATGTACTCTTAAAAATACCATTGGTTAATCTGATTTATTTAATTTATTAATTTATACATCATCATAAGCATTCCATGGCTTAAACATGGAAATGTATGGATATACTGGAAATTTCCATCCCAGTCTAAAATACACTCTACAAACTTGAATTAGTACAACGTAAAAAAGTAAAATACCTGATACAGGATCTCTGCCAGCAAGATTAGTCACTTCAAGTGGTTTAACAGTATACTTTTCTGGATAATGAACTATTCTACGAAATTTACCCGAGAGTGGGCCACTATTTGGTGGTAGTTCTACATCTTTCATCTTATTCAATAAGGAACATGTAGACAAACGCCTAGATAGATTAATTATTTGAAATGAAGACTTCATGATAAAGTTTCAATTTTCAACTTTCTAAAAAAGAAAACAATAATGTTTATGCAATGTTCCCAGCAAAATCATATGTAACTTACTAAAATTTTGAAGTAAATAGATCACGTAGGCACAGAATTAAATAAATAGCAATTTGTAGCTAGTGTTTTTGTCTACGAAACAGATAACATGAGTGTCAGGTAATGATTTAAGGATGGGTAAACCAGACCACAAAAGTGAGAGAGTTTATGACATATATTTCCTCGAAATATGTGATGATTTCCCCTCTATCTAGAGGTGGTATACCCTTTAAGCAAATTTTTAAACGTAATACCAACATATATCATTTGATACTACCGAGTTTTCCAAAACATGAATAGTTGACACAATATATATTGTGTCAACATATATATAACATAATTGTGTCTCTCGCACAATTATATTGTGTAATACGAACACTTTATAAATAATATTTTATCATTATCTAAGAAAATAATAAAATACTAGAGTTACTAGTACTCACTCATGTAAGTATAACACTTTTGAATACAGGATAAGATTGTATATTACAATACAAACTTATACTAAACAATACTACAAATACTACATACTAGACTTATTTAATTCCTAAAATTTAAGAGTACAATATATCCTTTTACAATTCAATTACTTTGTTCACACGCGTGGTTCAACCCCCCGGCAGTTGTCGTGTGAATGGGATTAAACACGGGGTTCAACCCTGAAACTAAAGTGATGTAGAAATTCATACATTCATACAGTAGGGGTCGGGGCGGGGGGACACAGTGGTCTAACTCCCTGGTTTTAGGTGGTTCCGAAAAAAACAGGGATTACTTAAAATTAACACAGCGATTATATTTTTTTAAAAGCGTTTATGAAAATTATACCTTTAAAATAATTAATACAATTTTTAACATTGTTAAAGACCCTTTTAAATAATTTTAATCATGGAATTGAAGAAATAATTATTTTATTATTTATGGAGGCAGGTCCATCTAAAGCAGCTTATTTCGGGGGAGTTAGACCACTGTGTCCCGCGCCCCCATCCCTACTGTATGAATTTCTACATCACTTTACCTGAAACCCATTTTTTTATTGGGGTAGAGCCTAAACTACAGGTTAAAATACCATGTGGACAGTTGGGGTAGAACCTCCAAGGGCGTTGAACTTGGGGTTGAACCCCCTTCCAAACCCAGAAGTAATTATTTACTTCTGGTCACTGGAATGCACGCATAAGACCCCATTTGGTTAACTCCCTACTATTTTATTGTAAACTGATAGGGTAGTGCTCCTGTGCCAGAAGGGTACAGGCTGCCAAGTGACACAAGATAGATGCTTTACTATGCAAGTGGTGTATGTTTGGTGGCACCTTATTGGTGCAACCACCATAAGTGTACTCTCATCAAGCCACAAACCCCACCGATTCACCCATGTTTCTTTTTAATACAAAAATTTCTAGTCTTCATCAACCTGGTTACCTTGAAAGTAATTTATAAGGTATCCTCATTTGATGAGACAAGTCCATCATTTTAATCTCTTCTCTATGGACAAGTCTACACATAATAGAGCATAGTCATAGTCTGAATTACAGCTGCACCACGGAGCCCAGCTTTGAATCAGTTTTCGTTATCTTCAATGAAATCAACAAATCTTAATTATAGATTAATCATATTATCTTGGAAAATACGTGACTGATAAAATAACAAAGTATAATATGATTTCGAATAAGCCAAGTACACTCACCAATCATAACAGCTTACAATGCATGAAATATTTTATAAAGGGTATGAAGAAAAGTTAAAGAAGAAAAACAACTTTTAATTCTGAATTTTAACAGATAAGATACGAACAAACCGGAACAAACTTATTAAACTTAATAATATTATATTAACTTATTAAAGTTATTAAAATAAATATACAATATTTTAAAATTGTGAAACAGCCAGGTTTATTTAATGTCAAAGGTTTTAAGCTATATATTATTTATAAATAAATATTTTAGCTAATGAGAATAAGTTTGAATTGTAATTAAAAACTCAACATAAAAAGTATTTCAAAAAATACAGGGCTGTTAAACTATGATTTAATATTTCAGATGGTAAGCATTTTGAGTTTCAAAAAGAAAAAAAATATCATTCAGCAAAACCATTAGTACATATATACTGTTAATAGAGAAGTCTGGATATTTTCTCAAATCGGCAAATGTCAAATCAGCTGTTTTTATCAAACGGTGGTGTTCTTTGAATTTTCTCAATTGTGGTAATTTTAATTAATTTTGGTGATATTTACTGTATATTTATTTAATTTCAGTGATTTGCCAACTTATCTACTTATCTTAGATTTGATAAATAGCCTGTTCTTTGTTGAGAGTTACAGTTTTACCACAACTTGGTTGATATTATTTCATGTTCATATTTTTCTTCTGAAGGATGCATTAAATGAACTTTGTTCCTAAAATCTTAGCATTCAAGAATGACCATTGATAGTGCTCTCAATTATATTTTATTTTCAAATCCCATCTCTTCAGCAACTAGTGAATTCATTTTAAAATCTGTAAGTATAGATTTTCTATTTCAATAATAGTTTTATTGTCTACATGTCTTGTAACATTAAAGAGCAGAAAGTTTGGTAAGCATCTGGCTCTTGGGTCGTCAAACTACTCTACTATAACACATACTAAACGCAACACGCAGATGTATTGTGTAATTAGTCTACCTAAGAATAGTAAGGCACCAGTTTGAATTTATTATATCATGATTGCAACTGCAGCGAATTTCCATAGTTGAAAATATTTTTAAAAAATCGTTACCTACCATAAAAAGTCAAAAATATAAGAGACAAAAAGAAAAAAAACCAACTCCATTTTTATCCTTCCTTGGTTATTTAAAGCCAATATTAGGGCTCCGAAACTCGTAGAAACCCTCCTGGGGCTCAAATATTCCGCAATCACGGAGAATAAGAGTTGTTGGGTCTCTAGGTTTTTATCGTTTCTAAGGGTCTAATATTGCTTAACTATGTATATAAAGTCAATATTAAGGCTCCGAAACTCGTAGAAACCCTCCTGGGGCTCAAATATTCCGCAATCACGGAGAATAAGAGTTCTTGGGTCTCTTGTTTTTATCGTTTCTAAGGGTCTAATATTGCTTAACTATGTATATAAAGTCAATATTAGGGCTCCGAAACTCGTAAAAACCCTCCTGGGGCACAAATAATTTGCAATCACGGAGAATAAGAGTTCTTGGGTCTCTTGGTTTTTATCGTTTCTAAGGGTCTAATATTGCTTAACTATGTATATAAAGTCAATATTAGGGCTCCAAAACTCGTAAAAACCCTCCTGGGGCTCAAATATTCCGCAATCACGGAGAATAAGAGTTCTTGGGTCTCTATGGTTTTTATCGTTTCTAAGGGTCTAATATTGCTTAACTATGTATATAAAGTCAATATTAGGGCTCCAAAACTCGTAAAAACCCTCCTAGGGCTCAAATATTACACAATCACGGAGAATAAGAGTTCTTGGGTCTCTATGTTTTTATCGGTTCTAAGGGTCTAATATTGCTTAACTATGTATATAAAGTCAATATTAGGGCTCCGAAACTCGTAAAAACCCTCCTGGGGCTCAAATATTCCGCAATCACGGAGAATAAGAGTTCTTGGGTCTCTAGGTTTTTATTGTGTCTAAGGGTCTAATATTGCTTAACTATGTATATAAAGTCAATATTAGGGCTCCGAAACTCGTAAAAACCCTCCTGGGGCTCAAATATTCCGCAATCACGGAGAATAAGAGTTCTTGGGTCTCTAGGTTTTTATCGTTTCTAAGGGTCTAATAATGCTTTAGCTGAATACTTAAAATGAATTTTATTATTAACTGCAACTACCTTAGACAATGGCGTATTTTTGTAAGTATAATTTTTTATGACAGTATGGATTTTTAAAGCATTGTATTAAATGTGTTATTACGTTTCATATAGAACGATATATATACGATATTTACATTCTGATTCATTCCTTTTAATTTACGTGCGGGGTAAAACTTTAATCCTTAAATTCTTGAATCGCTAAATTGTGAACCATTAGACATAAATTAATGGAATAGAAGGTTTTTTTTGTGTAAAGGGAGCTCTTTTTTTGCAATGTTGTTAACTTGTTTGGCCAATGCAACACCGGATTTTACGAAATTTGTTTTTAATGTCAATACTAATGCTTTAATTTTAAGTTAAAATCATCAATTTTTACGGCCGGGCACTTATACCTAGTCTTAGACAAAATATTATTTATCTTAGAACCCAATCAGTCCAATAAAAGTTTACTTTCCAATAAATTTGTTTACTTCTTTTTTTGTAAAATTTGTTGTTGCAAGAGAGACCCGAAGTTAACCACATCAAAGAAAGTACCCTAATTTCATTGATTTACATCTAACAATTATAATTTAAAAGGGACTTTTGGTCAGCCCTGTATATTATTACATAATTGGATATTATAATTACTTATATTACAATTTAGTACAATTATATTTATGAAAGTACGTTAAAATTAAATTTTTATTTTACATATAGTATTTAAATTATGCAATGCTTTCTCCTCCTTTTAAGAAGTAAGGAAGTTAAAGTATTTAATAGGGAACGAGTTATAATATTATTTTATTTATGAAGTAGAAAATTTAACCTATTTTTAATTCAATATTTTTCTATGCGTTTTTTTTAAATTACAGGCTACATATTTGTTAACATCTGTCATTCTCTTGTCATTACACTGCTTTCATAGTATCATGAAAAAAAGAACATAAATGTCAAACTATGTTAATAAATATAAATAAATAAATAAATATAAATAAAAAATAGATATAAATTGTTGCTTCAGGTTTGTGTCACTGCTTTGATTGTTTTCATGAGAATTGTACAGGAAGGAAGGTATTAAAGTTTCTTAGAAGGGATTATAAAACTTCCATATTTCAAAATGATTGCTAAGAATTTCTCAGTACGGCGGTTTCTAATTTCCTTTGAAATAAATTTGCTAATGGGATAGGCGTCATGGCGGAAGTCGAACCTCGGACCACAAC
The DNA here is from genome assembly GCA_018340805.1 of Microvelia longipes. Lineage (NCBI taxonomy): Eukaryota > Metazoa > Arthropoda > Insecta > Hemiptera > Veliidae > Microvelia > Microvelia longipes. Next base: position 32,392,688 of record JACMZG010001911.1, on the reverse strand, counting down.
ACAAATCCGTTTCAGAGGTCCCTAATGACGAAACATACGTTTCGCGAAACTTAATATGTATGTGTGTTATATATATATATATATGTATTTCTAAACACTTTCTTGTAAACACTCTATCATTCGAACGGAATAATATTTTTAATCAAACTTGGTACAAAAATCAACCTTTGAGAGCATTTCTTTTGAAAAATACAGAAAAAATAAGTTGCAAGCAGTGCTTGACAATTGAGTAACTGCTTAGGTTCTAAAGCATAAATCGGAACCTTAAGCAAGAAATGGGATTTTAAGCACGGAAACACGCATTCTAAATGAAATTCGCCCGACATGCGGACCACCGCGCTGGAATTATTTAGTAGTTATAACCTATATAATGTAAAAAACGATAAAAAATTATCGTCTTTACCAGGACGCACTAAAAATTACCGTCTTTGTTGTTAAGCACGGAACCACGCATCCCAAAGGCAATTCGCCCGACATCCGGACCACCGCGCCTGAATTATTTACCTTTTGCATTTGTTTATCATTGCAGCAGAGTAGTAGTATTAATAACTGGACAAATCCCCTCTGCATACAACTCAATTAGATGCAATGTCATCCCTATTGATGCCACTAATGTCCCTAAGAAGCCCTTATAAGATTTTAACTTATTTTATAAAATTGTTTTTTCTTTATTAACATTAAATATACAATAAGTATATACTATGCGGGTTCAAGAGGTCCGCGTGCCGAAAGAATTTTCTTTGCAAATTCATGCTCTCAAAGGAACTTTATCCTATTATTAGCATACTAAACTATGCACATTATTACAAAGTTGGCGCCACATACTATTATTTCACAAACTTAAAGCCAGTTAATAGAAGAGATAAGCAGTTAATGCTTACCTTTGAAAGTTTTAATCGCATTTCCTTTGAAAATGTCGTAAAAAACAAGGGGCTTCGACCTCTTTGCCGCTCTTGCCCCGGCCGCTACGCGGCGTCGACGCGGGGGCGCCTCATGTGGCCGCTTTGCGGCCACATGTTTGTTTTACTTTAGCAGTTCGTCATCTTACTGGTTTACATAAGTGTTATACTGCCACGATATAAGCGAATTTTTAAATGTATTAGAGAAAAAACTTTATTTGTTTATATGTCAGTTGATTACATAATATTTTGTTTACATATATATGTCAATCAATAACACGATCAAGTCAATCGATTTGTTTATGAACCATTCAAAGTAGTAAATGTGTAAAAACTTTCAGCCTAATCTAAACACAATTTGAAGATTTTTGATTTGTTGTAATGTTTGTGGGGTCATTTATGTGGGTTATTGACATCACACATATTTCATAAACAATAGGGTTAGGGACATTAACAAAGTTAATTTTTGTACCAAGTTTAATTTCGATCCGAGGAAGCTTTAGAAAATTTTAGTCTAGGACATACATATGTAAAAGTTATTTATTCATATAAACATTACATATATATATATATATATATATATATATATATATATATATATATATATATATATATATTCTTGTTCAGGGAGACCCCCATCCCTAAAAATCCACCTCCCCTCACCTCCATGACCCCTTGAGCACATTTTTTCTTAGCAAATTTTCTAAAAGTAACAAGTAGTTACTTTTAGTGTAACTAAAAGTAACTACTCGTTAAAAGTAACGAGAAGAAACGGAAACATAAGCTAGAAATAGGGTGTTAGCACAGAAGCACTCATTTAAAAGAAAATACGCCTAACTTTGTTTCTTGATTTTCCTATAAAACAAAATAATTTTCGAACGCTATGTCAAATCGAAATCTTGAAATAAAACTTTTTTAATAATACTTACAAAATTTTTAAAATTAATGTTTCATAGATTAACATAGTCAAATATTTACAAATGGAGAAGGTAAAAGATATTTGATTGATTTTTACTTTTTCTCAATTATACCGTAGTATGTATCTAGAAAAAATATTGTGTTTGCCAAAAAATTCGAAACCGGGATGTCACCGGAATTATCCGTTTTAGGTGACAAAATAGGGATAGAGAGGAAAGATCAGGCCCTCTATTTAAAGAACTAAATATTTTGAAAATAGAATATATGTATCAAATGGTTTCACTTAATCAACTCCACAAACATAATCTAGAAATGCCTAGAGTTATAGGTAAAACAAGATCAGCTCATAAAGAAACGTTGATTGAGCCATTTATGAAAACCACCATGGGACAAAGGCAATGGAAATTCATCGGTACTAAACTATACAATAATTTACCTAAATACATAAATTTTAATCTTTCAAAAACAGTCTTTACTAAAAAAATAAAATTGATTCTCATAAATAAACAAGAAAAAGATGATAAAATAAACAGATAATCTAATCTAGTTCAGGTGAGTTTAAAATCTATGGTCTAAGGTCGTTTTTATTATACAAACCACTAAAACTATATAAACAGAAATTTTTATTTAGTTCACAAATATAAATCACATGGTATATAAAATTCTATACATGGTTTGAATAGATGTTTTGTTGAGTAAAGTACACAGACAATCATTCCACAACACAGGGCTTCTGCCTTAAAAGTGGAAAGATTCCTGTAATTTATCACAGCAGCAGAATGGTCACCAGTTTTTAATTGACGGTGTCAATGGTTCATAAATATTTAATTTTAAGTTCTATATATATTTAACCGTCATGTTTAATGTATTAATTTGTTTATGTTGCTTAATAATTTTATTGTAAATATGGAAATAAATAAATAAAAAAAAAAAGGTGTTTTAAAGGCCTCCTGAGCGGTTTTCACAAAGTTGTCTGTCTGTATCTGTGTGTATGTCTGTTATCATCGTAGCTCCTAATGTATTTATGCTAGAGAGTTTTGTACACAAATCAGACTACCGCTGAAGCTGTGTTCTTCGGAAAATATTTTTATGTAATAAATTAAACAGTATATAATAAAAACACAGAGATGTAACAACAAAGGTTCTAAAAGAAATTACCATAATGTACCAAGTAAAATATTTCATTTTTTGTCGAAAACAGCCCCCTCTCAACTTGAAAGGAAAATAATCAGAAATATATGTAAATCCATTTAAAAAAACTAAACATCAATTCTAGCAAATCAATTCAACAAATTACGCATATCAAAGTATGCGGCTTTCTAAAAATCTCTTCTTTTAAAGGCGCTTCAAACATAGCCATCTACATGGCCAAGTAAATATTTAGTCCTAATATTGACTTTATATGCATATTTAAGCAATATTAGGGCCTTAGAAACGATAAAAACATAGAGACCCAAGAACTCTTATTCTCCGTGATTGCGGAATATTTGAGCCCCAGGAGGGTTTCTACGAGTTTCGGAGCCCTAATATTGGCTTTAAATAACCAAGGAAGGATAAAAATGGAGTTGGTTTTTTTCTTTTTGTCTCTTATATTTTTGACTTTTTATGGTAGGTAACGATTTTTTAAAAATATTTTTAACGTAAGGGTTTTTACGAGTTTTGGAGCCCTAATATTGACTTTATATACATAGTTAAGCAATATTAGACCCTTAGAAACGATAAAAACATAGAGACCCAAGAACTCTTATTCTCCGTGATTGCAAATTATTTGAGCCCCAGGAGGGTTTTTTACGAGTTTCGGAGCCCTAATATTGACTTTATATACATAGTTAAGCAATATTAGACCCTTAGAAACGATAAAAACCAAGAGACCCAAGAACTCTTATTCTCCGTAATTGCGGAATATTTGAGCCCCAGGAGGGTTTCTACGAGTTTCTAAGCCCTAATATTGACTTTATATGCATATTTAAGCATTATTAGACCCTTAGAAACGATAAAAACCAAGAGACCCAAGAACTCTTATTCTCCGTGATTGCGGAATATTTGAGCCCCAGGAGGGTTTTTACGAGTTTTGGAGCCCTAATATTGACTTTATATACATAGTTAAGCAATATTAGACCCTTAGAAACTATAAAAACCTAGAGACCCAAGAACTCTTTATTCTCCGTGATTGTGTAATATTTGAGCCCTAGGAGGGTTTCTACGAGTTTCGGAGCCCTAATATTGACTTTATATACATAGTTAAGCAATATTAGACCCTTAGAAACGATAAAAACCTAGAGACCCAAGAACTCTTATTCTCCGTGATTGTGTAATATTTGAGCCCTAGGAGGGTTTCTACGAGTTTCGGAGCCCTAATATTGACTTTATATACATAGTTAAGCAATATTAGACCCTTAGAAACGATAAAAACATAGAGACCCAAGAACTCTTATTCTCCGTGATTGCGGAATATTTGAGCCCCAGGAGGGTTTTTACGAGTTTTGGAGCCCTAATATTGACTTTATATACATAGTTAAGCAATATTAGACCCTTAGAAACGATAAAAACATAGAGACCCAAGAACTCTTATTCTCCGTGATTGCAAATTATAAAAACACAGAGATGTAACAACAAAGGTTCTAAAAGAAATTACCATAATGTACCAAGTAAAATATTTCATTTTTTGTTGAAAACAGCCCCCTCTCAACTTGAAAGGAAAATAATCAGAAATATATGTAAATCCATTTAAAAAAACTAAACATCAATTCTAGCAAATCAATTCAACAAATTACGCATATCAAAGTATGCGGCTTTCTAAAAATCTCTTCTTTTAAAGGCGCTTCAAACATAGCCATCTACATGGCCAAGTAAAATATTTAGTGTCCTAATATTGACTTTATATGCATATTTAAGCAATATTAGGGCCTTAGAAACGATAAAAACATAGAGACCCAAGAACTCTTATTCTCCGTGATTGCGGAATATTTGAGCCCCAGGAGGGTTTCTACGAGTTTCGGAGCCCTAATATTGGCTTTAATAACCAAGGAAGGATAAAAATGGAGTTGGTTTTTTCTTTTTGTCTCTTATATTTTTGACTTTTTATGGTAGGTAACGATTTTTTAAAAGTATTTTTAATGTAGGGTTTTTACGAGTTTTGGAGCCCTAATATTGACTTTATATACATAGTTAAGCAATATTAGACCCTTAGAAACGATAAAAACATAGAGACCCAAGAACTCTTATTCTCCGTGATTGCGAAATATTTGAGCCCCAGGAGGGTTTTTACGAGTTTTGGAGCCCTAATATTGACTTTATATACATAGTTAAGCAATATTAGACCCTTAGAAACTATAAAAACCTAGAGACCCAAGAACTCTTATTCTCCGTGATTGTGTAATATTTGAGCCCTAGGAGGGTTTCTACGAGTTTCGGAGCCCTAATATTGACTTTATATACATAGTTAAGCAATATTAGACCCTTAGAAACGATAAAAACCTAGAGACCCAAGAACTCTTATTCTCCGTGATTGTGTAATATTTGAGCCCTAGGAGGGTTTTTACGAGTTTCGGAGCCCTAATATTGACTTTATATACATAGTTAAGCAATATTAGACCCTTAGAAACGATAAAAACATAGAGACCCAAGAACTCTTATTCTCCGTGATTGCGGAATATTTGAGCCCCAGGAGGGTTTTTACGAGTTTTGGAGCCCTAATATTGACTTATATACATAGTTAAGCAATATTAGACCCTTAGAAACGATAAAAACATAGAGACCCAAGAACTCTTATTCTCCGTGATTGCAAATTATTTGAGCCCCAGGAGGGTTTTTACGAGTTTCGGAGCCCTAATATTGACTTTATATACATAGTTAAGCAATATTAGACCCTTAGAAACGATAAAAACCAAGAGACCAAGAACTCTTATTCTCTGTAATTGCGGAATATTTGAGCCCCAGGAGGGTTTCTACGAGTTTCTAAGCCCTAATATTGACTTTATATGCATATTTAAGCATTATTAGACCCTTAGAAACGATAAAAACATAGAGACCCAAGAACTCTTATTTTCTGTGGTTGCGGAATATTTGAGCCCTAGGAGGGTTTTTACGAGTTTTGGAGCCCTAATATTGACTTTATATACATAGTTAAGCAATATTAGACTCTTAGAAACGATAAAACATAGAGACCCAAGAACTCTTATTTTCCGTGGTTGCGGAATATTTGAGCCCTAGGAGGGTTTCTACGAGTTTTGGAGCCCTAATATTGACGTTATATACATAGTTAAACAATATTTAAAATGTATTAAAATATATTTGTTGCATATATATCTTTACATGTATTCCTTTTAATTATGTAAAAAAAAAGGGCTTAATGACATTACTGTAATATTATAGTTGATTAAAATGTTTAAACAAATAGTAATATATAACAAAGTATACTTAAATATAAGATAAATCAGGTATTAGCCATATTTTGTGTTAAAAGTTCAACGACCTAAATAACGCATTAGTTGAAGAAGTTTCATAAACGCATTTTAATGTATGAAATTCGTATACTTTGCACTGGTTGTTTAGAATTGACAAGGAGGAACTATTTTTAAAAAACGCCTGAAATATGTTTTTATAGACTAAACATCAATACATGAATGTTATGCGTTTAGCATGTACTCTAGTAAGGTAGGCTGACGACCCAAGAGCCAGATGCTTACCAATCTCACTCGATCGACTAAACAAAGACGCTGTAAGAACCGTGAAGTTAGTTGACCATATTGCATACGATCGCCTGTTAAATATGCTGTGTATACGTAGTAAATGTCAAAAGGGCCATAGAGATATATTACTGTGTACATCAACATATCTCTATGTTTGAAACGTCAAAAAATGACCTGAGAAAAGTCTTTTCTTTTTTAAAAATTGATTTTTAAAAACTAGCGCTAGTTTTTTAGGGCAGGCAGTTTTTCAAAAGGCTTTTTGATATGAAATAATATACAATATTACCTTATAGTTTGTAGATAAGAAATTATATTGTAATTTATCTATTACTATTTATATAATAATTTTTATGTTTGTAAGGTAAACTTATATAAATGATATAAGTGTGTGCTACAGCTGGCAGAGTATATTATTATACCTTATTGTAAAAAAGAAATGATTTGTTATTATATAGAAATTATTTGTTGTATAATTTTTTGTTATAGCTTCTTTATAACCTGAGTTTTACCTTCACTATCAAAGATTATGCCATCATTTTTAGACCAATTGAACTAATACAGCATACGAACTAATATTTAACGAGAATACAATACAATACAATACAAGTACCATCACCTGTTAAATGCTCTGTGTGTATTTAGTAATTAACAACCTGTTTACCGTTTTAAATATCTCCTTTATCCTTTCTAATATAATTTATTTATTGGTAAAATAGATAAAGTAGTTGGTTGTGTAAAATAAATTATTTATTGGAGCCGAAATATTGCTTGTTGTTATTAAAATAAATCTATGTGAGTAGAGAGATCTTTTGTCTTTTTGTTTCTTATGAGTTGAAAAGAAAAAGTATGTGTCTATTTTTATTTTAACCCTGATTTCAAGCAATTATTACTATAACTATTTTAATTACTTAAAAACTGAGTTAAAATAGTTTTAATTTGTTATCTTATCTTACATAATTCATAAACTCTTATTTTAATCTTTATTCTTTTTTATATTTTTAGACCCAGTCTTTATTAACCACTGTTCAAGGGGTTATGCCAAAAGCTCAACCTCAAGTTATTGTTATGGAACCTGATCCTTTGTGGAAATTAGCCAAAAGTGGTGGAGTATTCTTTCGTATTGCTGGGTTTAGTGGTGCCATAGCTGTTATTCTTGGCGCTTATGGAGCACATAGTAAGTTATTTTCTTCACTTGTTTCTCTTCTCAAGTTAAGCTAATAATTTTTATATTGTTTGCTATGTATTTTTGTTGTTGGATAAGAATTGGATAAAAAAGAAAATAAAACATCTTTGTGCCGTTGGCCTAAATTTAGGGACTTTGACATCAAGTGTGGTCCTTATAGTAACAATAAAATAAATATTATGCTATGATTATTGTAAGTGTATTTAATATGATGCTTTTAAGTGCTTTTTTTATATAACTGATCAGGTGTGTGGTCTATTTTATAAAGGACCTATCTTTTACATGTTGCTTTAAAACTACATTTTCTTACTATCTTAAGGGTTATGCATTATTTGCTGACATCTAAATCTTATGAATTCTTTATATTTAGTAAATCACTATTTTATCACTAACTTTATCCATATATTATTTATGACCCACTTGTATTCAGGAGGTTACAAATGTCCAACTCTTGAAAATGCACTTTAACTTTTTATTCTACATTATTTTTCAATGATAATAATATTATATGATATTAATACATATCTGAGGGCGCTTTTTTCATTTTTAGCTACATTATTTTTATCATTATTTATTTATGTTTTTACCTTTAAATTAATGTCTCTGCTTGTATTTTTTAGAGATTATACCTAACAAAGAAATTGATGATGAAAGAAAGCGTGCTTTTGAAAACGCGAATAGGTATCATTTCTTCCACACCTTAGCTCTTCTTGGAGTACCTTTATGCCGCTATCCAGTCATGGTAAATTATTATTTGTTTTGCTTTCTTTCATTATATACATTACTATTCTATTGTAATTATTTGATTGATTAAATAACTAACAGAGTTTTATAATTGTACTAAATGAGAAATGATATGTTAATTAACTTAAAAATTTCTTTTGAATGCATGGAATAATAGAAAAGATATATCTAGCAATTAGATAACCATAGAGATAATGAAAACCTTAAAATTTCTTTGATTTTAATCCAAACTTAAGTTTTTGTACTTCTAAATAAAATTCTATTCTATTAATCCAAGAAATATTATTGATACTTTATTTTAATGAATAATATTAGAGTTATATCCTAAATTTATCTGGCTCTTAGTGGAATCTATAATTATCTAATATAAGGAGTTGATTGATTATATGAGCATCCTCATCTCTCCTTTAGTTACAATAGACTTTGATAGAAGCTTTGTAGAATAATGCTATTTGATTATTTATTAATCAATTATTACTCAGTCATACAATTTTAATAATTATGGAGTGTATTTGAATATAGAGACATTTAAATTCAATCAAACAGCTTACAATCATAACTTATTATCTTATTCTTAAAATGTGGAATTGAAAATAAAGAAAAGAAGATGAGTTTATTTTAATTATATAATAAATATGCTTATAGGAATGTTAAAATTGTGTTTTTTTTTTTAATTTCAGAGTGGATCATTAGTGTTTATGGGGATGACAATGTTCAGTGGTGCATGCTATTACTCTGCACTTACAGGGGACAAGCGCTTTCAAAAATTAGCTCCCATTGGAGGAACCACACTCATTATAGCATGGCTTTCCATGATGCTATAGTCCATGTCTCAGGAAACATTTCATCATCTTGTCGAACTCTCTTTTTCTGCAGGGATTGCAGTTTTTAGTTTCAAGCATTTTTATTTAAATTCAAATTAATTTAACTTTAGTTTACTTATAATTGCTAAGTAAAATTAAATGTTAGTCAGAGATTTTAGCAATACTGTTGCAAATTAATTTAGTTTTTTATTGTTCTTAAAGTTTGCACTTTTTTATGAAACATGTAATAGAATTAGACATGGGATCTTATTTTATGCTACTTATGATTTCTTAGTATGATGGTCGATAAAGAAAAGTGTTAAGTGAATTGCTTTGTTGCCATCCTTCTCTATACTGCTTTTATTTGTAAAAATTTAAAATATTTAATCTTTGTGTGAAGACATTTTGAAGGACACCTAATACACTTAAGTGTATTATGTGTAGTAACTCTTTTTTCAGTGTAATCATTATCTCATATTGTTTAAAATTGTAACTTTAAGATTTCCCTATTTCATTGTGATTTTATTGTATTATTTTTTATTATTGGTTACAATTACATGACTGTCTGGTCAAGTTTAAATTTAGGTACTAATAAAATTTGTTTTCCTACTTACGGCAGCAACACTAGACATATATGAACTTTTTTTTAAGCTGCAAAATGTAATTTTACCTACACTGTCAACAAAATATTTTAAAAAAGTTGAGGGATTTTTTTGTAATACTGTACCTCTTAGGGAGTTGTTTTACATTTAAATATTATGGTAATAAAGTCAAAACTCTATAAGAGGAGAAATTAATGAGTGGAGGTTATAATGTTGCAGGGTATTGAGTGAATTTTGTTTTTATTTGTCTTGTAAACCATGTTTTTGCTTATTTGTAATAATATTTTCTTTACTCAAAAATAAAATATAATATTAAGTATTAAACATTTTTATCAAATGCTTAATAATATAATTTTGAGAAATATATTAGCATCACTGATATTAATAGCTATATTCAGTTTGTTTAATTGGCAGATTTTTATCATTTGCATCATCAGTTTTTTATAAATTTTTTTGAATGAAGTTACAAGTTTAAAACACAATCTATTACTAAAATTGTTGACAAAGTAAACCAATTGTGAAAAAAGATAATTAATCAGAATGAACATTGAAACATTGTTTTGAGTAACAAATTACGAGACCAAACTTCCCCTGACATTCAGAGTGTTGCACTTCAAAGCAGTCTTAACTGCCTCCAAAATCTCTTAGCAAGTATTTAGAAAAACCTATTCTTATTGTTTATTTCTTAGAATAATACTATATATAGAAGGAGCACTACTGATAACACGAAAGGCAGTTCACTGGTGCACCTAAGTAATGCTGCCACCCTAACAATATACAATTTTCTAAAAAAAAGTTGGCAATACTTCCGGCTGCTGAATTATTATGTTCTATTATTAATTAATTATAGATTATTCATAAAATAATAATATAAATATTGGTGTATTACATTATTTAAAGCATTTTAAATAGTAGTTTAACGTATTTATTAAAATTATATATAAAAAGTAGTCCTCGTCAACTAAATGTAGATTCTTGTATTCCGCCACCCTTTTGCCACCTAAGACCGGTTTTATTAAATACTCAGCAAGTGTTTTAAGTTATTATATTTGTTCTTTACGATCTTTCTTCATTAATAGATATTTATGACAAATATTTAAAATAATGTTTTGTTGTCAGGTTGGCTGCATTACTTAAGTGCACCAGTCAACCGGCTTTCATGTTATCAGTGGAATTACATTGTGTTTACGGTCCTGTGCTCCTTCTATATATAGTATTATTCTAAGGTTTATTTATTTAACTTATTGTATCTTATCATAATTTAATAATTTATTGTAATCTTATTTTTGTCACCAATTAAAATTTAACATAATATTATAAAGAATAATAATATGTTTTATATTTGTCTGCTTTAAGTAAAAAAATAGTATATGCTACTATCCAGCCAAGGAAATATTGCTGACTCATGCTAGCATTTTAGACTTAAATTTAAATGTTACAAATATTCTGTTTAATAAAATAGTGTTTTTAATATAATCTAAGTGTTGGATATTTCTAAATGAAGGTATCAAGATCATAATGAAAGTTATTTAGTAACCTGATTCATTCTTTGACCTAATTGTTTTAATTGAGTTAATTTCCCCTGATATTAATATCCGAGTATTAACTGGTTTATATTTGATCAATGCCATGTAATCTACCACTAATACTGGTTGGTAGTAGATGTATTAGGATTTTATTGTATTATGTTGTTTATTATTTTGCTTAATATTTTTGATTGTTACCATTTACTTAGGAATGGAAATTCTTGAAATTATTATCAATTTTTTAACTACCTATAAATAATTCTTTTATTATTTCTTTTAATAAATGTACTAATATATAAGTTACAGTCAATATTTTCTAATGTCTATCTCATTTTGTGGCTGTGTACTAAAAAAGTCGTTTGGTAACCTGATTTATTTTATATCCTTATTGTTTTAATTAAGTTTATTTATTTTATATTTTCTTTAAATTTACATTTGTGAAAAATGTAGTTTTAATTGTTTGTTTAAAATTAATTATATTTTACAGCTTAAAAAATATAATAATTATTAGTGTAGTTTATTCATTTATTAAATTAAAATTATACCTTGTATTTGTCTTGGTCAGTGTCCAGTAAATAAGATAGAAAATTAGATGTTAGATTATGTTTTATTTATAAATAAGTGTTAAGTGTGTGTGCTTGAAATTTGGCTGATAGCAATAGTCTTTATTTATTTAACCAGCAAAAGAAAAAGTTTAATAATTGTTGATTAAAGATTTCTTTTTCTTTTATATACTGAATAGTATCACTTCTCTGAATCATCAAATGAAAAACATTTGTATTATTTCTTTATTTGTTTTTTTTTGTTATTCTTTCTAAAAGTGTGATTTTATTATTTTTTTTTAAATACTATCACTGTTTCATATTAATTTTTCTTATACTTTGTAGAATTCAAAAATTTATTTAAAAAAATCTTTGAAATGTTTATTGCTATTGTATAAATACATTTTATTTATTCAATGGAAGTGTACCTAGCTTTGAATTTTTATTAGAAATGCAATCAATGATGATGTTTTATTAATGGTATTTTCAAAGAATTAAAAATGGATTTATTAAAAAAGAATTAAAGATGGATTTAGTAAAGCATACATTTTGATGTCCCTTTTGTTAATAATCACAATAAAGATTGTATTGTTGCAATTTATTGCGTATTTAACTTAACCTTTATTTTACTTTATTTATTGTAAATTATTTTAGAATTTATTTACACCCTCTAAACATCTATGTTATCATAAAGTTAATATTTATTAAAACCCCATATTTTATAAAGTTGAAGCACTTTTAACGAATTAAACTTTACAGTTCATTGGGGTATAAAGATGTTAATATTTTTATATTAATTTATTCCAACTTATTTAAAAAATCCGGTCCTATTTTTTAGTTTAAAAAATATTGTTAGAAAGGAAGAATGAAGCATCACTAATATTTATATTAAGTACTGACATTAATTAGATTTAGTATGATTTTAAATATAAAGCTCCATTCATAGCTATGCGATTTTATCGCTGGCGATTACATAGATTAAATATATGGTCACATGACTACTTCTTCTTGGACATGAGTAAATACATACTCGAATTGCCTCTCTTTTCTAAGTTATAGTAATTTAATTATTAGTTAAAAGACTTGTTATCGTTTTTAAGAAGTTTATATGAAGTTATTAATGAAAACACCAAAGGAATTTCATAGCCAACGGACTGACCTTAGACGAGAATAAAACACAGCACTTGGTATTCACTCTAAGAGAGAAGCAAAATGATAGCTCAATCAACATACTGGGTATCACTTGGGACTCCCAATTACGCTGGAATAAGCATATTTACAACCTGTCCAAAACTTTATCCTCTATATTCATACATAGAAGTCTCAAAGATAAAGTTACTAAATTCTTTTGTATGATCTATTTTACTTACTTTCATTCTCATGTTGCATACTGCATCAGATTGTGGGGTGGAGCTGTAAAGGCTGAACAAGTTTTTCTACTAAAAAAGAAGATCGTCAGAATAGTTTTAGAGACTTAAAAATACGTACTTTTCTATCACTTTGCAACAACCTTCTTGTTTTTGCTAAAATTAATTACAATAGTCTTCAGAATAAATCACATTCATTCAATACCAGGCAAACTCTCACCAATAAATCTCCTCATTACCTTGCTAGGAAATGTTACAATCATCTTCCCTCTAGACTATCACTTCCAGAGATGCTATATTAATGCAAAGAAATCAAAGAATTCCTTGTAACAAAAGCCTTTTACTTAATTGAATGTTATTCAGAAGATACTTTGTTGAGAGCAAGTTTACCTTCTTTTAATCTGACGTCATGAGACAATATTATATTAGTCCAAGAGCCGGACCTGAAAAAATCAAAGATTATGTAGTATACCTAGATAGATCACTGTTAGTTTTTTCCATTCCAATAGATGGTGCTAGCAGTACTGGAACTGCTTTTCTGTCAAAAGAGGAGGAGTTTAGGTCATTAGCCAACACCCCTTTTAAAGTAGATATTTTTAAAACACATTGGAAAATCTCCTTAACCCTTTTTATACCTGCTCCAGTCCCTTTACTAAATTTTTTGTAAGAAATTCAACTTCAAATATGTTTTTCATATTTGAATCCTAAACTTGAAGACTTCTATGTTTGTAACCTAATTTTTTAGGTAATGCATTTATTTACAATGTATATCTGTGAGAATACGAGTAAAAAACTTTAGTTATTTTTTTATTTTATAAATAATATTTAAAATTGTTTTAAACTTACTTCCAATCTAAAAGATTAGTAATACCAAATAAAGGAATTGACTTTTAAATACTGTTTAAAAATTGCATAATGCGAAATAATATTAACAATTCTAACGTGGTATCCGCATGCCGGGCGATTTTATTTTGCAATCCGTGTTTCCGTGCTTAACAATAAATTTCACGCTAAAGGTTCCTGTGTATGCTTTATAACTTTTGCAGCTACTCAATTATCAAGCTCTACTCGTAGCTAATTTTTCTTTCTTCTCCAAAGTTATGCGCTACATTAATTATTCTCTTGGCTAAACTATGCCTCTAAAATTGGCTGTGCTCATCATTATTTGCATTAGTTTAAAGCTCAAAAGCGGAAAAATGAGTTACGTGTAATGATTCATAATTAAGTAACTACTCAAGTTAAATTGTATAAACCGGAACCTTAAATAAGAAATAAATGTTAAGCACGGCAACACGCATACCAAAGGAGATATTTTGCAGTTATAAACTTGTAAAAATGTATTCATTTTTACTATATTCGAAATGTAAAAATTTTGATGAAATAAAGTTATTATTATTATTATTATATAATGTAAATAAATCTATAAAAAATTATCGTCCTTACCCGAATTCGAACCCAGGTAACCTGGCTTTAATTGCTCGTATTGTGTCGCGGTGCTGCACATGCAAAAAAATCGCCCGGCATGCTGATACCATGTCAGAATTATTAATATTTTTCCGTATTATGAAATTTTAAACATTATTAAAAAATCAGTTCCTTGATTTGGTATTACTGATCTTCTAGATTGGAAGTAAATTTAACAATTTCAAGTATTAATCATAACATCAAGTATATACCTCAAGTTTTTACTACCAATTTCAGATATACTTAATAATAAAGTCATTAAAGTCTGAATTTAATATTTACAGCAGTATTGAAAACCCTTTTTATTTATTATTTGATGTTGAATGTCTTCCAAAAAATTAAGTAAAGGGACTAATGAATGAATCCCCCACCTCTCATCTAGTTTAGTTGGTTTCTAGCCTTCAAGTTGGAAGCATCTAGTACTTTTTTTAAGGGCTTTGTATTATACATTACAATATTTCGATTTTATTAACAGTATAATAAAGGAGGAGCCAGCCTGTAGCAACTATTTCATTTTCGCGAATTTTCTTTGGGAATAAATTCGCTAGTTGGATGGGCGTCATGGCAGAAGTCCCAGGATACAAATCCGTTTCAGAGGTCCCTTATGACGAAAACATACGTTTTGCGAAACCTTAAATAATAGTTTTTTAGTTATAAGTTATATATATATATATATATATATATATATATATATATATATATATATATATATATATATATATATATATATATATATATATATATATATATATATATACATATATACATATATCTTGAGGGGTACAGGAACCCTTTTGAGTTTCATAAAAAAAGTCAGCAAAAGTTTTATAAAAATCCTTAAAATGTTGAGTGAACATGTTTAAAAATGTTTTTGGGGCGTTTAATCAAATAAATCTGAAGTCTGAACGACTCCATTCGGTCGGATTTCAATTCTTTAAATGGAGTCAATACGACCATTTAAAGCCCCATTTAAGGGTTCCTAGGTTCAAATTTTGAAATCTGCAAACTTTTTTAAACATTATACTTACACTTTATTAGTTTATAACATCAAAATAATTCTGGGAAATAATACTGTGTATTATTTAAGTTTTATAACTTAGGCAGTTGTGTCACAATATGCTATTTAATGTTTCGGGATTTTCCGAAGAAAATACATTGTAAGTAGCATAAACAGATCAGGTTCAGGGTACCTCGAAACTTTTTCTCAACACTTCGGACTAGCTTCCCTCGTCAGTATGTAAATAAGTAACTTAAAAATAGACATTTAGCAAGACATGTATTGTTTACGGACCTTCGCGCCAAAATCATTTAAATTCTTGGTCAAGATATGGTGAAGAGAACGTCATGGTAAAGATATCCAATGGATTTCCCCATTCAGTCATAATATGTTCACATACCGTTATAATTTTAAAAACAAATTTTAATCCTGATCCCCACATCAATTTTAGTTTTTTATGAGCTTTTGTCAAGGGTTAAACTGAAAATTTAAAGAAATACGTCCACACTAATCTTTATCTTGACCCTAAACTTTTATTATACAGTTGATTTAAAAAAATCAGGTTCAGGGTAAATTTTTAGTATTAATTTTTACATGGCATTTTGCCACGTATTAGAGAATTTCAATCGCTGGATATGGCCCCTTTGGGGCCATATATGAGATGAATGAAGTCTTGAAAAATTATCTTTCACCCACTGTATACAAAAGGAAAACTTTAATTTTAATAGCTGATGACGTCATAATTAAGTTATTTGCCAAAAATGCTACTTAAAATGGTCCGATTGAGCAGAAACCGGATCCAACTATAAGAATACCTTCCAGGCGCTTTGCGAACCTGCTTAGCTCGCCGTTATTCTGTGGGGGCCGTTTTTGTCCTGAGGGCGAAACTAGAGATAGGGGTCTTTCTTTCATACTACCTTCTCGGGATCTAGCAATACTGAACCTAACAGATATCGCAATCATTGACCTGGACGTATACATACATACAACATTATATAATATATATTATCTAACGTTTGTGTCACTAAGGATGGTTTAATTCAGCTGAAACTGGTCTCAATCTATTTAGCTTGCCGTCAACTTGAATATGTAATATTGTTTAATAGCCAATATTTTAATGACATCATATCTAGGATTGATGACGTAGTTTTTTCCAAACAATAGGCCTCGGAACCTTCTTAACATCTCGCTATATGCCAAATATCGTTTCTACACAGGTAGATTTTTACACACACACATACACACGTATATATATATATATATATATATATATATATATATATATATATACACGCATATTTTTTGGACATACATACTCCCTCAACATCCGTAATCCAATTAACCTTATAAGCATCATTTCCAGTATGGAAATTTCCATGATTCCATTGATGTAATTCGCTAAAAATCTTTTTTAGCTGGCTTCACTTGCATTTGACACATTTTGAATGCTACTATTTAAGTATATGTATCTCAAGTTATACTAAGCCCTCATTAAAGCATCTGCATCCTCATACGAAATTAATTAAGTTATACTAAGCCCTCAATAATCGCCCTCCCAAGAATTTGGGCTGGATCCGCGCCTGGGTGGATGGAGTGATTACCGCTAAGAGCCAAGATATCAAAGCAGTTAATACGGGCCACAAAAATACCAAATACAGGTTCTTTAATTAAACAGTTATTAGTTGTCTCTAAAAACCCAGAAGAACGTTTTTTTTTTTTTTAAATTTAACAATTCATTAGTTCTGCGTAGTAAACATAATACGTAGAAAATATTTTGTATTAATCAAACAGTTTATTAGTTCGGCCTAGTAAACAAGAATACGTAGAAAATTTTTGTCTTAATCATAAAGTTTATTAGTTCTGCCTAGAAAACATAATACGTAGAAATATTTTGTATTAATCATAAAGTTTATTAGTTCTGCCTAGTAAACAAGAATACGTAGAAAATATTTTGTATTAATCATAAAGTTTATTAGTTCTGCCTAGAAAACATAATACGTAGAAATATTTTGTCTTAAAAATATTAAGTTCTTTAAATATTAAGTTTTTTTTTTAGTAAAAAAAAAAAATCTGGACATATTCTGTATTAATCAATTTAAAATTTTGGTTAAAGAGTGTACCAAAAAAAGTTATGGTAGTGGCCCCTCATTTAAATGTTGCCGAAACTTTTAATGTAATGTATAATACAAAGCCCTAGAAAAAGTACTAGCTGCTTCCAACTAGAAGGCTAGAAACCAACTAAACTAGATTAGAGGTGGGGGATTCATGAACCTTTGCTAACTCCTCCTACAGTACAAGTCAACAGGTAGAGCCAATCAGAATCCTTCACTGTTAAGGGGAGTTTTTCCATTGTTCAAATCCAACTCCTAAAAAGGCTAGGTGATCTATCTAGGTATACTAAATAATCTTTGGAAAAAATGTGACTCATTTTGGGCTACTTTAAACCAAATATTTCAAAAAATACAACTTAAATTATGAAGAAAGAACATAGTTGCCTATCCAGAGTGAAGCTCTTCATATGATTGCGCATGCTCGAGATTTTAGAAAATAACACAAATTTCAGTTTTTTTGAAATAAGTGGTTCCCTTTGGGTCTTGTGCAAAACATGAAAAGAACATTTTTTAAAGGTGATAAAATGTTCTGTAAAACGAGTGTTTAATCGTCTAAATCGGATAACTACAACTAAAATTATAGCTCTTTCTAAAACACTAAAAAAATTGTTAATTTATGCAAAGTCAGCGAATTTCTTAGGAAAAATATTGACTTTTTGGCCATTTAACAAATGTCATAACTTTAGTTTTATTAATCCGATTTTGACAAAAAACACTCGTTTTATAGGAAATTTTATCAGTTTTATAAAGGTTATTTTCGTGTTTTTCACACGACCTACAGGGAACACTTATTGCAATAAAACTGGAATTTGTGCGATTTTCTAATATTTGGAGCGAGCGCATTAATAAAAAGGGCTCCATTCTGGATAGGCACACTATGCTTTTCCTTCATAATTTAAGGTATATTTTCAGAAAAATCTGGTTTGAAGTAGTACAAAGTCACATTTTTTCAGGTCCGGCTCTTGGACTATATTGTATCCGTGTAAAATATTATTGACTACACATCAAAAGAAACTCCTGGAATGATAACGAATTGTGTGATTACTGAAACACCGTATTTCCTCTGGAATGCGTGTTTCCGTGCTTAACCATCCATTTCTTGCGTAAGGTTTATGCTTTATAGTTACTCAATTATCAAGCACTACTCTTAACTCATTTTTCTGTATTTTTCAAAGGAAATGCGCGTAATTATTCTGTTGGCTATACAAAACTATGTCTCTAAAATTGGCAGTGCACACCATTATCTGCACTAGTTTAATGCTCTGTTTCTGTTGGAGATCTTTAAAGGTTTGGCGCATTTTCTTTGACAAGTACCGAAAAAATGAACTAAAAATACTTCTACTAAAGTATACAACTGTATATTATTTACCGGCCGTATTTTTGGTTTCCAGTAAGTAACCATGGTCGTCTATTCGGCTTTTTGGTTACTTAGAGTGGTAATATCGACTTCGGTCCGGTTTCATTTGGTTCAGCGTCCCAGTATACATTAAAAAGACCCTCGAGAGATAGCTTGTTTACAAGATTTGCCTAGAAATACATATAAAAACAAACACACACACACACACTTATATATATATATTATATATATATATATATATATTAATATATATATATATATATATATATATATATCTTACATGTGATGAAAAAAAAGTTCAGAGGT
Source organism: Microvelia longipes (assembly GCA_018340805.1). Lineage (NCBI taxonomy): Eukaryota > Metazoa > Arthropoda > Insecta > Hemiptera > Veliidae > Microvelia > Microvelia longipes. The sequence goes on along the minus strand of JACMZG010001911.1, from coordinate 32,373,178 downwards.
GACTCGTACTCGATATTTCGAATGAATATTGTAGCGGAGAAAGCAATAAAGCCAAGGACTCAAGGGCAGTAGTGCAAGAGCCGAGAAAAATTGGCACAAAAAATTGGATCCTACTTTATGATTTATTTTTGCTCCCTGATAAAGTAGCAGGTGATCAACGATTTCAGATTCGAGAAACTTACGCCCCTGGCCCCTTTTAAATATGGAAAGTAGCTTCAAATTCAGTTTTTACCTTACAGTGGTGATCCTATTGTTTTTATCAAAAAATGGAGGGCTCTTTTTTATATTTATGAAAATTTGACAAATAGATTTTTTGATCATCAAAATTGGTTTAATAGTATTTGAGACATGTATATGATAGAATATTACCCGAAAATACAAGAAAAAAAATTATATCCTAAAAACCTTAAAATTGCATGTGTTTAATGTTAAAATGCTTAAGTTACAAACAGACAGACTTAAATCAAATTACAGGTAGGTAATATATAGTTGTTCTACAGAAAGAGCATAGCTCAGCTCTTATGTATAATGATTTAATGTTAGAAATATAATCCTTGAAAAATATCTAAAAACATAATTTCATTAAAACATGCATATTTCAGCATTACATTTCAAACATTATATCATCATAAATAATAAGAGCTGTGGTATTCTTTTTCTAAAGATCCATCGTTTTAAGACACAAAAGTTATTTAGCACTTATATTTTGGCTCATTTTCATAAAATTTTCGTCATAATTTCTATTTAATACATTCTCACAAGATATTCTTTAAAATGGGAAAAGTAATTTTAAAATTTCCCAGTTTAAAATAATAACATTTAGAAGCGTATTATATAAAATCTCTGTAAAGTCAAGCTAACTCGGCAAATTCTTTTGTTGTTACTTTCAACAACAACAATTAAAAATTAAATAATCGTAACCAATTCATATATGATAAAATAAAAATTATTTTTAAAAAATCGGATACAGGGTACATCGGAGCTTTTCCTCATCACATCAGATTCGCTACGCTTATTTTCCCTGCTTCGGACTCGTTTTGCTCGTCCTCAGAATATCTGAGTCGTTAAATTTATCCTCCAATTATTTATTCTCCAACATGTCTTTGGACTCGCTTCGCTCGTTTTAAGATAGTAAATACATTCGTTTGATTTCCAGTAGTCATTCGTCCAGGCAATCGCCACGCTCGATGTTGCTTAACTTTTATGATTCAACAAAAATCATGGATATACTAGCCGTATTAAAAAGAAACTTAGTGTACTTATTTATTACGTAAAGGTATACTCTTGTACCGAATTTCAAGTCAATTGGATTATTTTCCGATTATTTACAATTTTTAAAATCAATAGTCAATTAATAAAAATTGAACTAATAATAATGAACTATAATGACAATGAGATAAAACTTGGCACATATGTTAATGTTCTTATACTTGACTACATGCGTGCCAAATCTTAATACAATCGCATTATTTTTCCGCGTTTTATGATTTTTCGAAATATTTGTTGACCGTTTTTTATTTATTTTTCCTGCACAACTACAGTTAACTGTTTTTTTTCTAGCACAACTACAGCGGTAGACTGATTTTTGTACAAAGTTTCAACTTTCAAAAATCAGAGTTGATGATAACAGATATTTTCATACACACACACATTTCAGACAGACAACTTTGTAAAAACCACTCAGGAGGCCTTGTTTCAGATTTTTTGCAAACACAATACTTTTCCTGAATACCAACGGTATATATGGGGAAAAGTAAAAATATTGTGGGTGAAAGTGAAAGCGGATTATTAGTCTAATTTAAAATGAAATTACTCTTACATTGACGTAACAGGGTTGGACTTATTTCGTTTTATTTATTCAGACTCCTACGCACTATCTGTCTATATTAGGATTTTAAACTTTAAACAAATTTAAGTAATAATCAAAGGAATTAAACCAATTTGATATAATGTTATAATAGCTCACTCTTATTAACTTCCTTTGTTTATTGAATATATTTTCTTTTGAAGAAAAGTTTTTCAAGATCACAAGTCAATTATTTATCTCAAGTTTTCCTCTTTATCTTTTACTACACCAAGTTCATTAAAAGTTTTAGCATTCAAGTTTTCTTTTTAAATAATTCGCTTAAAATCAATAAAGGATAGAAAAGAGGCCGTCATGTTTATTTTTAAGAATAGAATAGGACAACAAACTCACTTTTAAGAATATTTATTTACCCTCAGGACCTTAGGGTGGTCTAAAAAATTGCTTTTAGTTATTTTCTCATAAAAAGCTATAAATAATTTATTATCCTTTATTAAAAAAAAATAGGGAATTTATTTTTTTAATTTAAATTAAATTATTTATTTTTTCGTAAATTTTTCAACAAACGTGAGTTTGGGACAGCGCGTATGTTTGAACGTATTGCGATAACTACCGCCAATAATGAGGTCAATTTTTGTACTAAAATACATTTCAATCCAAAAAGGCGTTCCAAAGTTATCGAGTCTCATAAAAACGTCTAGGAACAACCATATCGTACTTACAAACTTACATAAACAGGGTGTCCTCGTATGGACTTAACGATACAAGTAATGACAACAAAAATTTTTGAAAAGAAGACATTTTTGATAAAAATTTCTGCACTTTTTCATACTAATATTTATAATATTTTTAATTTTTATTTTTCCTCATTTATACCTTAGGCATATATGAAAAGTATTGTGTTTGAAAAAAAATCCGAAACCGGGATGCCACAGGAATCATCCGTTTCAGGTGTTTTTAAGTCTTCGTGAGTGGTTTTCTCAAAGTTGTCTGTCTGTATGTCTGTTATCATCGTAGCCCCTAATGTATTTATGCTAGAGAGTTGCTGTGTACAAAAATCAGTCTACCGCTGTAGTTGAGATATATGACGGCATTAATCACATCATCGAAAATTTCGAAAAATCGATAAGATTAAGATTTGGCATGTATGTAGCTATGTATAAGACTAACATATGTGCCAAGTTTCATCTTATTATCCCCATATCTTTTGTTTTATTTTAAAAGGTGTGCTCACAGCTGTTTTATCTGTCAGAATTGATAAATTGTATTATTTTTTTAAAAATAATAACATAAACATTTGTATATGATTTCCAAGCTGTTAAAAATGTATAAGGTAATTCAATTCAATGTAAACAAACCAAACGCATTCGGAGGTTATAACCTGACCTTTATATGAATCAGTATAGGCTGTCAACATTGAAAATTTACTATTTATTCCTGCGAAGTCGTCATTCCCGGGCTATAACCTAACATGTAAAAAAAATTATTTCATTCATAAAAACCCTCCTATTGAATCACCTTATAAATTCTATCAGCTTGTATGATTTTACAAAAATTTGACAGATAGACAGACTGATAAGCTATTAATTAGGTGCGCATTTGCTAAAAATGTGTGCTCGATTGTGTTTTGTTTGTTTCTGTTTTTTAGAGAGTATGAGTAGACTTCCCCTTCAAATGACTTTAGATATAAAATTAAACTAAATAAGATAATATTAGAATTTATGTTAGTCTCCATTAGTGCCCCATCATTAATCAAATAAGATATATTTACTTTTAAAAATTGTCAAAATAAAACCATACACGGGTTGTATCATGACGGATTGTTAAAATCACGGCTTCGGTGGACAACATACAAAACAAAAACCACCAACAATTTGACCGAATAAATCGTGGTATAAACGTTGTTATAAATTTCACAAATTTTCTGGAGTCTGTAGTATATTTTCCTCTTAAAATCAGGAAATAAATTACAAAGAAAATTTTAATTTTTATCTCTCTACAATGGAGCGATAAAAATTAAACCGTGCAGTATAGCAGTGAAAGCCGGCATCTGTATGATATACGTTGCAATATTTCGTGGTTATGTGAAGTTTGGGGTTGGTTAAATATATCGTTTAAAAATAACAGCTTTAGAAAAAACAACCCAGTCATGCACAGATACTACATTGTCTAGAATTCAACTCATGTATTATTTTTATTACATGGGCTATAAAATCTTTAATACTAGAATAGAGAAACGTATAATGTATTAGGACAAAATGAACCGCACTATGTAAAATACATAAAAATTTAATAAAAATTAACTTTCATGTAAAATTGCAACATTTTTAGTAGAAACAAAAATGTTAACCAACAAGTGCCTACGGCGTTTTTTATTGCACATACAAAATCCTCTATTTTTTGTCTTCCTATGTTCAGTATACATTCAAAGATGAGTTGTTTTCGTATCCATTAAATTTGGTGTCTTCAATGTTCCTAATAGCTGATCCATTATCATTTTTATGATCTGACCAAAGACGAAATTGGCTTTCATGCGATCATTAAATGAAAATTATTACATGTCAAATAATACAGTAAATGTAATATAATAATGCCCGTTTAGAGCCATGCGGCCCATCAGAAATAAACCCTGCGGGGACCAGTTAAAGTGGTTGTGGTAACCGTTACGCTCTAACGGTCTAAAAACTAATTTAAAGTTTGCGATAGTATATTTGCACAATAATCTTATATAAACTGAGAGCGTAACCTGTGATGCGAACCCCAGACCTCCGTTGCGTCAAAGGTCAGTATAATAACTGACGCTTTAAAAACCTCGACCACGGAGGCGGCTCTTATAATAATAAAATTAAGTTTATCACCATAAAAGTACTTTAATGGCTTAAAATTAGCTTTTAAAATATATAATGTGCGAATTGAGTCGTCGATATTTTTTTTTACTTTTTCGTTTCTGTACCTGTAACTTCTTAATTTGAAAAGTTAGCACTATTGAAATAAGTAATAATTATTGCCAGTTTATATAAACAAATTGCTTCATTCTTTTATCATCATTAGCAAACGAATGTCTGTCTGTCGTCACCTAAAAAAAAACTTTGTGAATTTTACTTTGAATATAACGCCTTTGTTTAGGTTTCAAAGATCGAAACTAGAACACTACAGGACGGAATTGAATTTGAAAATGGAGTCATCATTTTCAATATACTTAAATAGAACCATATATTTTTGTGTATTGGTCTTAATATTTTTAAATATACATAATTTTTAAGGAAACAACATATGAATTCTTTTTAAAAGTTTGAAATTGTAAAATTATAAAAGCTGACATGTATAATTTTTAAGATGTTTTCTTATAAAAAGCTTAATAGTATAAGACAGTGAAAAAGTTTTAAGTAAAGTAAAGAAATTTCCTGAACTAATTTGATCTTACAGTTTAACTAGTTTTTCTTTAGTTGTAGTTACCACATTTTCTTTCTCTTTAAACAAGGAGTAAGGAGTATAGAAGAAACAGGAATTAATTGAAATCCATTGGATGGTCCATCTATTCCTTTTCTTTTAAATATAAGAAAAGATAATTAATCCTGTATACATGAAATTCTTTTCCTTCTATTTGTTCACTTGTTATAATTTTCAACATTATTTTTTTGAAGCATTCTTGAAATAATCTGTAGGTTGTCAGCTAAACTAAAACCAGTGCACGAAAAAAGATTCTTATAGGAATCACATGTTTCAATGACCAAACTAAAAGTCTTTTCGTCGAAACAATTTCCAAAAATGATTCCCATTGATATATATATATATATATATATATATATATATATATATATATATATATATAATGTGTGTGTGTGTGTGTGTGTGTAAGAGTTTTTACCCTTTCGTATGGCGAACGATAAATCTCGAAGACGTTCTCAAATTATTGAAACGAAACTACTATATATATATATATATATATAGTAAATAGTAGTTCGATTTAAATAAAAGTCATAGGTAAAATTATTTAATACATAACAAGGAGAAAAGGCTTATTTTTGCATTACCTCGTTTACCAAAATCGTATTTAACGTCTTGGGGATTTAATTTAGTTCTCTCTTACAGTAAAAGCTTTACCTCGAGTAAGCAAAGCTTCTTTACTTTATTTCTGTGCGATTTTAACTTTAATTTAAATTTGTTGGTAGCCGAAATGCATAATTTGGCAAAACTATAATCATTGTCAATAGATTTATGTAGCTGCATTTTTCAAGAAATGCTCCTCAGGTTTTCTAAATCAAAATAAATAAGACGAAGACCAAACGGTATGTTAGATTTTAGTTTTTTGTTCTGTCAGGGCACAGTTAAATGTTGTTAAACAATTTGTAAGACAACAGTTAGACTGGTGGATTTAAAGGAAAAATAGACTAGAACATCATGTATGACAAATAACTTATCAAGTATAAACAGCAACTGCGTTCATGAGAACGTGGTTACTAAAATAGGGCCACTGGTTGCTTTTAGAGAAGAGTGCACGTCACAAATGCTAATAGTATTTGGGCTGGCAGGGTGTATTCAGAATAAAGTACCTTAAAAGTGTGTGTTTAGACTTAGACTTACTAAGTTACTTAGTAGGCTCAGTAACAATTATATTGTAAGGGGGTTTCTCGTTGTTTTAAAAAATGAAGTATAATTTCTTTGACAAGAATTTAAATTTTAGTATTGCGAAGTTCAGTTATTAGTTTATTTCTTTCTTCAAAATCAGTTTATTTCTTTGCTCATTCAAAATCATATATTTCTTTCTTGTTTTCAAAAAAAATATTTTAAAGTAAAATAATTTCCTTTTGATCTTGTTTAAAAACATTTTATGTCGGCAATCTGAGTTAGTTTGAAACCATCTTCAGTCGTTTTTAAAATAATAGAGTTTATAAAAGAATAAGAGCTGGCTGGTAAAAAAAAAACTACATAAGAAAATACAAACGTTTTTCACAAAGATATGTAATTAAATTTTTACCATGGTAGTAAAACTATGGTAAACATTTTATATCAACTTCCAATTGAAACTAGGTTAATGAAAACGAAGATTTTGGTTTTTAGGCTTCTTTTATTATTTGAGCTCACCTGGCACCATAAGCCAAAGTTATTTCTTTATTTAGTTTCTATTTTTTTTAAGAAAGAGAAGAAATTTAATGCGAAAAAATTTAAAAGAATATTCTTAAATCGAATTTATTGCTTTTGAATTCAGAGTTAGTTTCTGAATAGGAAATAGTTACTAGTTCGAAACTTAAAACTTATAATCTGAAATAGTGTTTAAGCTAATTTCAAAGTTTTTCTGTGCCATTGTTGAAAAGTTTCTATTGCACCCTAATTTGCATAGTTTTTTAGACTGATATTGATCATAGCAGAACACTCGTATTTTAAGGACCCTTATTGTATTCGCGATTCAAAGTCCGTAGCAGCGCCACCGTCGCTAAAAGAAAATTTATAACGAAATGGTGATCATTGTTAAAATCCTTATTTTAATTAATGTTACTTTTGAAAAATGTTACTTTGCACAAAATTAAATTTTTATGGCATTAAATTGTTTAAATTAGTTATAACAGGTATTTAAATTAACTGATAACAAATTGATTTTCGCCATAATACAGCGGTCTCCATAAGGATAGCTCATGAAAAGCTTATTTTTTTAAAATTAGTCCTGAAAACGCTAAATAAAGTCTTTTAATCAACCCGTTAATAAATTAAAAAATCATATGAAGGGTTCTGTTTTGCCTAAGCTATATAAAGCTTACCCAATTTTTCAGTACGGTCAACAGTCAATGTTTACATCTCTCAGCATTTGCTGAAAAAAATATTTCATCTTTACTAGGATAACATTGTCAACGACTACTATTTAAATGTAACTCATTATGATCTCATTTATAATAAATATATTACAAGCTATCAAAGATTCATAATAATACTCATATGGTTCTATAGTACCAATAATCGGAATTAGCGACCAATAAACGTAAAAGAAAAGAAAATATTTAAATGCTTACAGATAAAAAGTAGTCAGTAAGAATATAAATCTTTTCATATATTTTTTTATGATTAAAAATCATAATTTGTATTATCATTTTTTCTATTCTATTACTAGCCTAATACAGAAAGGTATTGTGTTCAGCCCAAAAATTAAAAATCGGTATTTTTTACTCTTAAATGAAAAATACGTTATAACCTATCTATATGTCAACTTTTCTATATGCAAAACGGATTTGCCGTAAATATATAAATAAATAAATTAGCTCAGTGAGACCTATTGTTGGCCCAGTAGTAAACAAATCTAAACTACACCCTAATTTACAAAAACGAATTTATGCATCTATTTATAATTTGATAGGTGTAATTCATATTAAAACAATAAATAATTCGATTTCAATAAACTAAAGCAGATATTAAATTATGAATATATAATAAGATCAAAATGTAGTTGTGATACCAATAAAATACTAAAACCGAAACATGTAATGGCTTTTCTAATTATAGAGATACAACCCGGGCTGTATGCAGGCAGGACTAGAACCGCAAACAAATGTAACAATTGTGGTTAATTTACGGTTTATGTCTAAACCACACTAAGTAACTATTTACTTTAATAGCTTTTACACTCAGACACTATAAACATACGTATAATGGCTTTAGTATTGTGGTTATGTGTAAAATTAAATCAGAGTTGAAAAAAAGAACATCAAAACTACATAATTTTAAATAATTAAATAATTTCAAAATTTATTTCAGAAAACGACAATGATATAAATTAGGCGTCGTCAAGCAAGCATAAATGGGATGTAGCATTGTTATGCAGCAAAAATAGCGAACTTAATACCTCGCCACTTCGGACATTGTAATGCATAAGGCCTTTTTATTTCTACTGTGATGTACTTTTCATTTAGGTAAAGAAAATTATTGATTTTTAAGCAAAATTAGAAATGATTTGTTGTTTACTATCATAAATGTTTATTATGTTATTTATTATCAAGTATTTGTGTTTTATTTTTCATTGCATACTTTCCAATTCCAATGATAAAAATGTATTATTGGAATTGGTCCCCCCGCTTGGTCGTTTTCTCTCTAATAAGGAAGGTATATCAAACTTCCTGGCCGTCCGATTATTATAAGCTATCAAGATTTTTTCTTTTTAATTTTATAAACAATGATTTCTAAGTTAAATATAATAACTGATAGAGCAAAAGCAAATAGAATAATGAAAAAAGCCAGAGATAACCCTTCGAATGCAATGCTCTGGGCTTCCTGTTTCCAGACACAAGGCGGCATCTTATTCATCCATTTGTCCAGGTTATATTTTACTAAACCATGCTCCCTCTGCAACATTAGTCTGCAATAAAATATTCTGAATCAGATGATTAGGTTTTACTTTGAGGGAGATGTTTATGTCATCAAGGAAACAGGACGTCCCACAGTCCCACTCCAAAATGAAGCTGGACGCTCACAATGTAAGCAAGACTTTTTTGACGTGGTTGTTGTGTGGCATATCCAATAAACGACATTATCCAAGTCTAGCATAAAAATTGACAGCACATTCCTTCAGAGAGAATATCACATACCTGAAGGAAAGATTCGTCTCAAAGCGTTTAAAAATTTGATTTATATGAGGAAAACGATTTGATTGTCGAAAAGTTAAATATTAAAGGTGACCTTCCACAAAGAGAGAAAAAACTATTGACACTTTTTATTTTTCATTAATTAATTGTTATTTTTCAATTGACATTTGGTCATCAAGCTCGTTATCGTGTCCTGTTTTTTTACTTAATTACCTTTATCTTGTGAATTTGTGACCATATATAAACGATATAAACAAAATTAATGCTGGTAATAATTTTATAAACGTGTTAATCATGCATAGTAGTATATGTGTAAACATTTCAGCTCGATGAAACTACTTTTTGAAGTTTTATGATTTTCAGAAATTTGATCTAAGTCAAAAATAGTTATATATTCTTATTCAGTTTGCCCCCTTCCCGGAATATCCACCTCCCTCCCTCCATGAGCCCAACTTCATAAGCTATTTTTTCGTTGAATATTTTCACAAAAAAAGTAAAGTGAATAACAAACATCAAATTAAACATACTCCCGTGTGAATAATTCTCTGTATGACGTTAGCTTACTGGTGCCACCACTATGGTGAACTTGTTTATTAGTCAGCAAGACTGAACTACATATTTCTCTGTCGTCTAATTTAGTCTTAATATGTCTAAATAATGTTATCGCATCTATAAGAAACACAAAGCTGCCTTCTTTCAGCTCTTCAATAGCATCACTGAATGAGTAAAACATTTTACTTTGCTTTTTCATGGTTCTTATCAAACGTTTTCTTTCAGGTGTATTTGATCCCCACGAACCTTCTTCACTCTATAACAATATGCAAATATTATATCCTAGAATCACATATTTTCCCCGTTAAAGCAGAGGCTGCTTCTTTGCATTTTACACCAGAGGTCCGGGTAGCGACCCGGGCTTCTTCAGACTTGATTACTTGAAGAATGACTGGCATTAAAAATAATAACCATACTCCTCTACGAACTATTATTAGATCGTGAAAAAGTCAAATGAAAAGTAAAGCTGTAGTGAGATTGTATTATAATAAAATTGATAGGACAGATTTTAATTAAATAATTACTTCGTTTATACGTGAGATTTGACATGGGGTTGAGCCACAACTGTTCACACGAAAGGGGTTGAACACGAGCTACAAAACCCATATGTTATAACAAATCGTTTAGAGAGTGTCAGGTTTGACCTCCGTGTTCAATCTCGTTCTTACGACAACCCCCTAGGAGGCTAAACACGGGGTTAAAACCCCTGCTAACCCCTGTGTGTGAACGAAGTGGATCTTGTGAACGAAACAAGACCAAGAGTAGTTCATTGTTATCTGTTTTTATATCTGCGTTGTATTTTTTACATAGATTATTATAAAGTACAGGGTATTTAGAAACTGTAGACACTAAACAAGAATATTTGGAGGAATATCACATTTTACCATTTCATACTTAATATTCTTATTTCGTATCTCTATTGTATTTTTTTTATTTCATCAAACTATTAAAAAAATTGTATATGGCTAACAGTCAATAAATAATGTCAAATAATTCTAATTTGTCATTTTCTTTCTGATTTGTTCAGACAATGAACAGACTTAATATTTAGAAGATAAAAATAATTTATGTGTATAATAATTTATTATTTATATAAATAATGTATAATGAAAATACTCACGAAGTCTTTGAAGTAAGTAGCATTATAAACGCCAAATTTAATATTTTTTCTACTTAATAATTGAGATATTGATTTAATATTAGACGATGAAGGAGTCAATAGGCCACTCAATACAGCTCCATTGTAGTATGTCAAAATAAAAAATGAAAATAATAATACAGCCAGAGCTACTTGCCTGCTTGATGCTTTTGTCACCGTACCACCAAGTCCTAAGAAAATAATGCATTCGAACAGTAAAATAATATGCATAAATAAAGTTAATTAAAATTAAGTTTATAGTTCAATGAGTTAAAAAAATATTATAAACCTAGTTATGTATGTCATTTGATGCAGTCATGTCTGTATTAATTCGAACATCTAAAATAATATGATAAAAGTATCATTAATATATAAAAGTAAAATTATTAATAAAAATTATACAGAGTCAAAGTGTATTTTTTTTATAAAAAGGTTCCCAGTTAGTCACTCAGAAAGAAATTTGTGACCTCCGATTATCAGTCCAGAACTACCTTATTTTATCTGCTCAAAGTTTTGCATTACTTTCAGCGTATTTCTGAATAAAATAATTGAAACATTAAATCTCGATTTAACAAGGTGCCATATATTATTAACCAGATAAAATGTACCTGGATAGAATGTCTCCGGAAAAATTTATACCCGTGTAAAATGTGTCCGGATAAAATGTACCCTTTCTATATTTCTTTGAGGCTGTAAGGTTTTAGGTGTTTTTTTTATCTAATACTTCACCTTATCACGCTATATCAGGTAAGTTTATCTGTAATTTCATTTACTGTGCACCAATTCTAACTGTTCAATAATGGCAAATAATAACAGCCGTATTGCAATTCGCACCTCCAAACCTAGTATTCGGGAACCACACGAAGTGATTTTTTTGGCTCACTAATAGAATACTTAATAATTTATCAAGCTTGTCTAGCACACTAATTTACTGTTAAGTAAACCAAGAGAGCTCAAGACCTATTAGGTTTACACTATCAATCTAGTATGCGGGAATCACCCGAAGTTATTTTTTTGTACTTTTAGATCATATTATTATTTAAGCATACCATTGACACTAAATCTAGTATATCTACGATTAATGTCGGAGGGATCACTTTTGTTAAGGGGCTTTGAGCGTGGCCAGTAGACGAATGGGAGACTGCATGAATTAATATTGATCTTTATTGTCTGAGGATATGCAAAGCGAGACAGAATATATTGAGACCTAATCAGTGAGCGAAGTGAATTCGATAAGAGAGGTAACACCGTACGAGTAGTACGAGGTACCCCGTACCCATATTTTTCATTTATTATTATATAATAATGCACGTTAAGAGTCTTGTGGTAGTAATAATACAGCGGGGTCACCTCATGTGGGGATGGGAACCATAATTAAGCTCTAAGTGTATACTATAGTTGGCAATAATTTATTTGAACAATAATTTTATTTAAACTACGAGTATACCCTGGGATGCTAACCCCTGACATGTGTGAAGTCAAAGGTAAATAAAAGTATTGACGCTTTAATGGCCTCCACCACTAGGACTGCTGACGATACATATATGAACTATTAATAATAAATAAATAATAGTAACACAAAGTAAGTTGATGATTGATTTAAAATTGATTGCAACACTATCGATTTATAGTTCCCACGTGACGGGTTGGAGGTGCGAACCTTTAAGTGCACGTATTATCATCCTATTATTCAAACGTTAGCATTTGTTCACGGCAAGCTAAATAACAATATATGTTCTGTAAGTACAAATAATATTCACTTAGGGTGGTTCTCGCATACCTTAACGTCGTAAAAACACTTCTATTCTGCAGCGTAAGAAATATGTAGAAAGGGTACATTGTATCCGGGATCTGTCATATATAACGGTTGTCGACGTTCTAAATCTATTAAAACCGGATTTAGTTCAATGGGATCATCTTTAAAAGCACAAATAAAACAACAACCACTACTCAAGAGATTTCTTCTGAACAGGCTAAAGGTCCGCATAGCGCCCTCATCGTTGATCAGCCAGGGGCCGCAGATCCCTATTAATAAATAATAAGTGATATTTCTTGTTTAAATTCTATTGTAAATTATTAAGTTTACATTGTACATTATAAGAACCCATCTCTAAATTCTATTGTAAATTATTAAGTTTACATTGCACATTATTGGAACCCATCCCTAAATTCTATTGTAAATTATTAAGTTTACATTCAACATTATTAGAACCCATCCCTGGATTCAAGAAGTAATAATACGTTATTACCTTGTTGAGTAATATTCCCTACAGTAAACTCAATTATTGATGCCCACGATTCAAACTCAGGGGAATCGTCAAAGAACTGAAATATCCTCGCCACTGTAATAATTAGTATGAGAAATGCAAAAAAACAAATCCATATTATGTTCGTAAAGGGATATATGAGAGCAGATGACGTTCCGAATACAGCTGGTTGTAAAAATATAAAAAGAATCCTGAAACACAAGTTATATATAAACTTAATTTAGTTCAATTTTATTAAACTAAATTTATTAGTTTTGATTTTTTATTAAAAAGCATTTAATATCACACTTAAATAATAAATAAAAATCCATTAATTATTTAAGTAACCCTTCTCCTAACGATCCTAAAAAGGATCCTGGAGTAGGCTTCAATGCATTTATATTTGTATATTTTTATGCTTATTATTCAATAAAGTCATTTTTCTTTTTTCTTTCTTTCTTATTAAAAAGCACTTTTTATGTTCTATTAAAATAATAGAATGAAGCCAGTATTAGTTTTATTATTTTCAATTACAAATCAAAGTCGGTAAGATCTAATTCATATTTTAGATGGAATGTGGCATGATAAATTAGAGCATTTTGACTAATTAACTTTTTACTATTACCACACATAGAGATATTAATACTAGAGACGCTTTAGAAGAGACACTGAAGTTTGAAAAATTAAAAATATTTCTAGACCAACTTCGAACATTATAGAATAAACAGTACAAAATTAGAGTAATTTATATCATTGAGAATTTATCATAAAAAAATGTGTGAAAACCCCACAACGATTGATTTATTATTCACCTAACACATTCTTGAAGAAGGCAACATTAAGGTTACACGAGGCCCTGAGGGCATTAGAAAAATGTTACAAGACTTTCATAGAGGCTATCTCTGTAAAGAAATAGGAATATTCCTAATCTAGTAATATTATCTCAATAAATATAGGCATAAAAAATTAACATTAAGTCGAATCATTTTCATTTTAATGAGTAAAATTGGTCAATTTTAAAACTCCACGACGTTTCAGTATGCACCATAGCTGTTTAGACAAACAGATATGAAAAATTCTAAAAAAAAATATCCCGCTTAATACGAGTGAGCCGCCTCTGTGGTCGAGGTCGTTAGGCTGCCTCTACCACATGAGGTAGTTTCCGCAGGGGTTATCCCTGACAAGCCGCAAGGCTCTGAACGGGCATTATTATTATTACTATAAGAGAGAATACGGTCACCTGATATCTTGAAATTCAAAAGTATAATCAAGGATTGACCATCGATCACTTCTTAACTGGAACATATTTATAGACAGCTCTACTTCATTTCTTTGTAGTAAACCTGCTACACCATTCCAACTTCCATTTTGATCCATTGAACCATAGGATCTCTGGTATGACACATTATAGCTGAAATCGTAAATAGTTTGATTAAACTAATTGGTACTTAATACAAATATAAGATTTTAAGCCATAACTCTTTGATGACCTTAAGATATTTAGCGTACCTATTCAAATTAAAGCCCCAAAGTCTTCTGCAAGCAGAAATATGTTTGAGTAAATTTAATTTGACTTTAATAGAATGTAATGGCTAACAGTAACAATAGATTACTATTAAGGTTGCAGAAATAAGTGATGGTATTTCAGTGGAAGCAATTTAATCAGTCTTAATCAATTGATTAAAGGTCAATTTTGCTAAAAAGGCCTTTCAAGTTTCTTTTTTCCTCACTATTTCGTGCCCTTCCAGTCGTAAATTCTCTGTAAGTAATAATTCTTGATAGCAGGTAAAATACTTTTTGCAATATATCTTTTTTATGTTCTTACTAAAAACTGTACGTCTCCAAAAATCGCCAAATTTAGAATTGAATACCGCTATCATTATGGTTCCAAAATATTATGTAGATATAGTACATGTCAGTAAGTAAATCTAATTTTTTCACTGACGAAAAAGTGCGGAAGATGCGACGACAGTGATAATCGAAAAAAAGCCAAAGATTACCTAAAATTATATTTATCAGCAATATTGAAGTACCAACTGAGAGTGAATCTCGGTATTGGGTTTGTAAAAGGCTTGTAAAACCTGTCTTGGAGCTGAAGAAGTTCAGAATAATCTTTTGGTAACACGTCTATAACCTATAACATATAACAAATAACCATAAAAACATAACTCTGTAAATAAACTATGTTGAGCGGAGAGATGTGGTTTTTGTTGTTTATTAACTATAAAACTCCGAGGCTTCATATACAGGGTGTACAAAATAAAACTCCCTTCCCGAAAGGAGGTGGTACTACAGCTAATTTCCAACAAAAAACTTCATATTAACTATGGTCCGATTCTCAACCGTTTTCCCACAAGGTCAAATTTCATGATTTTTTTAAAACTCCTTGAGTTGCATTCAGAAAATGGCATATATCTCAGAAAGTATACAACCTAGCTTCAAAATATTGAATTTGTTGGAAAGCTGAGGAAATTTCCTATAAGACAACATGGTTGTTATATCCAAAAAGTATGTATTCAAGTGTCAAAAATAGGCATAACTCAAAATTTTTGACAAAAAATGAAAATTTTGAAACTTTTTGACGGAACATTGAAGCTTAATGACCCACTTTGAGAACCTCTTGTTGCTAGGAAAACTACCTTGAACACTTCTCTTTAAGGTGACACCCATAATTATACCCATTTGTAGGGCTATTTTTTGAGTTAAGACTGATACAAACTCAAAAAACACTCAAAAATACAAGTTTTTTTGTATTTTATTGTGAGTTAATCTATGGGGTCTTCATTGTCGAAAGTTTTTTAATTATATTTTTTTTAAATAAGGGATTTATAAACTATCAACAATCCCTCCTGAGGATAGGTTGTAGTATTTTATGAATCGATTGCATTATTTTTTTATTCTTGGTCCAAAAGTAAATGGTATAATTGTGTTTAATTAGTCTATTAATTTTGTTTACAATCATATTATGGTTGGTTAAGATTAAAGTATAACTCAGTTTATGTTTTGAAAAGTTATCATTTGGTTGCAGGCTTCTGGACTGTAAGTTTGAAATTTACATTAATATTCTTAAGCAATCTATTCTAATATGCCAGTTTACACAACGGCAGAATATACTGCTATGATATGACGCACAGGCAGCAGTCAAAGAAAATCAGAAATGTTTTCCTGATAGAAATGTTCCTGAAAAGAAAACTATTCAAACCACTTTTAGAAGATTTACTGACACAGGTTCAGTCAATCAAGACTCCATCAGGAGGAATTTTTGATATTTTATGAATCTCTTATTTAAAAAAAAATATAATTAAAAAACTTTCGACAATGAAGACCCCATAGATTAACCCACAAAAAAATACAAAAAAACTTGTATTTTTGAGTGTTTTTTGGGTTTGTATCAGTCTTAACTCAAAAAATAGCCCTACAAATGGGTATAATTATGGGTGTCACCTTAAAGAGAAGTGTTCAAGGTAGTTTTCCTAGCAACAAGAGGTTCTCAAAGTGGGTCATTAAGCTTCAATGTTCCGTCAAAAAGTTTCAAAATTTTCATTTTTTGTCAAAAATTTTGAGTTATGCCTATTTTTGACACTTGAATACATACTTTTTGGATATACCAACCATGTTGTCTTATAGGAAATTTCCTCAGCTTTCCAACAAATTCAATATTTTGAAGCTAGGTTGTATACTTTCTGAGATATATGCCATTTTCTGAATGCAACTCAAGGAGTTTTAAAAAATCATGAAATTTGACCTTGTGGGAAAACGGTTGAGAATCGGACCATAGTTAATATGAAGTTTTTTGTTGGAAATTAGCTGTAGTACCACCTCCTTTCGGGAAGGGAGTTTTATTTTGTACACCCTGTATATTTTCTTTTCAAGAATAATAACATCTCACAAAAAAAAACGTTTGGAAGGGAACCGTCGTGTCGGAATCCTCCAACGTTTACTCGATAACAGGTCTAACCTTACACTAGATAACAAACTACTCGTTTACAAAAGCATAATAAAACCATCATGGTCATACGGTGTTGAAGTATGGGGTTCCACGAAACCATCAAATCTTAAACGTATTCAAGTCCTTCAGTCAAAGTTCTCCGCAAAATAGTTCAAGCTCCTTGGTTCGTATCTAACTTAACCATCCACAATGACCTCAAAATTCCGTTCGTCGAAGACATTGTTTCCTCTCGATACAATTCCTTTCATTCCAAATTAGATTCCCATCCTAATCCTCTTGTCCAAACCCTACATTCCAGAACCATTCCTTCTAATCCTCCACGGTGCTTTCGACGACAGTGGCCGCTTGACCTTTTGTTATAACTAATATTAAATTAAATTCAAAAACGCAAAAAATTTCAGAAAATTCAACTATTCAAAAGTCAACTAATTTCTAATCCACTAATTTAGGTCAAGCCAAATTTTTATATTATAAGTAAAATTTCAACATTTACCTAACCACGCCAAGGAGTATCACCACTGGGTGATTCCTCCTATCAAGACTGCCAAGTCACTTTAACCAACATTAGCACTATGTCAAATACATTTATTGTAGACAATAATCAATAAAATTAAAAAAAGAATAATAACATGAATAGGTCTTCTAAAGATGACTACTAACTAAAATTTTGTTCGAGATTTGGTCAAAATCATTTTAGCCCCAAATCAAACAAGCATTTCCGCATTTGTCCAACTTAACGCTGTCATCACAGAGGCAAATACAATATAAAAAATTATATTGCACTAGCATTTGTCAAAGGGGTGCATAATTAATGTTTTTATCGTCATGTAAAATAACTAAGCTTCTTTTATAGTCTTCTAGTTAGTGCTAGTTTTCTAGCTTCTTTTCTAAGCTATCTTTTATAGTTAAAATAATTATGAAGATAATTATTTAATAATTAAAAAAAATCGTATTATTTTTTACTTTCAACAAAATTAAGCTTTCCTGGCGATTATAATATTATATGAATCTTGGACAAGCTTATAGCACAAAGTTATTATTTTTAATCTTCAACAATTTTTGTTTTATTCAATTTTTCTGTTCTAACTAAACGTAGCGATGAGCTCGTAATAACAGAGAACATGTGTCGACGTATAAAACGAAATGGACACATGTCTGACATTGCCTCTTTCCCAATTCAGTAATTATATTTAAATAAATCGCGTTTCAACTTCAACATCAAAGGTTGTCATAAATGATGTAAACTTTAAATGGGGCTATACATTGTTGCCATCACATAATTAAAACAATATTCGTTTTCATTTATAATTTCATTTATTTATTCTGCATCTATCAAAAAATGCTTTGCTTTTTCATTTTACATAATCTCCATAAAAACAAAACAAATTATAAATTGATACAAGTCTGGAATGAACTTGATTAAAATTAAAATAAAATAGTGCTATGTTATGCGTACTACCAAATAATACATTCAACATCTAGTTTAGAATACATATTTTCAATCCTTACTAAAGTTGCTGCATCAATTTGACATCCATTGAAGTTATCTCTGGGTGGTCTTTCAGGAATGGAATAATAACTTGATGATCTAAAAGCTGTTCTCATTGACTGACTTTTGTGTATTTTGTATACGTCATAAACAGCTGAAGGTGTTACGAGAGTAACCTCACTGTTATATCCAAAATTAATATCATTCATCCAGGTAACGTTATTGTCTTCGTTTTCTAGAAGCCATCGATAATTTATTCCAAATAATAGTGCATTAGAAGACACCTAATAAGACGACATCGATTAAAAAAAAATATTATTTGAAATTAAAATATTGTTTGTGGTTATTGAACACTTATGAAAAGGGGTTAGTCATTTTATTTCTAATCTAATTTTAGTTTCTTACTTTAGGGAATTAACTAGTTTTTTCCACCAAATGCCTGAACTCATATAAGCACAAAGAATGTCAAGATGAGAAGGTGTCCTCATCCGGTTGATGCGAGCAAATGCGTCAGCGAACCGAGTCACCAGGTAATTCATTGAACGACAAACAAAAACCAATAATATTTTAATTGAACAATTAATACTTTTGTTTAATTTCTACTTTAAATTTGTTTACGCTATTTTAAAATATATACTTAGGAGAATATGTATCATTATTTAGTCATTACTTGTAAAAGTATGTTGAAAATATACTCGGCAAAAAAAAATGTTGCCACCCCTTTCCATATTCGATTCGCTCGCTTAATTGTTTACACAGATTAGGTCACTAGATTCATAATGATAAAATGAGGTGGCTTAATAGAAATTTAAAATCGTACTTGGCAAGTTACAGTAATATGAAATTCAGCTCGCGTTTTGCCACGAACCTCATTTGCGATTTTTTCAAAGGGTATTTCGCTGAAAGGTAATTTCCATCATTATCGCTTCTAAAGCCTTCAACTAGTTAACACATTAAGCTAATAGGAGCAAACATTTATTTCTTGATTGGTTTATTTAAGTTAATAGAGTTATAGGGGGAGAGAATAGGTTTGTAGAAAATATTAATTTCCATCTGGAATAAGGTGAAGCAGAGAGCAATCTTTATATTATTTATGGTTAAGCATTAACATTAGAAAATAAAATTAATTTAAATCGTACTTGTAATTTAAGTGCAAATAAAACTCAAATTGTTTATTGTCTGCAATGAATAAGATCCTTCGACAATAAATTAATTTAATTCTTCAAGTGTTGCAGCATTGTGCTTAATAATGCTTTGATATCAACTACCTTTTTAAATAATGTGCGGCCACTCTCACAAGTTAAATCCATATATACACCAATATTTATTATTTTACCATTACTATCAAATAACAGGGATGTACTTGTTCCATTATTTAACTGAATAATTTTCATTTGAGTACCTGCTAAAAGGATTTTACTATTTTCAGGAGATATTTTACTCTCAAAAATATTATCTAAAACAAAAAAACAACAATAAAACAATAGCAACTAGCCTTTTGGACGGAACATTTCTTTTAATAGATTTAGCGCAACTTTTATAAGTGGATACCATTTAATAGGTAAAACCATTCTAGATAAAACCTACAATTCTGTAGAAAATGTACTAATTTGATTATTAAACTTAATGATTGTATGAAAAAATTAATTAGAATTCATGTTACGGTGAAGGATTAGTTTTATTTTTTTTGGCATTGGTTTTAAGATACAGCCATGTTTTAAATTGTAGCGTGTTTTGAATTTTAAAATTTAAATACTTTTGACATTCCTCTAAACTCCCCGACAATATTAATCTATTCAAAATATCCCCAAAAATATTATCTTTCGACAATCCTACAAAATAAATATATAAAATAAAACCCAATAAAATACGCAACCCAAAACGCTTTAAATTATTTTTAAACTAACAAACCCCCTCACAAGCAAAAAAAAAAAAAAGAAACAAAATTTAACTCTTTCAAAAAAAGGCTTAAATTTTCCTCAAACTATTAAAAAAATATAGCTCCTGTTTAGTTAAAAGAAATATTGCATACTTTTGCCAATAAAGAGCTTGATTAAAAAAATAAAATATGATTAATTAAAATAAATCAAAATTAGCTTCTCATTTTAATATTTTATTTGTTTAAGAACAAGTGTGCAGCGTCGAATGAAATTTGAATTAGATGTTATTGTTTTTTATAAGAAAAATAAATTAAAAGTAAATAGATAATTTTATACACGTGTATGTAGTTACATGTATATAAAATTATTAAAAAGTAAATTTTTATGATAAAATTAATTAAAAGAAAAATAAATAATGAAATCATTTATTATACTAGGTACCTATATTATATATAGGTACTACATAGTTCTCCTTTTATCTTAATAATATTTTTCTTGCTGAAAAAGTGTGCTAATTTTTTAATATTTGCTACCTTGCAATTCAAACATGTGTAGCAGTTTTCTTTAGATGTTTTTTTTGTTTTTAATTTTTCTCATTTTGACTGAAGGATAAGTGATGTGTTTGTAAATAAATCTGAACCGGGGATGACATCGGAATTATCCGTTTCAGGTGTTTTTTAGACCTTCTGTAAAGTTTTCACGGAGTTGTCAGTCTGTGTGTGTTCTTTGTAGCTCCCTGTATATTATGCTAAAGAGTTGACTCTTCGTAAAAAAAATCAGTATATATATGAAGTTGTGCTATTTGGAATTTTTTTATGATGTCATTAACCCACAACAATGACTGACCAAAAATTTCAAAAGTCATAAAGCTTAGAAAAATAAAATTTAGCATGCATGTATAAGACATATGTGCCAAGTTTCATCTTATTACCAGTATTAGTGTCATTGTTATCAAATGACTTGAGTACGTTCTTAAAAAAATTGCAAAAAATCGGAAAATAATCTGATTGAGTTGTAATTCGGTATAACTGTATACTGTTAAGTGATAAATAAAGAGACTGCATTTCGTTTCAATACAACAAATATATCTATGATTTCTTAGGATTATAAAAGTTTAGCAGGTCTGTGACTGGATATGTGACCGCTGGGAATGAAATGGATGTATATTTACTATCTAAGGACCAGCAATAGCAAACTTGCTATATTAAATTAGCAAGCTTCTCTCTTGTGCCCTTTTTACTCTATTTAGTTATCCATCAATATTATTTAGCGATCCCGTTTTCCAATTATTTTTATTTGACTTATTCATCTGGCGATATATCCTGACGTAACACATCACTAGCTTTAATAAAAAAAAAGTTGATAAAAGAGTAACTTTCTGGTTCTGTAAATTTTTAGTGCAACATTCCCCTATTATTTTTTATAAAGCCTCTGGAGAAAACCCCTTATCTTTTTACATTTTCCCTAAAAGTAATAGAAATTGTTGATTTAATAACCATGTATATAATACATTTTCGCTAACCAAAATGTTTAATAAGATTTAAGTCTAGGTAAGTTTAATATAGACTATCGATATACATTCCAGCCGCCTTAAAAATTTAAGAAGTACGGCTCTAACTTATGTCTTATTGTGATTGGGAACCAATAACTAGATGGATAGTGATTGTGATAGTAATTAGGGAGAGATAAGGTTACCTATAAAGAAGGTTACGTCATTGGGCCTATTTTGCTTACTCTCTTAGGCAGAAGTGCAGGAATTTTTCGTTTAAGACTTAGGAGTCTTAGAGCAGACATTTTTTGTCTAATCCACAAAAGAGCCGTGAGTTTAATAAAGGTTTCAATATTTTTAACTAAAAACAACTCGTCAGACTTAGCTTTGTTTTAAAAAGAAACAACTTGTCAGACTAAGCTTTGCTTTAAAAAGAAACAACTCGTCAGACTAAGCTTTACTTTAAAAATAAACAACTCGTCAGACTAAGCTTTACTTTAAAAATAAACAACTCGTCAAACTAAGCTTTGTTTTAACTAAAAACGACTCGTAAGACTAAGCTTTGTTTTAACAAGAAACAGCTCGTCAGACTAAGCTTTACTTTAAAAAGAAACAGCTCGTCAGACTAAGCTTTACTTTAAAAAGAAACAGCTCGTCAGACTAAGTTTTACTTTAAAAAGAAACAACTCGTCAGACTAAGCTTTACTTTAAAAATAAACAACTCGTCAGACTAAGCTTTACTTTAAAAATAAACAACTCGTCAAACTAAGCTTTGTTTTAACTAAAAACGACTCAAAAGACTAATCTTTGTTTTAACAAGAAACAGCTCGTCAGACTAAGTTTTTCAGCTTTCGAAATGATAAGACAGAAACATATACATATATTTTGTTTAAGCATCCCATGAGTATCGAACCCAGGAACTTTTTTAGGTTAGAGATCTTTTACGAGTACCTAACATTGCACAACACGGAATTAATATTATTAATAGAGAATTATTATCATTAACTTACTCAAAATTGTTATTACCTGGCACGAATATATTAAAATATTAGATAAATGCAAATTTCTAAAGTACTCACTAATAAATTCAATAGTTACAATCATTATTAATACTTAGGTAATTGGTAAATAGGTACTGAAATTTTAATTTGCATTTTTACATTGCCTACCATGAAATTGTATTAAATAAATTTCAAAAAATTGCATCATATTTACTCTACTATACATACTTCTTATCATAACCAATATGAAACATGACAAGCAATAAATGTAAACAATTAAATTTAAACTGTTCTATAAGTAAAAGGTAAACCAAAAATGTATCATAAATATTTAAGTTCTATTGAAGTGTTATCTATTGTTTTAAATAAATAATTAAATTAATTATATGTATTAAGTAATTATTGTTCTACGAAACCAAAGAGAATATTTTGTTATTTAAACGCATGCAATTTTCTTTTGTGTAATTTAAAATAATTTTAGATACTTTAACTTTCAGTAACCTAAATTTCGATAGTTACAGGTACATAATAACTATGAGCAATTATGAACATAACATGTTTTTCGCAGTATATACATAAAATATACATATATACATAAAAGAGTATACATAGAAGAAAAAATCACAAAGAAATTTTTATTAAAATTATCTCATACAAGTATTCAGGAGAAAATATTACTGAATCTTTTATGAGTGGTCTTTAATTTTATGTTAATATTTTAAAGAGCCATTGTGCCTTTTAAGTTATCTTCTATAAAGAGCTAAACAGGGCTTAACGAGAATATGAAAACCTTTCACAAAGCTCTAAAGAAACCTTGTATGTTTTTTGTTGGTTGGGTCTTGTGGTTAGTTTTGCCTTCTGGGAAATTATGTGAAAAATGCTAATATTATAATAAAGTAAATTTATTTTGTGATCATTTTATAATATCACTTAAATTCTTTAGATTAAATCTATGGATTACCGCTAATACTAAAAGTTTTTCTAAAAAAAAGTCCTAGGAATTTGTGTCCCAGTTAAGTTAGTATGTATGGGACTTAATATCATGTATATTTAATTTAATATAATATAGAAGTATTTTATTAAGGAAATTCATGATAGTTTTTTATTAGAAGGCTAGATTGTATTCTTTTTCTTTTGAGGTGGCATGTGAAAACGATATAGTTAATATAAAATTGAGTACAGTAAACTTGAGCAAGAAACAGTAGAATGTTTATTGACGAGCGAAGCGAATCAATAAAATTGTTAAGAAATAAAATTGCTTCACAGCCATGATTCATATACTTTTTGGGGGCCAAGTCAATAAAATGAAATTAAAAAAATATATATTTTACTTTATTCACATTACTTATCATTTTTGTAGCGGCTGCAAAGTAAAATTTTACGTGAATTTTAAGTAAATGTTTTACCTCCACAGCAATAAAATCGTCCTTTACTGACATTATTAAGGCTGAGAAGTAGACAAATGACACTTATTCTCATATTAATTATAAAGCTAATTGGAGCAGTTTTAAAGCGCATTATCTCTACCAACCAGCAAAAGAATTTCGTGGTGTTTCACGCGTTTGTGTCCACAGCTGCAAAGGCTGATTTATGTTTGTAAAATATACCATATTACAATAATGAATGTAATGATAAACATAATAAATGGATTACTTACTTACTTACTTACTTTCACATGTTTATTATTTGAATATTAAGCAAGAAAACAAAATCACCAATAGAACATGGTTTAATTTTTCAGCTTGACTTGCTAAGCCGATACGGAGAAAAATATAAATGATAATAGATATTTATGCACCAACGGAGAAAATAATGCATTACTTCTCTGAGCAATTATAATTAGTTCCTAAGGCGAAAACTGAGGAACTAAAGCATTTAAATCCTGAGGCGAAGCCGAGGGTTTTATGTGTTTAACTCCGAAGGCAAAGCCGAGGTTTATGTGTTTTCCTCCCAAGGCAAAGCCGAGGGAGGTAATTACGAGGGGGAAACTAGCATTTTACTTTTCTAGTCAACATCTCCAGATGTTGACGTAATTTAATTATTGTTATATTCTTATTTTCATACGTTTTGTTGTATTATATTCTAATTGTTTTTGGGTCAAACCCCCTAATAAATTTGGGAAATGCTGCCCCCCCCCCCAAAAAAAAGTTATAACATTTTTTTATTGCTCCCAACAACTTCTTTTGACCTGACACGGATTTTGAGCCGTGGTGCCGCCCCCAGGAAAGTGTTCGGTCTTCTTAACAAATTAAAAGTAAATGGATATAATTAGCTCTAACTCCAATGATAGAAAACACGTATTATTTTTAGTTGGTTTTTTTAGTAGGACCTCAGTATTTTCGTAGCAAGGAGATTCATTAAGATTAATTTAAGATCCTTACCTTAACTAACACATATTTTTTTGTAACTTAAAAAAATTGATTTCCATTAGAAATTCCGTATTCTGAAATAATTATAAATTCATAAATAAATCGATTATTATATACCTTATATAGCTACAGCATGTATTTTAATAGCATATAATAGTAACCATCTCTTAATGTCTTATTCAAATTAATTATTAACATTTTTTTTTCAGATTGTATAAATATAAAAGAACAAACTTTAGGGAAAAAGAGACGAACATTTTTTAAGAAAATCGTATGGACGAAAATAAAGGCTCGACTCAATTTTCATTTCTTTGTTGTTTGCCTTTTTGTAGTGAATTCATTTTAAATGAATATTTGAAAATCTTAAGATTTTTTTCATTCTATTTTTTCAGAGGAAGACTTTTTTATTTATCTAAAAATAGACTTTTCAACATTTCGAATCAAACTTTAAATTATTTTCTTTATACCTTGTCCTTATTTTAAACATCTTCAGAGTCTAAAAGTGCAATACGACAAATTGACTCTAACATCTAAGTAATCATATTTCACATTTTTCGAAGTATAAACTATAATTTTTTGAACTATAAACATACTTTGTAAAAGGGAGATTGTATACGAAATAAAACAAGCATTTACATTGGTCAGTTTAGCTTTAGCTAGTTTTCCAAAAAGATAAGCTAGTTCCATACAAGGTTTATTTCAAGAGAGAGGAGGCTCATTGATGAAGAATACATATATATAGGGTGGTGCATTTAAAATACATCACCCTGATTGAATCAGCTTCTTGTGGAGCTATAGGATAAAATTGGTATGTACTGCCACTAAGTTGACCACTGGAAGATCAAATACCCAATTATTTGATTTTTAATCGTCTGGCATAAATGGTAATCTGATTACCATAATGTGTTTTTCCACAAAACTATAAAAAATTAAATGTAACACTACCATTATATTAATTATTTCACAAACTGTGTCATATGGAACAATTTGATACTAATATAATTAAATTCCGATCATTTCCCCCGAACTATCGTATGGCATTCATAAGTACTATTAAAATAAACTTACTGGTACACTAGAATACATCACTTCTATTACATTGTTAGGGAAAAATAAAGGTCTGGAAAAAATAACCTGAATTCAGCGATATTGGTGTCAAATTGTCCAGGATATGACACAGTTTCAGAAATGATCCATATAATGGTATGCTCCAATTTTTAAAGTTACCGTAGAAAAACACATTTTGGTAATCAAATGTGACCATGCATGCCAGACGATTACGGAAAAAATAATTAATGTTATTAAACTAACTCCCAGAGGTTGACTTAGAGGGGGTAGGTAGCAGTTTTATCGCTATAGCTCCGTATGGAGCTGAGTAATCAGGGTAATGTATTAGAAATGTATCACTCTGTATATATTAGAAATGAAGGATATCTATCTATGTATATAGAAGGAATACAATCGGTTAAAATTGATTGATTTTTAGCGAATTTCCAAAAAAAATGAGCTATTGAAAATTAGGTTCATCGAGAGTAGGGACAGAAGAGGTGGATTTTTTCGAAAAGATGACTCAATAATGGATATGTATATATATATATATATATATATATATATATATATATATATATATATATATATATATATATATATATATATATATATATATAAGCTTAATAAGGTCTATTTTAGTACCAAGTTATCATTGAAAAGTTATCGTGTTCAAAAATCTCCTACGAACATATATATATATATGTTCGTAGGAGATTTTTGGACACGATAACTTTTCAATGATAACTTGATACTAAAATAGACCTTATTAATGGCCTATTGTTTATGAAATATGGGTTGCATTAAGATGCAATATTGACTCAGAGAAAATACGAAAAATCAAAAAACTTCAAAAAGTCTAGAACTATATATGGTGAACCCATGTACGAAGTTAAGCGCATGGCGTTACAAAGTAATACATGAAACCCATATTTTATCATGATTCCACGTGTTATGAATTTTTGACATTTTTGCAGAGTTAAATATGAAAATTTCTTTACGCTATACTTTTTTCGAACTAAATCTAAAGTTTAATTCGCTCAAGTTTCAACCGTCTTGAATAAACAGATATGGGAGCTGTAATATCACAAATTAAACAAATAATTTAACTAAAATATCGGTTTCAGAATTTAGAAGTAACACATTGCTTATCTTATACCCACGGTTTTAGGAATAGAAAAGTATAATAAATAAACAAAAAGCAGACATTTAAAAAAATCAATATATTTTTTACGAATTTTAAATTTATTATTGTTGTTATATTCAAAGGTTAATGTAATTTAAATGTAACCCATAATAACATAAATATTCATAAATTTTAACGACTAAATTTTATTCATATATGCAGAATTTGCATTAATTAATAATGCTTACATCGTAAAAATAACAATACGTAGTATTCAACATTGTTATTTTTACGATAAAAAAATAGGATAAGGGGTGCCTCGGAACTTTTCATCGCCTTATGCGATTTGCTACGCTCAATCTTACTATGTATATATATATATATATATATATATATATATATATATATATATATATATATATATCTTATGGTCCTTGGCATTCTAAAACTATTAGAACCGGTTTCAGCTCAATTGAACCATTTTAAGTGACGTTATTGGCAAATATCTTAATTATAACATCACAAATGAGTAAAAAGGTTTCTTTACTATACAGTGGGTGTAAGATAATTTCTCAACTTTATATAGTATAGTAGTATATAAGTATACGTGTATATGGTCCCATAAGGGTCATAGCAAGTCGATGAAAATTCGCTAGATAAATGGCAAAATGCTATGTATAATGGCAATAAACAATAAGTAAACAACAAACAATATGAATCAATAGCAATGTGGCCGCGAAGTCATAAAGATGTTTTGGGCCGCGTTATTTTTTATAACTCAGCAATATAGTTTACCGTAGTCTAGAAAATATTTTCTTTCGAACAGCAGAAATAAACCCGAAGCTTAATTTAAGTGCTATGTTTCAGTTATGAGCCATGCGTGTGTCAGAGACAGCCTGATAAAACCATTTAAACGTCAAGTACTTGGTTTCTGATTATGAGATTGTAAACACAATTGTTTTCCCACATAATTACGGTAGTACGGGAAGAAAAATAAAAATGAAAATGATATACAAGTAAGAAGTATATGCAAAAATATTTTAGTATGCATTAAATATAAAAAAAATAGCAAAAAGTTGCTGGCAAATTTAGCAATGTTACCTTTAGGTATTGAGTATTACTTTCATCTTTAATTCTTGGTCAAATTGGTTATTAACACGATTAATGTAATTTTTAGCGACTTTATGCTCTCTTAGATGTTGAAAGCTAAATACTGCTTAAAACTAACTTATCTATTATTCTGTTAGTATTATACGCATCCTAATTTATTTATTTACGTACACTGCCTTTGTATGGTTCTCTTTAGAGGTCTCAATTCTTTCAACATGTTAAGATGATTCTAACTTAAAAGAAATGTCACACTTAGAGGGATTAAGATTATTTTAAGAAAACCTCTTTCTCATACATTAAACAAGCTGAGGGCTAAAATTACCAAAGGTTTACTAAATATTTCCTTAACATGTTTTAAAGAAAATTAAATTTCTTAGTTTGGCAGGATATACCTCCCACAGGATAAACGTGATGATTTATTTTAAGCTTGTTTAGAAAATCTTTCTCAAGACGAACATTTTCCACTAATCTGGTTCTTCTTTTTAGAGATAAACGTTTTATTTTCTATAAAACAGAATTTTAAAAATGTTTGAACAATTGCGTAACTCCAGCCATAATAGAGAATTATTTGTACCTCGGTAAAATAAGATAACTTGTACTTCCATTGTATTAAAGTTAATTATAATTATCACTCTTTAAAAAAAGAAACTTTGTGTCGTCAGCGCTGGAGGCAGCTTCGCGGCCACATGGTTGTTGTCCTATATCAGTTAGTAATATTATTAAATTATATAGGTGGCATACTGCCACGGATAAAATTATAACCGATTTTTAAAATGTATTATTAAAAAATCAGGTACGGAATACCTTGGACCTTTTCTTCATTACATCGGATTCGCAACGCTCATCCACCCTACTTTAAACTCGCTTCGCTTGTCCTCAGAATATTTAAGTCGATAAATTTATTCTGCAACACCTCTTCGGTCTAGCTTCGCTTGTCCTCAGAATATTTAAATCGTTAAATTTATACTGAAACCTCTTCGGTCTAGCTTCGCTTGTCTCAGAATATTTAAATAGTTAAATTTATACTGAAACACCACTTCGGTCTAGCTTCGATTGTCCTCAGATAGTAAAAACATTCGTTTTATTCCCAGTGGTCACCTATCCAGGCACTGACCACGCTCGATGCCGCTTAGACTTTATGATACAACTAAAATCATGGATATTGCTTGTCGTATTGAAACAAAACTTAGTGTACTTATTTACTACGTAAAGGTACACACTTGTGCCAAATTTAAACTCAATAAGATTATTTCCAAATTTTTTAACAAATCTATACGTCATTTATTAAAAATTCAACTCATACTGATCTTGGGATGAAACGTGGCACATAGGTACAAAATCTCAAATTAATCGCAATATTTTTATGATTTTACGGAATTTTCGCTGAGTCATTGTTGTGGGTTAATGACGTCATATTTTTTTCAAATAGCTCAACTACACGTATTGTATGATTTTTAAACAAAGTTTCAACTTATAGCATCAATACACTGGGCACTACAGTGATAACAGAACACATATACATACAGACAGACAATTTTAAGAAAAAATAGAGAATTTAAAAGATTTAAAGGTCATAAAAAGACTTAATTCCGGTGTCATCCCGGTTTTGGATTTTTTGGGATCGTATTACTTTTCCTATATAACTATGATATAAATGAGGAAAAGTAAAAATATGGTTTTGTTATATGTTAATGATATTTATGGTATATGGTACTGTTATTTATGTCATAAAAATGACATGGTGTTATTTATGTATTATTAAATACATACTTTATGTTATATATGTAAATTTATAAAATTGGTGCAAAATGTAAAACTAATGCTGATTATACATTTTTACTTTCTCACATATGTTTATCACATTTAGTATAACACTTGCATAAAATTTCAATCAATTTCATAAAATTCAATGTGTGTGTTGATTTTAGACACACACACAGTATATATATATATATATATATATATTATATATATATATATATATATATATATATATATATATATATATATATATATATATATATTATATATATATATATATATATATATATATATATATATATATATATATATATATATATATATATATATATATATATATATATATATTATATATATATATATATATATATATTTATATTTATCCGTGTGTGGTGTGTGTGTGTAATGAGTGAGTTCTTCTTCAAAAACATACACCAAAAAACCTACTTCCTTTTCCTCCTCCATGGCCCCAATATCATAACCTCATTTTTCTTTCAAAATTCGCTAAACATCATTATTAAACAATACTTAAATAATCTGAAATTTGTACTATCAGTTCCTCGTTTATTTAACGACAAATAAATAAATATTATGATTTGTGGAGTGTATGTGTATTATTTAATTATATATTAATTGTAAAAATATGAGAGATAAACATAATTTAAATTGATGCATATTTATTCAAGAATAATTATGTATACAAACTATGTATGTACTAATTATGTATAATGTATTACAAACTAATTTATGTATATTTTTTTAGAAATTGAGTTTGCATGAATTAAATATGTCTATGGAATGTATTTAAATCAAGTAGTAAATCCATAGCACGTTAATTAATAATTAAAATAGAAATTGTGCATTAATATGTATGCATTAAGTCAAAACATTATTTGATAACTCTTGATAACTCTACTTATTTGACTAAGAGCGTCTTTATTAAGTGAACTTCGTACTAGGGTTAGTTAATAAAATCGAGTACGGGTATTAAGTAAAATTTGTTTTACTTTTGTAGGGTTAGGCATTAAAGATGATCGTGAGAACGTCTGTTTATCTTAATGAACGTTTTGTGGAGAGATTTTTTTTTAATTTTTAATGATAATTTATAAAACAAAATGTCAAGAATGTAGTATTAATAAATCATGCACATATAAACATATATGTTTTACTTTTATAGATGACGTTTGAAAAAAAAAATAAATTCATGCTTATAATGAGATGAGACTTGTCATACTTGTTGGCCCTAAAAAGGAATACTGGCATGCTAAATTTTAAATCAATCCATACATTGCCCATATTCTATCAATTTTGAAAATTTTGTGTTATAAATAAGTTAGTGACGTCATAGAAATATTATTTGATTTTCGTACTAAGTTTTAACTTAGACAATACACACACAGAATGGTAAAACACTCAGAAGGTCTTAAAGTATGTGATACGGATAATTCAGTTAAAATCTGGGTTGTGAAATTATTGAGCTAACACATTACTTTTCCTAAATACCAACGGTAGAAATGGGGAAAAGTAAAAATGGTTTCAAAAAAAATATTACTCAATTTATATATTTTATTCTTTTAAATACATAAAAGATAATTGGAAATGAAAAAATGGTTAAAGGTCAGTCAGAAAAAACATAAGAGATACAATTTTCATTTCAAACCCCGTAAAAAAAGAGAAACAAATTGTAAATACAAATTTGAGGGGTTTGTGTAGAACTTAATTAAAGACTCTTTTAGTGCTATAAAGGGCTTAATAAAACGTGCTCATCTTATTAAAAAACGTTACCTCTTTTGTAGATAAATACAATTCCTTTGCGAACTTGACCTGGTATCAGTGTCGTTAATATCCTTTAATGAACGGTACTGCTTGAGTTGTTAATGTGAAGGAAAGATGCATTTATCGTGAACCCTTGTTGAAGAAGCAATTGAAGAATCAGCTACCATCGATAATTGCTGTTAAATATGAATATCCCTGAACCGGCTTCGGCTTATGCGTTTCCTGATCAAAATTAACGCTAACATCAGCAGACGTGTCAAAAAAAGTTGTATCAGTGAATCACTTCTCGTCTCGACAAGCTGGACGATAAGGAAGGGAATAGGACAGGGCTTATAAGGATAAATTTCTACCTGAGCCAAGGTCTTGACCATAATGAGTCAGGGTGTGCCATTGCTATTATTCATGACGTTTTCACTACTCTGTGTACCGTTTAATTTTGTGGGCATTGGCATTCTTGGACTATACAGCCACGGCATTCTTATTTTTACTTTTATTACTTTAAATAAATAATAAAAATACCTGTGTTTAAAATTGCAAATAGAAAATATCAAGTAAAACCAATTATTGGTTAAAAGATTGGTGGTAAAAATGAATATCGTTGCGAAACGTAACTTTTTTAGTAAAACTATGGACTAAAGGAGGGGATTTTTTCTACCCTCAAAAGGGAGAAAAAAGGACAGCAGAAGTTAATTTTAATATTTTTGACTTACTGTAGAATTATATGTTTAATACTGTTAGAATTGAATGTTTAATACGAATTTTGTCGCATGAAGTTTGAAGGCAAATAAAAAAAGGAGCTTCATACGATTCGCAGTACAGAGAGTGGTGGATACGAAGGTAGAGCTCCTAGACAAATACGTAAGCCAGTATTTTGAATTTTTGGCAGAGGCTTAAGAAGTTTGTTACTTGCTTTACATAGAAAATAGCTTTAAAATCTATCACCGACCGAATGGTTGCTTTATAATAGTGACGTGAAGTCATTTATATAGAAAGTAATTTAGATACGAGTAGAAACATTTATATATTTTTTTTTAATTTTCTCATGTAATTAATGTGATTTGACCAAGTAAGTGTAGCCATTAGATGCAAGCCTAAAAATTTAGGATCTGTTGTTGTGGGAAATAAAGCATTGTTCTAAAAACTGAATCGTCTATTGGATACTCTGTTACTATTATAAATAATAGCAATAACAATGGTTGGAACAATGATTTTTTTAATAATACAGGAGCTATCTTTACTTTTTACAATAATGCCATCAATGTCGAGTTAAAATCTTCGGACTACGGGTCTGAGTCATTGACGACCCACACGTATAATACGACCCACTCCCCCTCTGCAGCGCAAAGCGCAAGCTTTACGCTACAGAGAGGTAGCCTTGTTTTGATACCTTATTTTTTTACTGTTGTGTGATTATTACTTAAATATAATAAAGGCTTTTATATAAAAAAACGTATATATTAAAAAAAATTATATATAAAAACTAAATTTAAGCCATGAAAGTATTTGTCAATGATAAATAATATTTTGCGTCGATCAGTTATATTTATCAATTGATATAAATTTGTGTAAAGTATTGTATGCAACATCGGATGCCTTCCCAAGAATTTCTCAAAGGAATGATTAAATGAATATAACCGGAAAATTTGATCAAAGAGAGACATAGCTATAAAATCAATACAAAGAAACTTTATGGTCACGTGGAAGTTTTATAACTATGATTACTAAACAACCTTGAGTCTTTTTAACATGCTTTTATCATTTAGGACCAGTAATGGAAATATTTTCTAACATGAACGAATTCCTAACCTGTTACGCACTATTTATGATTTTAAATTTTGTAATTTATAAAATGTTGGAAATGTTCTTATTCTAATATTGGGATGTTCAGAACACAAAGTACAAAACAGGTCTTACAATATAATGCCTTAGATGGTATTAAATTGGTTTTGCTTCACTCGATTATAAAATTTGAAGGTTCACAATAAAAGGCCGAAGTTTAAGTTTACTACGAGATCTTCAAACTTCTAAAACTGACAAATTAGGTTAAAACTTATTTTCGGTTCACAATACTTATTTTAAACTACCGCAGAAGTATGGAAGGAACACAATATGTTAATTTAAATAATTATAAGCAAAATTTAAACTGAATGATAAATTTTTAACTACGGATCAATAGGACTTATTGAGTACAGAGTGCCTCAATACTTTTCTAGCAACTTTGGGCTCGCTTTTCTCGTCTTCAGAATGGCATGGTGGCTAAAACCTTAATGTCGTATAACTTCAGTTACACCACAATTATAAAGGCGAATTTTAATAATTTAGCCTAATGGGTTAACGAGATCCAAGAATTCATACTCAGGCACACAAATAAATTTATTATCAATATTACTTAGAACGTCTTTATAATATCTAAAACGGTTTGAATTTCTAGACTAAATTCAATACTTCTCTATATACTTTCGATTATACGCGAGTAAAAGTAAAAACAAGAAAGGATCATTTTGAAGGTTTACAAGACTTATTTTACTTTCTTGTCAAATTTCATCAAAAATGTTTAAGGCGACAAATTTAACAAAATCAAGATAAAACTATTTATCCAGCTGTAGAAATAACGTATTTTAAGCAAGTTTACTCCAAAAATTTTCGTCGATAATGTTTTGAAGGAAAAATGGAATAACCGAATTGTCGAGTTTGTTGGTGGTTATGTTGTTAATGTCATATTGTTGAGAAGAAACACTAAAGTTTTCTAGTTGTCAAAGTATTCACAGATGTCTCAGGATAAAATTTCTTTTCTATAGAAATATAACGAGACATAACAAATCTTTCTCTCCTATCCCGTTAGAAAAAAAAGTAACACGCTTGACGTGTTGTTAAAAAAGGTTCTTACTATATATCAACAAAATAAAGTTTTTACCAGTAACTAGTTAGGATTACAATTTTAATAATAAATACAATTTGAATTGTTCAATTTTACTATATGTCGAAACTATCGATGGACTAATACTATCTACTAATAACTATACTATCGATGACTCTATTTTTAGGATAAAACTCTTAAAATTGTGATTGTTAGAGAAAGTAAATAGACAATTAGAAGAAGCTCTCCTTAGTAAATAGACAAATATAGCCCCCCCCCAACATTTATCCGTCCAGAATATGTACCACCTTATTATTTAAATCACTTTTCCACGTAAATCTAGTCTAGGTTCTTGTTCATACCTAAAATTCATGGGAAATCAGTTTAAAGCTCACATTCGCATGGATTAGTGCTTGATGCTCGGTCCGGCCGTAATTTTTTTTAAGAGTTGGTGCTTATAACTTTACTTTTTTTGCACTTTTAACTGCACCGCCTCCTCCATTCCCCCCCCCTCCATGACCCCAATCTCATTTTTCGTTGAAAGCAGGTACGGGGTATTTTGGTACAAGTTTAGACTAACTCCACTTGACTTCTGAAAGGCTTTCAGATTTCCTCCGAAGTATGAAATCCTTGCAATTTGAGTCAAGTTGCAACTCCAACGATTGCAACTTGTCTTAGATTTTTAGGGTGATTACATTACTTTTCTTATATACCTACAATACTAGGTGAAGAAAAGTAAAAAGGCTTCAGGTTATATAATATACTTTTTATTACAAGATTAATAAAAAATAATTAACAAGCAATATATTTAGGGAAACTCTGTAACCTTAGGGTAACAATGTTACTTATCTTTAGGGACAAAAAAACAAAAACCAGACTCAATATAAATAAAACCTTATTTCTTTTAAATATAAAAGTATTATACAGCAGTTAAATTTATAACATACGAATTCAATTGATAAGTGAAGGATTTAACTTCATTAAATTTAGCTCCTGAGTATTTATCTCGTCAATTAATAATTTAGAGTAGTAAAATTATTCACTGATACTTGTAATAAAACAGAAAATATTTGTAGAAATACTAATACATTATAAGGAAAGCAGTGCTTTCATAACCTGATCATACACCCTTTTATTGATTCATATCAAAGTCAAATTGCGTTTCTCTCTCATTTAACAGAATCTCAACATTATATAAGGTTAGTTTGAATTAAGTTCCCTATTCAAATTAAGCATCTTAATTTTGCCCAAATAAAAGCTAAATTTAGAAGTCATAGGAAACTTCTAAGGTAGATATATTTGATTAAAATTAATCAATATCCTTTACAGTGGTTGTTTTTATTAAAATTGAGGGAGGACGGTTCCTACTTTTCAGCGAATTATTTTGAAAAAAAATCGCTAATGGAAGATGAACCCGGGAAGTTACTTTATATATTAGGAACAACATTGCTTAAACTGATAAACATTTGTAATAAAACTAAATAAAAAAATCCTGTTTAGGTTTTTGGGAGCGCATTACTGGCAAATTTCCTATCAAAGTCCGCTCGGTTTTCGGTTTATGTCGCTCTGGATGTTCAAAAGAAGTGCGCTCAAACAAATCAATAAATATTTAAGAAAATCAGCTTTAAATGTGTGAAGAAACGTTGCCGAATATTAAATATTGCTAAAAATACTAACGTGCGTATTTTCCTTGAAAAATCAGGACAACGTTATGAACTTAAACCGAAAACCTTTGCAAGGAATGAATTTTAAAGCATATAAAAACAAGCATTCCAACGGAAGTTTGCACCAGAATTTTTTAAACTTCTTTATATTTGATAAAAAGTTTATTATCAAATATCATATAATTATCTTGAGTATACTTCTCACTAGAGGCATGACCTGTTCTGTATGGAAGCTGAGTTAAAACTTCTAACCTAACATTAATAAGTAGGATTTATTTAACTGGTATGAATACATTTAAAAAAAATAAGAACAAGAAAAAAACAAATAATTTAAAATAAAAAAAAAGATTTTTTTATTTGAAATATTAAGTTTTCATTTCATATTGCCAACAGTTGTTTTAAAAAGTATAAAACAATTTTATTATTGTGTAATTTCTGATGTAACCAGAAAAATGTGAGACTTTTATATTGTTATTCATTTTAATTCTATAACAATATTTTTTATGCAATTTTTTTTATATTTAAAATTATTTTAATTCATAAGCAATTGGGCTAAAAACCCGTTATATTGTAAATAAATAAATAACACCAACAACCACGTCTCTCCACTAAACATTATCTATTTAAAATAAATTGACAGAGCCGACTTTCGGCAAATAGCCATCAACAGTGCCTAAAACAAGCGAAAATCATAAACTGAAAAGTATACAAAATAAAAAGATTACGGAATAAATAAACAAAATAATAAACAAAATAAAAAGATCTCGTCCAGTGACTGGTAGCGGCCTGATTGAGCGCGGGTAGATCAGGCCTTGGATAATCATTGATCCACCACCGTGAGTCTTATCATTAAGACAATCATCACCGTCTTATTTAAGGGCTCTTTTAATATCTAAATTTTCGAACGAATTACATTTGGCACCTGTATTCTTGAAATGAAGGAAACCGTCCTTGTGTCCGTTCCTCTTTTCTGTGGTTTTCTTTAGCTGTATGAGTATAGAAATTAAAAGGCACCGCAAATTCTCACGAAAACGAGTCGCGAAGTCGCGACCTGTTTGGCCTAAAGAGCGCTTATTAAAGCCTTCGAAACCGTTTAGTGGAGGTATTAATTATTGTGCAGTACTCCACGGCGCTTTTAAAAGTCATGTTGTCATAGAATGAATATTTATTTTATTAATCAAAGACAACTGTAAGATTAATACCATAAAAATGACAATCCCCAATGGTGGAGGTGTAGCATATCATTTAGCTTTTAACTTCTATTTGGTATCCTTCTATTTAAGTATAATCTCAAATTATCAAAAGGAAACTAAAATATTACCTTCAACAGCTCTTTAATTTCCTTTCTTTATACTCTATAATTCTGTTCCTTTGTAATTTATTTGGGGACAGTATTCAAACCTCTATTCAGCGGGTTAGTCAAAAGTCAAAAGCATCTGTAATATCCCTAGCATTGAAATGGCCAACAAAAAGAGATCCTGAATTTTAAATTGTATTTATAATTGTCTTTTTCCACTGATATCAGATTCTAAGGCATGGATCGATGCTATGAATTTAAAATAATTTTAAATTGCATTATTTGTGCTAAAAGCACAATTAGTTCAGTATTGCCATCGTAGACACGATACTCGATATCGGTGTAGAGTACAAAATAAGCTTGGTAATCAAGTTTAAAACTTCAAAATAATTCAGGCGCAAAGGTTCACAAGCTGGGCGAATTAATTTTCGATTTTTTGCTTAACGATCTAGTCATAACTTAAGTTTTCAGTTATTTTTAATACCCCTGAACAGTAGCGTCACAATTTGTTATTTAATTTTTTGAAATACTTCATAGGATACATAAGCCCTTTTTCTCCATACATTGGATACCGTGAGGCATCCTCTTACGTTTCAAGGATTTAGGAAACAAACTATTCTCACTGGGTTAAAGTTTATTTAAACACCTATCTAAATAAAATTCTTTAGCTTATTAGAATTAAAATGAACTTAAACTTACTATAAATATACATACTTAGATTAACCTAATATAATTATAAGGACATACAACAAATATAAACTGAGGACTCCTAAACAAAGAGCAGAATCATCAATGTTTAAGCTGGTATAATCGATAATAACGTACTAATAAAAAGAAGAAATAAAACTAAACAAGTTTTCGTCTCTCCACTCATTATAATTACTAATAACAAAGCCGACTTTCAACCGTTAACGGTCATCATCAGTGCCTACATAACAAACAAAATAAATGAACAAGATAAAATACATAAAGAGTTAAAAAATAAAACAAAAAATTCCAAAACATTAAACATATCAAAAACTTAAAACAAAACCTACCGGTGATTATTAAAAAAGTAGATCAGTAGTCTACCAGTGAGTCTAATGGTACAAACTTGACTGAAGGACGGGGCGCCTTGACTATAGCTTGAACACACACAGAGTTGCCCCCACCTTCGCTTCTAGCGTTAAAGCACTTATCCGCGTCTTCGTTTAAAAAACGCTGGATTTCAAGCCTCTCTAAAAAATTTAGTCCGCTACCTTTAGACATTTGATGTAGAAAAGCAACCTGGTGATGTTGATTATGGCCCTCCGTAATCGTGTGTTGGTAAAACTTGCTGTCTTTGCGCACAAGATGCTCTGCCAATCTGGTAGAAAAACTGCGCCCAGTTTGGCCTAAATAGGCGCTTTCGCACTCATCACACTTTAATAAGTATACACCATTTCGATCTCCCACCTCTACTTCATCTTTATATCGGGACAAGGTGTGGCGTAGTGCACCACAACTGCTATAAGCAACGTTGTGTCCATTAGCTTTGATGACTTTAGCAATTTTTTCAGAGACCGATCCTATGTACGGTATAGAACGCCAAGATTTAGGTGAATGTGGTGGCATTTCAGAAACATCAGACTCGTTTATTCTGTCTAGAACAGCCTTATTTTTCTTCTTGTCCACCATACGTTTAACCATATCCCTCGAGTACCCGTTCTCAACCGCTATAGAATTTATTATACTAAGTTCTTTATCATATTCAGGAGGTGAGAGAGGAATATTTTGAAGTCTATTAATCAAAGAGTGGAACGCAGCTAACTTGTGGGTCCAGGGGTGCATAGAGTCCACAGGAATTATATTATCAGTAGTAGTAGGTTTACGGTAAATGCTGAAGTGAAGATTGCTATTACTGCGCGTAATCGTAAGATCTAAATAATTAAGTATACCTTCAACTTCTTTTTCATATGTAAAACTAATACCCTTATAACAACTATTGAGAAAACCTATAAACTCGAGGTTTATAGGTTAATAAAAACTAGTGTAAGCAAAATTGAGGATTTGGCCCAAATAACGAAGTAGCTTTCTTAAAAATAATCGCTCATTATATGGCTAAGTTCCAAGCCTTACTGACGCGCGGTGTAGGTCTATTAGGCGAAGCGATCAAAATTCGTTAAATTCATGCCAAAATGCCATGTAACAATATACAAAAATAAAACTACAAGTAATACGAAATAATAACAATGAAGTGTTATTAATAAGGCCATGAAGTGGGGCCTTCTAGGCCTAATGGGTCCAGAAGATTAACTTATCCGGGAGTGGCGGAGTGTTTTATTAAAATTATAAGAACGTTTTTTCACCCGTTTTACTGAATTTTTATTTTAGTTTTAAAAATTAAATGAGAAAATAAAAAGCACAAAAGGGCAAAGATCATTTATAACTTTATTTTAATACTAGACGCGAGTGTTAAAAAAAGGAAGGTAACTAATTGGCTCTACAGATGATACATTTTTCAAAAATAAATAAATAAATAAACGAGGTATTTTTTTTATATTCCATGAATAATATTAGGGAGGTTTATTCATGCATCTGCTATTTCTTTTATATTATTCAGTATGGTAATAATAATACAGTTTTTTGCATATAAATTATATTTCAAAGTGTTTTTCACAGTAATTTAAATTTTTTTTATTTTATAGTTTCCTTTTTACATGAGGAAATTTGAATGAGTTAGTAAGTTGCAAATGTCATATGCATAGGAAAATTATAATATTTGATGGCACTTTGATTTATTAAAATCTGATTTTTTTTTATTCTTTAAGATCTTTTATGATCACATTATACAAAGATGATTCTAGACATTTATTACCTCTAGATATTTTTTTACCCAATAACTATGATGTCGAGCGCAGCGAGACCAAAGTAATATTGCCTTAAGCTTTTGGTAATCATACCGTTCTTCTAGCGAGACCTATTGGCTTTTGGCGGTCTAGGAGAGCGAGACCAAAGTAATATTGCCTTAAGCTTTGGTAATCATACCGTTCTAAGGTCTAGGAAGCGAGACCAAAGTAATATTGCCTTAAGCTTTTGGTAATCATACCGTTCTAAGGTCTAGGAGAGCGAGACCAAAGTAATATTGCCTTAAGCTTTTGGTAATCATACCGTTCTAAGGTCTAGGAGAGCGAGACCAAAGTAATATTGCCTTAAGCTTTTGGTAATCATGCCAAAGCTTAAGCTACAACCTTTAACCTTATGAACACTTAAATATTGAATTTAAGTGTTCACTGGGACAACACTGTTAAATCCGTAAAAACTAGACAAAACTATTTACACTAATCATAAATAAAAAGTATTGTGAGAGAAAAGAATTATTAATATGTTTGTAATACAATAAAATAAAAAATAAATAAAAATTGGTAAAAAGAAATTGGTGAAACGTTTCCAAGTAATATGGATGTACAACTCCACCTGCGTGGCTGTATGGTGGTTTAACCAAATAAATGACAAAATTAAATAAAAATATATTAATGAGCTAGATAGGACTGTATAAATGAGATAGGAATGCGTATTAAAATAATAGTACTTAATAGGCACAAGTATAATAAAGTAGATAAGTATTTTTGGCTCACCTTGATGCTGTTGATGGGCGGCTTCTACCCCGGGGTACGGCAGCTTGGCGATCTGGTCGTCTTAAACTTAAATTAAAAATCTTAACGAGAAATAAATGATAAAGACACTTTATGCTCAAGATAAAACAA
This sequence comes from Microvelia longipes, assembly GCA_018340805.1. Lineage (NCBI taxonomy): Eukaryota > Metazoa > Arthropoda > Insecta > Hemiptera > Veliidae > Microvelia > Microvelia longipes. The sequence continues at coordinate 32,331,330 of JACMZG010001911.1, read as the reverse complement.
AATTAAAAACACTTTGAGGCGGCACGGAGGCGGTAAATTTGTATGAGACCCAAATTTGAGTAGCGGCGGCGTGGCTATTAATGGCGTCGATGGTCTCGTAAAGCCGACTAAATTTCTTCACTCGGAAGCTATGTAGCGTGTTTCTCACCCATGGAGGGGAGAGCCAATCAAAATCTACCTTTACCTGTGCCTTCAAGATAAATACATAAAATAAATGATAAACTTGTAAAATAATATATATATGTACTTAGATAAAATCAAAATAAATCCACCATATTCGCCCCCTTGAAGTACGACAGGACTTCAACGGAAGCAAGATGAAAAAGTAAGTCCACAAAACAAAGAAACGAATCTAAACCTCTAGCGGTCAAAACAAAAATTAAAGAAAACTTCTAACAAAATTTTCAAAACAAAAAATACTCTTAAGAGGCCGGAACAGGTGCTAATTTACGGATAGGGCGTCTATAATGACCCGTGGAGGTGCGCACTCTAACAGCTCTAACAACGCCATCAGTACCCGGATGAACTTGAATTATTTCACCTAAGGGGTACGAGAGAGGAGGAGAATTATCCTCCTTAATCCACACTAACTGACCTATATTAGGGTTATTAGAGGGCGTAAACCATTTTCCTTTATTTTGGAGAGTATGCAAGTATTCTCTCTCCCACCTGCGCCAAAAAGTTTGAGAAATTTGAGCAACAAGTTGCCAACGGTTTAATCGTCTTAAATTAATAGATTCGAGATTAACCTCGGGAACTGCGACCAACGGTTTGCCGATCAAAAAATGACCTGGAGTTAAACTTTGCATTTCGTCCGGCGAACTAGTGTCAGCACACAGAGGACGAGAGTTTTAAAATTGCTTCAACTCGGGCGGTAATAGTAGAAAATTCTTCGAAGGTAAGTTTCTGGTTACCTACAGCACGACTAATATGCCTTTTAGTATTTTTTATGTTAGATTCTGCCAAACCGTTCATAAAAGGCGCTCTAGGTACCGAAAAATGAAAATTTATTCCAATATCTGAGAAATATTTCGAAATTATTTTATTATTAGTAGAAGAACGCAAAAATTCGACTATTTCCCGGAACTCGCGAGAAGCTCCTCGAAAATTCGAAGCTTGATCGCAATAAATATTAGCGGGTTTTCCACGGCGTGAAGCAAAGCGTGTAAGAGCGGCTATAAAACTATCAGTAGATAGACTTGTTAAAATTTCAATATGCACTGCTTTAACAGCGCAACAAATAAAGAGAGCAAAATATCCTTTGTAAGTGAGAGCGTATTTACGAAGACTCTCTTTTAAAGTATAAGGACCAGCTAAATCAACAGAACAAAAATTAAAAGGTTGATCTGGTTTAATTCTAAAAGCGGGCAAATTACCCATAGGCGGCGTAAATACAGCGGCTCTGTGCTTAGCACAAACAAAACAAGAATGAATAACTTTGCGGATAACTTGTCGACAATTAATAATCCAATATTCTCTAGAAATTAAACTTTGAAGAGTTCTGCAACCAGCGTGTAAATAAACTTTATGAAAGTGCTTAATAATAAGTATAGTTAATTCGCTTTTCTTGCTCAAAAGTATCGGATGCTTAGCGTTGTAACTAAGATTACTATTAACTAGACGACCGCCTACTCTAAGTAAACCGATTTCATCTAAAAAAGGTGACAGACTCTGAGCCTTGGTTGAGCAAGGCTTATTTGCTAATAAAAGTTTTAATTCTTCTGCGAAATAATATGCTTGCTCAGAACGAATACAGACATTTAGAGCGTAAGTAAGGTTTTGAACACTAAGCATATTAGGTGGTGGCTTACGATTCTGTGGAGATCGAAGGTTACTTATAAAATGTAAACAATAAAACATAGTTCGCTGAAGTTTACTAAGATTAGAAAATAGAGTACTCCACGGAATAGGATCTGCAGGTAGACTATTTGATATCTCTGAGGTGGCAAGAACACAATTATCTATATATTTAACCTCAGGCAAATTTCCTAGAGACAAGCTATCAAAATGTAATATAGGCCACCTAGATATAGGCTCATAAGCCCACTGAGGTCCATTAAACCATTCACTATATGAGATTAAATTTAGCGGAGTAAGACCTCTCGAAGCGGGGTCACTAATATTATAATTAGTAGTAATATGGTGCCACTCAGACACTGAAGTGTTCTAATATCGATACAACTCTATTAGACACAAATAATTTGAGGAGATGAGGGGGTTTTCTAATCCATGACAGAACTATGGTAGAGTCAGAAAATAAATATGTATTTGAAATTTAATAGGAAGCTTAGAAATAAAAGGCTGCACAGATTTTACTAATTTTGATAACAACAATGCACCAATTAATTCTAATCTAGGAACAGTGGGTGTTTTAGACGGTGCAACTTTAGTCTTAGATTTTAACAAAAATATTTTGACACCGTTATCAACTGAACTCAAATACAATGCGGCGGCGGATCCTTTTAGACTGCCATCACAAAACCCTATCAACTGAATTTAAGCGGGAAAGACGGAAATAAAAGTCTAGGTATTTTTAAAGTATTAAGTTGCGGTAATTCTGATAAGTATTGATGCCATTGAGAGGCAAGAGAGGGGGGAATAGGTTCATCCCATGTTACACCTGATTCCCAAATAGACTTTAATAAACATTTAAATAAAAATATTGTGGGCGCGGCAAAACCTAAGGGATCGTAGATCCGTGCGACCACACTAAGTACCTGACGTTTAGAATAAGTCGGGCTGAGAGGCGGAGGATCAATATAAAGAAAAATACATCAGATTTAGGGTCCCAGCCGATTCCGTAATTTAATATTATCGTCTTCAGAGTTACGAATAACTAGAGATGCGGGACAATTACTAATCCATTTATTCAAAGGAAAACCTCCGAAGCAAGCAATGAAGATAATTGATTTTTTATCTCAATAAGACTACTTGGCGAGTCCGATCACCAAAAATATCATCTACTATAGAATTATCTTTTATAATAGGGACAGCTAGAGGATATTTACTACCTTCGTCTTTAACAAGTTGAAGTAAACAGCGATGCGATAAGTAGGAAGAGGGAGACAGACCGTACGTAACAGTACAGAGTGTGTAATCCGTTACAGGTAATGAGGGATCGGTTCGAAAAAATATATGAACAAATTTGCGTTGATTTCATGTAATAAAATCTGCCTATACATTTTTGAGATATCACAACAAAAGACTAACTTTTCTATGCGGAAATTAAGTAAAACATCGGGTACTTCGTTTTGCAATTTAGGACCGGAAAACAACATTTCATTAATCGATGTACCAGAATTTTTCGCCGAACCATCAAAAACAACCCGTGCTTTAGTGGTAGGGGAATGCGGATTAAAAACAACAAAATATGGCACATAGTAGGCTCCAGGAGAGGTGGCCTTTTCCATATGACCTAAATCCTCATATTCTTTTAAAAAACTAACACAGTCATCTCTTAAGTTAATATTTTTCGAAATCTATTTTCTTGCGAAAAGAAACGTGTTAATGCGACCGTTTTTGATTCAGGAAAAGTTAGAGTATCAGGATCAACTTTAAACGGCATTTCTACGATAAAACGGCCAGAAGAGTTGCGTCTATGCGTTTTAATAAAATGTTGTTCACAAAACTCGTCTTCAGGACTCAAAACAGTTTCATTTGAAACGTTTTCAGCTTCCCAAAAACGCTCAACAGATTTGTTAAGTTGCTCAATAGTACAATTAGACGAATAGGTTAATAAAGCTAAATTATCGTTGTTCGAAGTAAACTGATCTTTAATCTTATCAGGGACTGACATAGAACCCAAAATAATATGACCAAATATAGAAAAAAAATAATTAAGTCATCGTTCGGTGAAACCACTGATGATGGCACCAATATTTTAGGCAATACTTTACAACCTAGTAAAATATCAACTGGTCTAGAGTGATAAAACTCAGGATCTGCGAGATCTAACCTTGAACTATATTTTTACAACTTGCGGGTAAACTTGTAAGCGGAACTTTAGGCAAAATGGTTTCAACAACTAAAGGTTGTGCGTAAATCTGAGGATTATTTTTAAACCTAGGTTTAATTAAACACTCTACCTTACCCAGACTAACACCAACAGAATTATTAGATAAACCAGTAAAATTTTGAGAACAAGACTGAACAGGTAACTCCAGCTGTGAACTAGTTCTTGTGATATTAAAGTAACTGTAGAGGCACAATCAATTAAAATCCTACAATTAATAAATTCGCCTTTTCTATTTTGAATAACAGCACAGGCTGTACCAAGTAAAACAGCGGCAGAGTTAGCAATCGTTTGTGGAGAAGATACGGTTGTACAGACGTTATTATCAGATATATTATTAACATTAGCGGGAGCACTATTGTCTGAATCAGGCGGATCTTTAGAACTATTTTTTGAGTTCGAATTGTGAACATTATTATTAAAATGAAGTAAATTATGATGGCGTTTTCTACAAAAACAAGTACGCGAGGACTTACATTTACTTACACTGTGAAAGCCCAAACAGTTGTAACAGTGACCATTTTTTCTTTATAAATGCATGGCGATCAGAAACTGATAAATTTAAAAATTTAGGGCAATGATAAAGATGATGGTCGAGAGAACATTGAGGACATTTAATAGAACTTAAACTTGTTTTTGAGTTGTCAATAGTGACTTTATCGTGTTCAGTTTTACTAGAACTTTGCGTAGCTAACACAATTTTGCGGTTAGGCGATGACTTGTAACTATTATAATTATTTCGCGGCGATTCACTATTAATTTTGCGGGTAGAGCTAGTATTATTATTAGTACTACAAGTAGAAATAATTTCAAGTACGCGGCATTCAGATTTGACGTAAGAGATCAAACTATCAAAACTAGGAATGGTATCAACACCATTTTTATTTTCAAAAGCTTTACGAGTGACAGGATCTAAATTGCGGATAGCCAAACTAAACAATAAAAATCAGACAAATCTGCCAACTTCATTTTCTTTAAACCTTCAGCGTTATCATCCATCTGAGTGACAAACGATTGAAGCGATTCTAGACTAGGTTTAGCGGGTACACTCATAGGTTTAACTAATTCATCAAAAATAATGTGAAGCCAGCACTCTATCACTCTCGTATCTATCTTTCAATGCTTTCCAAGCGGGTTCAAAATTATCATCACAAATCGAGAAATTTTTAATAACATCAGCGGCGCGATCAGATACAGTATTTTTTAAATAATTCAATTTTTGAACGGGATCAATAGTAGGATTATTTATTTATAATACTTTTAAATACGTCACGATATCTAGGCCAGTCCGTCACTAAGCCGTTGAATGTAGTAATTTTCAATTCAGGCAAATTAGTATAGCGTTTAACATACTGACTAGAAAAACCGTCAATATAATTACCAGGCTTATCAGCTGATGAGCTGCTTGCATCCTTACTTCTTAGAGCCAATAGTTTATCTCTAGCTGCTAATAAGTTAGCATAAAGAGTATCAAACGACATGAGCGCTTCATAATTAGGCTTATAGTCAGGATCTTTTCTAATTCTAGATCATGAATACGATCTAAAACAGCTTCAAATTGAGCTCTATCAATCAAGCGAACATTAATCAAAAATTGTCCTGATTTTGAACCATAGATTTGCCTGGGGATTCTAGGGTTTTTATCATACCATGTAGAGTATTTACTCTGCTGAACAAACTTTCTTTCTTTGCGGTTTCCCTGGTGATTAGGGCATCAATTTTAGCAAGAGTTTTCTCGTCCATAATAAGACAGTTTATTAAATTCAATAAGCGGAAAATCAAAAGTAAAATAAAAATTTAAATAGAAATTACAATATTTAATTAGAATAAAGAATGAGTTTTGTTTACAAATGAAAATTGATATAAAATTTAATCAATCCAACAGATGACTGATCAAAACAATAACAAATCGATGTCAGTGAACTATTTAATAGATAGTAAAAGTACGGACAAAGGTTTTATCGCGTAAATAATAATTATTAATATGAGCTCGCCCGAATCCAGGGGGGTTACCATACATCCAAACAAGAAGGTTACGCCCCTCAAAGTGGACTCGTCCAACCAACAGCAACTAAATTCACACAACGCGAAGAGTAAATTCTTACACACGAAAAGCAATATGGCGGGTATCGTAAGAAAAGCCAAAAATAAGAAAATTAATAAAAATATTTTTACTAGGCCGATTTTTGTCAAATAAATTGCAAATAAAAAACAAAAAATTTTTAAAAATATCCAGATCTGTAGGACCAAAAGAATGGTGAAACGTTTCCAAGTAATATGGATGTACAACTCCACCTGCGTGGCTGGTATGGTGGTTTAACCAAATAAATGACAAAATTAAATAAAATATATATAATGAGCTAGATAGGACTGTATAAATGAGATAGGAATGCGTATTAAAATAATAGTACTTAATAGGCACAAGTATAATAAGATAGATTAGTATTTTTGGCTCACCTTGATGCTGTTGATGGGCGGCTTCTACCCCGGGGTACGGCAGCTTGGCGATCTGGTCGTCTTAAACTTAAATTAAAAATCTTAACGAGAAATAAATGATAAAGACACTTTATGCTCAAAATAAAACAAAATTAAAATACACTTTGAGGCGGCACGGAGGCGGTAAATTTGTATGAGACCCAAATTTGAGTAGCGGCGGCGTGGCTATCAATGGCGTCGATGGTCTCGTAAAGCCGACTAAATTTCTTCACTCGGAAGCTATGTAGCGTGTTTCTCACCCATGGAGGGGAGAGCCAATCAAAATCTACCTTTACCTGTGCCTTCAAGATAAATACATAAAATAAATGATAAACTTGTAAAATAATATATATATGTACTTAGATAAAATCAAAATAAATCCACCAGAAATAAATAAACTCAAATAAAAATGTCAAGTAACAATACAAAATCAAAGCAATGCAATTGCAGTTGTTTTTTCTAAAATAATGGAAATTATTATTTAATTTCAAGAATGCTTTATTTTTATTTTATTTGCTTATAAAATTCATTGTTTAAGCATTATAATGATTTATACAGTATAAAGCATTATTATAAAGCAATTATAATAAGCATTATTTAAAACTTTATAATATTGCTTAAATGATATATTTCTTAATGCTTTTGTAATGTTCCATTTCAACCTAAGTTAAAAATAAATTTTATTAACATCATAACCTATATTTTTCGATTAAAAAAGTAATACTTATAAGTTATTACTTATATAGTATTACTTGTAATTCATTATGTAAAATATTAATTTTAATTATTTATGTAAAGGGACTTTCTTTTTCAAACAAACTTATAATATTTAACTGTTTGCATGCTGTATGTTATGGCTTAAAATATTGTCACTAATGTACTCTTTACAAAATATATCTTAAAGCAAAAAAAATATATTATTATAATATCATTATTTAAAAATTGGTCGAGACTTAACTAAATTATAACTTTAGGTGCCCACTTAATTTTAGGTGGTTAATGTTTACGACTGTTATTGCGAAACGTACACGCACAAACATACGCTCCGCCACGAACTCAATCATTTAACATACACGCGCAAACATACGCTGTCACGAACTCCAATCTTTTAACGTACACGCACAAATATACGCTCCGTCACGAACTCTAATCATTTAACGTACACGCACAAACATACGCTCCGTCACAAAATCTAATAATTTAACGTAAACGCACAAATATACGCTCCGTCACGAACTCTAATCATTTAACGCACACATACAAATATACGCTCCGTCACGAACTCTAATCATTTAACGTACACGCACAAATATACGCTCCTTTACAAACTCTTATCATTTAACGTACACGCACAAATATACGCTCCGTCACGAACTCAATCATTTAAGAACTCAGAAGAAAGTAGCGATCTGACCTCTTCTCTCCCTTTTCAATTACACGTACATTATTCTAACGTTTATAACTGAACATTATTTAGCTTATTTTTAATTCTTTTTCTGAGAAATCGAGTGTCGTATTTTAACCATTAAAATGTATTTATATTCTAAAATAATTAATTTTACAATCCTTGAAGTGGGTTATTGTACCTTTTTAGCTTTTGTAATGATGAGATCACAATTCAACTTTTCATTGAAAAGGTTCTTTAGACCCTCAGCAGGAACACTTAAGCTAATTCTGCTCTTCTTGGAAAGATAAAAAGCAAAGCCAGTAGTTTTGTGGATTATAGAAAAGGAACCTCCTGATTTAATTATCTTTAATTCTAAACCTTCGCTAGAGGTATTTAATTTATACCTGTTCACTAATTCCAACCCACAAAGAAGTAAAGTGGGCAAGATGTAAGCATGAAATAAATGTATTTATTTACTTATGTTTTAATGAATGTAATGCATTTTTATCCAAATCAATTTACGTCTATTTTAATACTGATTAAACCACTGCCATACTGTTCATGCCATAGCTGTATGGTCCGAATAGGCCAATGCCAAAAAAAACTGTTCAATACTATTATTGAATATCTGTAAGATATTATTTGTAATGATTCTTAATTTTTAGTGAGGAATTGGCCATTATATCTTATAAACTCTTTACGAATTATTAGAGTATAAAGACGCAATGAATAAATATTAGAAAATCGGGCTCGCTTTACTAGTTCTCAGAAAGTTATGTTCGGCTCCCCACGTAGTTTCGACATCACGATGTCTCGACACTACATAACGTCAACACTTTCCGTGGCAGGATTCTATGTTGTATCGACACTTGATGATCGTGATGTCGAAACTACGTGAGAACTTTAACCATCTGTCGATTTTATGTAGTGTCGAGACTATCACATGTCGAGGCATCGTTATACCATGAAATGTGTCGATGTAACGTAGAGTTTGTACAGGACAAAAGTGGGTCACGAGACTCTTCTGGTACTGATTCTGTGTAAGATCGACACATGCGTCGACGTTGAATAGTGTCGAGATATCGTGATGTTGAGACCCCGGGGGCGACTCGTTATGTTAACCCAAAGCTTAAGATTGTTTTAATTTATTTTAGCTTCGGGTTACTTAACTTACTTATTTTTGTGTCAAGTTTGAACTTTCTATCATAAAAACAGAGGGAGTTACGCTTAACTCAGACACACACCAACAGACAGCCTGCCTCGATTGCATATCGGTAGTAAAATTGTAAATTACCTGCATCGGCTTCGTCTTTAAATTAAAGAGCGTTGTCTTTATCTTTACGATAGGTTCTCGTTTTCGGCTTGGGTTAACATTGTAAATTAATCAGTAATATTCCAATTTCTCGCCAAGTTATACAAATCAATATTTTTGAATTTCATTAAACTGTTCACTTGGGTTGTCTATCACCATAAGACAAGTTTAAAGAGAAAGTATTATCTCAAGCACAAATAAAAATGTGATAAAATATAAATAAATTTATCTCAAATCATTATTTACAGCTTATAAATAAAACTCAAATACAATATCCGGGCTTTAACAATATATTTCACATTTTTATCAATCAATTTTATATATTTTTATTTATCTCTACTACTACTAAAATATTTGTGAAATCAATAGAAATAATTGGAATGCAATTATATAAAACTAAAAGCAAGATAGTGGGATAAAAATAATTAATTACTTTATTTGTTATACATTAATTTATAAAATCATAAATTACACATGTAACCTTCTCAATTATTAAAGAATAACTCATTATAGAAAATTTAAATATTATAAAAGTTAAAAAATTAATTAAATGAATAAAATGGAAAAAATAAAGTAAGAATTTGTAATTAAAAACACGTGTCTTGGAATATAAATTAAATTTTAAAAGAAATTAAATATTAATCAAGTAAAATTACTTTTTTTCATTTTACCCTAAATACATACTTTTAATTTAATTTATTTTAACTTTTTTTCGTTAAAAATATTTGACATGATTTGCGTAGGCTAGAACTGCGTAGGCTTTCGCAGTTATTAATAAAATATTATTAAGGGTTAAGTCTTCCGGTAGTGACCGCGTAGATAGTGGAGCTGCAATCATTTCTCTTTTACAGTGGGTGTCGTTCTTAGAATTGTAAGATAAAAATTAACAAAATAATGCTATAAAATACTATGACTGAAGATTGAAGAAGCAATTGGGCTACTTAATATTAGACCATTGACTTTGCTGGATGTGCTAGTGATATATATTCTAGGCACCGGATCCATCGCAAACTACCCCATACGAATATGTATCTTTACGCTGACTCTAATCATCAAGAACATCTTCGAACAACGTTTTTAACAGCGGCTACAAGAAAGTGAAGAACCTATAGTCTGCCTATCCATAGCGGATGGAAATTTAGATAAATTAGAACAAAATTCTGTAACATATTTATTTAATACTGACTCTAGTTCAGACTATAAAAGATCTGAGACAGAAATTAAAGTGATTTTAGACTCCTTAAAAGTTGTAAGAACTAATGTTGTTACCCGCTGTGGTAAAGAATTCTACGCCAAGGCTACTGAACTAGAATGTAGCAAAAACTATTGTCAAGTTCCAAATAGTCAGACAATTGACCCAGGGATATGGGATGAAAGGTGGAAGTGATTCCATTGTGAGTGATCTAAGAAATATAGAAATCCCACACCTCCAACTCCTGTTCTTTTACCCTGCCCAACACCAGGCCCTTTTCCTCCAGTCCCTATACCTTCTGGTCCACTTACACCTGATCCAAATCCTAAACTACCTTCTCTTCACCAAGTGACTGATTCAATTAAATCAGTCATTATTGAATTTTCGGATTAGACAAATTTAGATCTAAGTGATCAAAATAAGAGCAAATAGAAAAACTTAGGAAAAAATTCTAACCAACCTAAACCCCAAGTTATCTAATATAAGTGTTACAAATATGTATGCTAAAAGAAAAGGTGTAGCTTTTGCCTTAGAATGTGACATTAATAAGCCTAAGGCTAAATAGCCTTGGTTTATGAGCTAAATTTCCTGCAGTGCTGGGAGAGCCAATAGTCACAATAGGCGTTGATGCATCCTTAAGTAGAGCTGAATTGAAAGAGGATATATATAAGCAAACTATTGAAAAAATTGATCAGGTTCAAAATAGAGTTGACATAAAAGATAAAATAATCTCTGAATTTACACTTCCTTGTGGGTGGCTCTATGAAAGGCAGAAAGAGTCTCATTTATTCAGGGTTCTATATTCCTAAATATTCCGTAGAAATTACTTGCTCTCTCGGTCTTCATGCTACTTTGTTCCAAACAGAGTTCCATACTATCTTTATGGTTGCGACCCTTCCAGTAGTGCGAGAAGGTAATGAGAATCTATTATAGAATCTATTACAACCTGTGTCAGGCTGCAATTAAAGTCCTTACTTCTAATAGCACCTCTGCCCTTGTTTAGGGATGTAGAGCTTAATTGCCTCTCTTGACAGAGAGTAAAACAGTTGAACTTAAATAGGTACCAATGTCGTAGATAAAGAAAAAGCAGATAAACTTGCTAAATTTGGAGCTAAAACCGCATAATCAACCTTTCCAAGAGATGCTTGGTAGAATTGTTGTATACTAAGGAATCGGGGCTGGCAAGAAGGGCTCAACTATGTGGCTTATTTGCCTGGATTTGCTTCCTCACCCTATTATTATTACCACTACTACTAACCTAACTTCTATCATCAAAAACAGTTTCGAACAACGTTTTTAACAACGGCCACAAGAAAGTGAAAATCAACAAACTTGTCACGGACATTTATCCACCAGTGAGAAAGGAATAATAGTGATAACCTAATCCGTTCGTCAAAGACATTGTTTCCTCTCGATACAATTCCTTTCATTCCAAATTAGATTCCCATCCTAATCCTCAAGTCCAAACCCTACATTCTAAAACCATTCCTTCCAATCCTCCACGACGCCTTCGACGACAGTGGCCGCGTGACCTTCTGTTATAATCAATATTAATTTTAATGTAAACAAGCAAAACTTTTCAGAAAGTTCAACTACTTTCTGCTCCCCTAATTTAGTTCAAGCCAAATTTTTTAAATTATTAGTACCACGCCAAGGAGTATCACTACTGGGTGATTCCTCCTGTCAAGCCTGCCAAGTCACTTTAACCAGTATGAGCACTATATCAAATACATTTATTGTAGACAATAATCAATAAAGACAAGAACAACGGCTACAAGAAAGTGAAAATCAACAAAATTGTCACGGACATTCATTCACCAGTGAGAAAGGGATAATAGTGATAACCTTCCTTTAATTATTATGCAGATCACCCAGTCAGAATACGTCCTAGTGGCCATTACGTAGATTACGTCGTGGAAACAACCGCTTGGACCACACAGTTCTACTATCACTTCTAGTGGTGTACTCTTGATGACATTTCGTCCTTGATGACAAGGTCTGAGACAGGTATAAACAAATCGAACAACCCTTTTAGTTACTAGCTGAGATACTATGTAAAGTTTGTTATATATATATTATATATATATATATATATATTATATATATATATATATATATATATATATATATATATATATATATATATATTTTTGTTTTCAATATTCATTATTTAAGGCAGGGATACCCAAACTTCAGAGCCCCGCGGACCCCCTTGTGGATAAATAGTACTTGGTGGACCCCTGTCCTTTTCGTTCTCCCCCCCCCTAGAAATAAATTTAATTACTTGTATTCGTCACTAAACGTTATAAATGTAGACTCGCGAAGCAGCTCTAAAGTTTGCGACACGAAAGAGCTTGGAAAATGATTGTATTTTTTAAGAAATTGTTAGTTTTAACCTTAATCAGAATCAACAGTTTATAAACATTTTGCTATAATAAACTTGAATAATTTACAGTAAACTCTAAAACTATAATTTTTATATTTCCTGATAAATTATTCCCTGATTACATGCAAAAAAACTCATTTCTTTTATAGCTTAATTTTTTTTATTTCATAAAATATTAAGGGAAACATAATTTTTTTGTTCATCTTACAATCAGCAGTAAAAAAAGCTTTGTTGATAATTTCTTCAGTCAAAGAATTATCTAAATCATTCACTCAATTATAAACAGTCTCATAAACTCATTTTTCTTATGGAAATTTGGTATAACAGGATATTGGAACTGATAATAATTATTACAATAGCATTAAAGTTAATTATTTAATGTTTACATGGCTCACGGACCCCCTTCAATCTTTCCACGGACTCCCAGGGGTCCGCAGACCACACTTTGCGTAGCTCTGATTATATATATGGTCAACTAAGTATATATATGGTCAACAAATTTTGGTGTGAAGCTAAACAAAATGAGTCAGGTTTTTAAGGTCTAGTTCTTATCAAACACGTTAGACTGCGTCAAAATGTTTCAGGGTTAGGCTTAAATATCTTTATCAGTGTAAAGATATTTAAGCCTAATGAAAATTCGTTAGAGGTATTGTAAGCTCGACATACCTACTATTAATTTAATCCTTAAAACGTTTTAGAAAATTAAATAAGAGACTTTACATTGAAATCTAAATATCTAAAACACGCTGCCTGAAGGCTTTTGATTAGTTATAGTCTCCACAAAGATACCACCGTTCTCAAAGATTCCACAGATTATTCAGTAAAGGCCAAGTTAAGAGTCGAGATATTTGGAGCCTTGCCTAGACCTAATTCCAAAACTTCCTGTTGTAAAACTTTTCAAAGTAAGAGTGATTATCTAGGAGTCAGAGTTTAAACTCCTGACAAAGCGACCACTATACACTATAGAGTTTGCCAAAACATTTCCTATTCAACCTCTGCTTTTACTTGTCGACAGTGTTTGGGCCTAATTCCAACATTTTTCACTAGGCTAGAAGAGAAAACGAGAGTGAAATGATTAACGAAGTGTAGTTTGTCTGAAAGCTTCTTCACGGTACTGATTGCAAACCCCTCTTCGTCTACTCTATACCTCTAAATCAGCTTTTCAACAAATTTCCTTCTCCAGAGACCTCTCATTAACTACTAACCCTGACCTAGTAATACTCCTCTAAATTAATCTAGTAGACACAGCCTGACTTTATATAAAAATAAGTGAACATATCCTAGAAATAAAAATATTTAAAAATACTATGCCCAGCAAGGCACAAAGCTATTTAATTAATGAATTATTAATCCTATGAAAATTTGTTGTTTAAATATAAAAAACAGGGTGACATGTCCATACAGGCAGATAATAATGCTGAGTTAAGTAAAATGGTAAATTAAGTGGATTGGCTGGATACATTTAATCCAGAATGCAGCTAATCAGTTCTGTGCATGCTTGCCGGCAACGTATCGGCAGTTTCCTTACGTATTTTGGTACTGTACAGTAACTTGTAAGAAATAAATCTACTTACCGTAGTCCCAGGCAATTATTGTAAACGTATTTACGTGTAATTCAAGTAAAAACATTATAAATAAATTAATTGGATCCAAAATTATAAATTACAGGTTTTTTTCGCTTTTTAACCTTTTCTCCCACTAAATCGATTAGTTCAATCGATATAATTCAAAGAAATCGATAGGATTGTTCAATTGAAATCGTTTGGATATTCAGATTCAACTAAAATGTTCGAAACGCTGAATTCTTAAACGTAGCGAGAACTAATATAACCTGTTCAAGGTTCTAGCAGGTCAGGTTATAAATCTTAGGTATTTCCAAGATGATAAAAATGTATAAGTTGATTCAATCAATGTAAACAAACCAAACGCAGTCGAAGGTTATAACCTGACTTTGTTTATGAATAGCGTGACGTCATTGCAGAAATCGATATAGGCGACTTACATTAAAAATGATGAATAATTACCAATAATAAACAAAAGAAGCAAAGATTTGGCCGTAATTTTCAGAGATTATTAACTAGCATAAGATGGTTTAATTTACGTAGAAATAATTCATTTTACTCGACATTTTAATGAAATGAACACATTTTTATAATTAAGTTGTAGTTTACGTTACTTTTGTAAAAGAAAATAATCTGTCAAATATTCATAAGCCATCATAGCGTTGTGGATACGCATTCGCTTCCTATACAGGAGATCACATGTTCGACTCACTTGTCTTCGGATTAATTTTTATTAAAAAAATATTATTTGTTGCATAAATTTTTTTTTTTTCATTTAGACCGTATGTAGTCTATAGAAAAAGTATCTTATACCGCACGTATACAGAAAAAGGATTGAGTCAGCACTAAAAATCTAAAACCGAGATTCACCTACTTAATAGTTGTCTGTCTGTATGTGTTAGTGTGCCTTACTATCGTTGTTAAAATTATAATATCACATTTATTAATGTGCCGTTGTTAAATTAAACGAGAAAAGAAAATACAGTTTTTTTTTATAATAGAACAATGTCATTAGGTTGAAAGACGAATGCTTTACCGATTGAACCAAAATTAGATGAAAAGCATAGGAATATTGAAATACTTTCCTCCCAACTTTTAATTGCCTCGTTGTATTTTAAGACCAGACTGTAATCGTACAATGCCCTACTTTTATTATAGGATGGAAAGTGATTTTTCCTCCCCCCTAAAAAATTATCAAAATAAAAGCTAGACGGTATTTTTTTAAAGTTAAATTTAAAGTGACCTTCTATTCATTTAAAAAAGTACTAATTTTTATTGTTATTTAAAAGATTTTTTGAAATTATATTTTTATGGTTCATTTTATTATAAGAAAAATTTTGTTTTTTAATATTTTTAGACCAAATCAAGATTATTAACGTCATTTATGCAATTTTTTGGTTAGAATAAAGAGAATTATAACAATAACATTTAATAAAATTATGAAAAATCGAACTATACTTTTTAATGCTTCAAGTAATTTGAAGTCTGGAAAAGGAAAGAAAAACATTCAAAATTTTGAAGAGATTTTAAGGCAAGTTTTAAGGAGGTAAGAGTTTTAATTGGGTTGTTGAGAGTAGTGGGAGGGTAAAGGGAGCCACTTGAGTAGAATTTGGCAAGGTTTAGCAAAGAGTTTAATGCTAAATTATACCCAACTTTTCACTAAAGATTTTAGGGCTATAAAGGCCAGTTTCGCAAAGAAAAAAAAAGTTTTTTAATAATTAATCTAAACTTTGAAATAGATGCCACGAAGCTTTGAAAATTAAAATAATGACTTTTTTTATATAAAATAGACCAAGAGTAATAAAATACAAATAACAAATACATAAACCAATACTTATTTTTTTGTCGTAGAGCTTAATTAAACATCAATAGATTAGCTCCACGCAACTCGTATGGTAATGATAACAAAGCAAAATAAAGCAACATAAAGACAAAGTTATTGGATCTGGCTGGGGAGTCAAAATAAAGAAATGTTACTATGAATCATATTGCAACATTGGCCTTGTGTTAAACAGCAGAATATTAGATAAAAATTGGATGGAATTTAAAACTAAAATAGTCTAATACGTGAAAAACTGCCTGATTTTGAAAAGGAAAAGAAAGGTAGGCTAAAAAAAATAAAAGGGTAAAAACACAAATTGGAATAATGATAATAACAGATAGCGAAAATTAAAAATAAGTTAAAATACTATTCAGATTTCGTTTCAGGTATTAGTATCTTGTTAAAAATGTTAAAAAGGTTTTTGATAATAATTTCCTTGTCGCCCAGTAGGTCAGGTAATTTTGAGGCAATGACTTAGTGAGGTAATTATGAGTTGTCATGATTTGCTGTAGTCTACTACAGTCGATTAGAATGTTGCACTTGCTAGACCGTAAGTATTATTGCATAGTCAATTTTTGTAGTTTTAAATAACACTAATATTTTTAGTTATTTCTTTGTAATAAAACTTTATTTGTAAAAGACTTTTTCATTTGTCAATGAAGCTACTCTAGGGTTGCCTTTAACTAGCTGTTCGTGTTCTAAACTTTATTCTCATAACTGTAAAGAAGTGTTCTCTCCTATCATAAAATATTAATCCGTCACCAGCCTTTAAGGACCCCTCTCATCAAAGATCATTTGGTTAATAAGTTTGGCTAATATATGTTTGTATTAGCATTTTAACAAAGGTATTTATTTTATATCCATTCCATCGTCCATTTATTCAAAGTTTTTAGGAATTTAAATTAAACGACGAAATACAAGAGAGTTTATAATTTATACAGCAACTTTAAATAGTTTAAATATGCAGTATATTTCAACTATAATAATATATGCATTATTATTAATCAGTCTTAATTATAACTTAGGACTTAATCTAGCAATACTACAAATCTTTTCAAACAAATGATAGAAGCATGAAAAGTTGAATAGATATTATAAATTTTCAAATTAGAGTAATATAAGAAAATAAATGCATAAGAAAGAAATAGTCAAATTAAATAAGTATAAATAAAAAAATACTTGGTAAAAGATAAGAAATAATTTCCCGTAAAGGCTTAGAGTTGAAGACCAAGTTTATAATCTTGGTAACCTAAAAACCGTTTCTTACTCTCTGATACTTAACACTTAACTAAAAAACTTTCTAGCTTTTCTCTCGAACCTTCCTGTATAAATTACAAACAAATCATTAATATTTCCTGCAAACAATTTAGGACGCGTTCCAAAATGAAGTCAAGCCTATAGTATAAATAACAGACATCATAATCACAAGTATTAAAAATATTGAAAAGTTTACTTCTTTTTTACACACCTGGTAAAGGTTTGATAGTATTTTTAGCTTAAAATAACACGTGACTTTCCCGAATAAAACTTTAGTCAGAATGGTGAGTAATAAAAAGTCCTTCGCAAGATATTTTGATATATATCTCTTGAAGTTATAAAAGTCTGTTGAGAATACAATTCATAATGCAGAGTTTTGTTTTATTTGGATCTCTACACACGACTTTATCTGTATCACATGCACAGCTTTGTACAATACAAGCTTAGCGTAGTTTTGGTGCAAAACAATTCTCTCTGAGATACTAAATCGATACCAGATTATACATAGATTCTTTTTAATATAAAACTAGTTGAAATCATCCCAAGTGATTTATTACATATATTTGCCACTGCTTATAAACCCTACAATGATGCTAATATTTTTCAATTTAAAAGTAAATTGGCCTCTTTTTATCCTAACATTTCTGTTTGACTTTCTCTCAATAGTGAGACAACACTAATTTCTCAGGGTCACGTTATAAATGCAATCATTTAATTTATTCTTTTTTTTGTGATCTCAGGGGCTCTGTGTAATCTCATTGTAACTTATTCCTAGAATGTGCTAAGGTTAAATCAATTGTTATCGGTTTTTCCCACACTGTCATAAACGTATTTGTATCATAAACGTTGCATACAAGTTACTGTTTTTGTTTACTGTTTTTTTGATTATAATAATAATCAAGGGTGTTTCGGTTACTTGTTTGATTTTTCAAAATTTAACCATAGGACCAATAACAACTGTCCATCTGTTTTACGTTGCCTCAGTTGTCGTGATCGTATATTTGATCACAATCAGCAGTAATCATGACACATCATGTACAAACAAACATATACGCGTCGGGCCAATCATCTGAGATGTAACAACTCACGTTTGTTCAATAAAATTTTGAGTACATGCAATAATATCTATGTGTCAGAGCGGCACAGTTTTTGGCAATATCCCAACAAATAATATGAAAATGGTGGCCGAAATGGCGGATTAAATTATATATAATTTTATGCGAAAAAATCGTGTTGTACATCGCTTTAAAGCTCTTAAATAGTATAGAAAATATATGTTAAATGCTAAAAGCAAATAAACTGGTAAACATAAAACAATTAATTATAAGAACTAAATTAAGTAAGATATATATTGTTAAAAAACTCTTGATCAATAGGACAATAAATGTTAAAAACATGTCGGCCATAAATTCATTTAATAATTAGTTTTTGCTAATTTTATAAAAATATTTAAGATAAAGATCAATTGTAATGTACTTTCAATACTTAACAATTAAAGTGAATTTATTTAGTATTTGACATTTTACTTCTATATTAATAATATTACTACTTCTCGCAATCTAGCAAGAGAAGCGAGCCTTTATTTCCTATATATTATTCACTATGTATAAATAAGCCTCTTTTACTGTGAATCGTAATTATATATGCATTCTAGCAAGCGAAGCGAGCCACTTTTCACGTAGTAAAATTATAAGTATACGCAATTTAGCGAACGAAGTGACCTATAATTCCCTATAAATAATTATTATTACACGGAATGTAGCTAGCGGTGCGAGCCTTATTAAATTATTTCATAAATAAACTATGCAATTTCGCGAGCAAAGCGAGCCTCTTTTTCTTATTTTGGCATTTGAATTTTAAATAAACAGCGATCAAATGTCTGTGTGAAAACGGACTCGCTTCGCTCCCTATAGGGAGCAAAGTATTTTTATTTGATGTATTCTTCTGACGTGAGGTCTTGAAGCAACACATTACTAGTAACTAAATAATTTTTAATTTATTCATTAGGTGATTGTTTTACATACGTAAATATACGTAGATATGCAATACTTAAAATTAGATAATCATACAAAGTTTTGATTACTTACCATGTAATTTATAGAATGAGTATAATATCTGTGGACTTTTACTAATCTTGATCAAATTTTACTCTTAGTGGACGAGCAAATTGAGTCAAAAAGTTTAGAGAAAATTTGAGTATTCTTTCGTATTAGTTTATTTCCTCAAAACATGAGTCCAGGTAGCCACAATATACCTAAAGATATCAATAAAATAATTTTAGTTTAATATTAAAATTAGGCTTCTTCTTTCTTTTCCCTAAAAGGAAACATTTTTTGAAAAAGATAAATTTTCTCATAAAATGTGACTGGAGCAGATGCGAGACCAGTAATTAGAGGAAGCCTTTTTTTGAGTTAAACTTAAGGCTTAAAATATCAAAAAAAGAATGGCAAGGATCGTTTAAAAAAAGAAACGGAAAAGAAAAATTAGTTTACAAATTAGTGTGTACAGACAGCGTCTCTAAAAGATATAAAATACTTTTAACAGCTTAAATTAGTAAACCACTCTGAGTTTGCAAATTAAACAAAGTAGATGGAGGAAAAGAAAAACATTATGTTGGAGAAAAAAAGGTCTAGGTCAGAAAAATATTACATAGGCTTTCTGAATTAAGAAAATCTAATGGTTTTTTTTTGAAAAATTGTATACATGAGCAATTAGCAAAAATAAACCTTAAATTGGCTTGACATATCCTACATTAAAAACTATTACTAAATATCTAAAGTTTAGAAGTTTTAAAGCGTTTTAATTAATTTTATTTATTATGCACATATATATTTTTTTCGACATGGTAATAAAAATGTTAACTTCTCCTCATTTATACCTTAGGTATATAGAAAAGTATTGTGTTTGCGAAAAAATCTGAAACCGGGATAAAACCAGAATTACACGTTTCAGGCGGTTTTAAAGCCTCCTGAGTGGTTTTCACAAAGTTGTCTGTCTGTATGTGAGTGTTTGTATGTGTGTGTCTGTTTTCATAATAGAGCCCAGGGCTAATTATGCTAGAGAGTTGAAATTTTGTACTAAAATCAGTATACGGCTGTAGTTATGCTATTTGGAATTTTTTTTATGACGTCATTAACCCTCAATAATGACTCAGCGAAAATTTTGAAAACTCATAAAACACGGAAAAATGATGCGATCTGATTGAAATTTAACACACATGTAGCTATGTATAAGACTAACAATTGTGTTAGTCAACATATTTTGTGTTGATGAAAAAAAATTTTCATCTCATTATCAGCATTAATTCAATTTTTATCGAATGATTTGTATACGTTTTTCAAACAATTGTAAAAAATCGGAAAATATTACAATTACCAAAAATAAAATTTAGTACAAGTGTATCCTGTGACGTTATAAATAATTGTACTAAGTTTTGTTATAATACAACAATTCTATCTGTGATTTTTGGTGGATCATAAAAGTTAAGTAGCATCGAGCGTGTTCAGTGCCTGGATAAATGACCACTATCTGAGGACGAGTCATGCGAGTCAGAAGAAGTGTTGCAGTATAAATTTAACGAGTTGTACTTCTGAGGAAGAGCGAAGCGAGCCCGAAACTGGATGGATGAGTGTAGCGAATCCGATGTAATAAGGAACAGTTCCGAGATACCTCGTACCTGATTTTTTTTATTCAAAGAATTCGAATAAAAAAATTCAAAGCATTCATGTCAAACCAATAATGTAGTATATAATATAACTTCAAAATATATTAGTTATTTTTGTTGATAACATTATAAGATTATAAGATAAAATAATGTTAAAAAAACATTCTTCCGTTGTCGCGGAGCGAAGATTTTATTTATTTATTTTTATTTATTTTTTCCTGACAAAAAGGTTAAAATAATTGTCATGTTTTGTTACATTAGAAAAATATATTCAGTCTGTTTGAGACAGCAAAGAAATAGCTTTTATTAGTAATTCTAGCGAAAATAAGCTAAATGGTAGCGAGCTAAGAAGACGGAACTCAGATATAAATAGAAGTTAGTCACCCTGGTGAGGTGCGCGGAAAATAATAGAAAAAGAAGAAGATATAGAGTTGGAAAACTAGAGTAGAAGGAACTGGGTCTGAAATCTAGAAGGATTGGTAAGTGACAATCTATTAAACTCTCTTACCATATATCAAAGGTTTTTTTTTAAAAAAAAAAATTTTTTCATTTCAAAATTTTGACAATGTCAGAAATTGACATAATTAGAGATGAGATGGAGTTAGTTAAGGAAAAATTAATAAAAAGCATTTCAGAAATGGAGATATGGGTTGAGCAAAATTTAGATGAATTAGTCAAAATAACAAAAATAAAATTTTAGGCAAAAACGGGCGTGATAATTTAACAAATCATTTAAATGCTTACAAAAAGTTATTTTATGAATTTAAAGAAGTAAATATGCAAAACCTAGAAAGTAGGGTATCGTCAAAAGACGAAACTAAAGAAATTATAAAACTTATTTTAGAGTCGGAAGAAAAAATTATTGCTGTTCAAAATATTTTGGAGGAATTGTCAAATGATAATGAAAATTTAAATTTAAATGACAGGTGTGACAATTTTAATAAAAACTATTCAAAATTTGAAAATAATGCAGGGGTTAAATTACCAAAATTAGATTTTCCAAAATTTAATGGGGATAGATTAAAATGGACACAATTTTGGGAGCAATTTAATTCGGCCGTTCATTGTAAGGAAAGTCTAACGAACGTTGAAAAATTTAATTACTTAAAACAATATTTAATTGGAGAAGCTGCTCATTGTATTTCAGGCTTCCCATTAACATCAGCAAATTATGAAGAAGCGTTACAAGTTTTAAGAAACAGATTTTCAAATAAAAATTTAATAATTGATGATTTACAAACCAAATTAAGAAATTTAAATTGCTCAAACAATTATACAAATAATTTAAGAAATACTTTAGATGAAATTGAAGCATTGTGTAGGTCGTTAGAAGGATTAGGAGTTGACACTAATAACAGTAGTTATATTTCACTAATTAGATCTAAATTTCCAATACAAATACATGTTTTGTTGGAACAATTTGATATGTTTCAAATGAATTCCTCAAATGATCAAGTAGATCATAGATTTGTTGATAACGATTGTAGTTTTAATAGCAAAACTTTAAGAGATAAATTAAACAAAATCATAACTGTCAAAGAAAGAGCTAATATCGGAGTAGGAACCGGAAGTGTAGGATTTAGAAATAGATATGAGCAAGAAAATGGTAGTTCTTGTACAACAGAATCATTATTAGTCAGTCAGCCTAGCTGTCAATATTGCAAAGATAAACATTGGTCCGATTCCTGCACTAAATATTCAACTATAGAGGAGCGCAAAGATAAATTAAATGGCGCGTGTTTTATCTGCCTTAAAAAATATCATACGGCAAAGACTTGTAAAAATAATAAACAAATTTGCTTCCACTGCAAAAAGAGGTTCAACCATCACCGCAGTCTTTGTCCAAAGTTTGTAAAATCAAAGATTCAAACAAATATTGGCTCTCCTGAAAATGATAATATTCAACTATTAGCACAAGGTTTTAATACGACCCTTCAAACTGCTACACTTAAAGTAGTTAACACAGAGAAAAATAAATCTGTTTATAGACGAGCGATTTTTGACAGTGGAAGTCAAAAAAGTTACGTCAGGAAAAAATAAATAAATAAATAAAGTCTTCGCTCCGCGATGTGGCTTATAAGAAAAGAAACTGTGTTTTAGTCGCAAGTTTCTCGCCGGAGTGTCGCGGAGACGCGAGTTTATTGTTATTATTATATTTATTGATATTATGTCAATAAAATCATTCGTTTGTGAGACAGCGGATCAAATAGTAGTTTATAGTTGTAGTAAACTTAGAAACTTAACAGAGGACGGCCGGGGCGAGTCGTTCGTCACATGGTAGCAGACGTTTGGAAGACTCACGGAACGGTGAGTAGATTAGTATTAATTATTTATATTGATTGTCAGAAGATTTTTAAAATGTCAAACATTTTAAATAAACTTTGGTTAGAATACCAAGTAGAAAAGATGGACTTATGAAACTATGTCAGTGGTCGTGTAATTACAGCCACTGGACAAGGCTCATTGACAATTATGAACTGTGGAGCAACTCTGATGCCGCTAATTTGACTATTCTTCAGGAGATAACTTTAAATTTAGAACATCATAGTAAAAAATTAAAAAATATTTTAAAGGAGATAGGTATAGAGATAAAAAAAGAAGGAATAGCTTATCGAGAAATATCAAAGAAAATTAAAGAGGGATTTAAAGTTGTATTGGATACATCTGAATTAGTAATAAATGTCAATAGTGAAATAGACTGGATTTTGGAAATAACGTAAATCAGGAAGCGCGAGTTGAAATAAATTTCGAAGATTTCTTCTCAAGTGATGTAACTGATGATCTTATTGACAATGATGTAAATTATATCTTAGCTTGCCACAGTCGATGGTTTTAAAATAAAAAAGATTTTGCGGCATATTGCCCCAAAAAGTGCGATTGCTCTATAAATGTAACGACATCAAACTGAAGAAAGATATAAAAATCAGTGATTTGGCACAAGAAACAGAGAAATTTGGACAAACAGACAAAATTAAAAGAAAAGTTAAGCAGAAGGTAAAGAAAATGGTGACGAAGAGTACAATTAAAATAACAAAGCCAAGCCCAAAAGTATCTAAGAAGTGCAAAATGAAGTCAATTATTAATTTGCTCACATTATGACAAAATAATGACAAGTTTAAAACAAATCAATTTGAAAGAAAGTAAACTTAAACAAAAACAAGTGAAACAATTTAATCGAACAAACAAAATTTATAAACGTAAATATTGCGATAAAAGAATCATCAAAAAATTTAAAGTCTTAAAAATTAAATCAGTAAAACATTTTATACAAAGAGAAGGAAATATTAAAATTCTATGGCCAAGTTTAACAAATTCTTTGGCTTGGGAGGCCCAGCTTGGAGCTACGCTGATGTGGCTTATAAGAAAAGAAACTGTGTTTTAGCCGCAAGTTTCTCGCCGGAGTGTCGCGGAGACGCGAGTTTATTGTTATTATTATATTTATTGATATTATGTCAAATAAAATCATTCGTTTGTGAGACAGCGGATCAAATAGTGGTTTTATTATAGTTATAGTAAACTTAGAACTAAACAGAGGCGGACGGCCGGGCGAGTCGTTCGTCACATGAGACTTTATTTATTTATTTTTATTTATTTTTTCCTGACAAACAGGTTAAAATAATTGTCATGTTTTGTTACATTAGAAAAATATATTCATCTTGTTTGAGACAGCAAAAATAGCTTTATTAGTAATTCTAGCGAAAATACGCTAAATCCGTAGAGGTCCACAAATAATTTTAAATCATTTCCTATAAAGCTGGCCTAGATCGACTTTGGTCTGTTCTATTTTTTCATTTTGCTTAAAAATGAAAAAAAAAATATGTTTTCCAATAAAATATATTTAATGTAAAAACACAAAATTAGCCTATATTGATGTTTTTAACCCAGAGAAAGAATTGTCTTACATATTTTGGACGCGAAATCAAATCAAATCCGTCCGAAGTCAAGACGACAACTCTAAGTGACCAAAGATATAAATAAACGTAATAAAAACAGGAAAGAGGTGAGAAATATGGCAGGTAAACAAAAAATTTAGGTAGGGTATAGTTTTTGATGTTTTTAAGAATCTGAGTGGAAAATCAATAAGAGCACTTAAAGTACATAAAGCCAGGATTCCAGGTACGAAATCTGGAAGTTTATAACTACAAAATGGTACTGGCGCGGTGGTCCGCTTGCCAGGCGAATGTTCTTTTACATATGCGTAACAATCTTTGTAAATTAACCCGTCAGCACCCATGCCTTAGCATTACGACTCGTTACTCATTTTTTTGTATTTTTCAAAGTAAATGTGCTGAAACCTTTTATGTATAAGCACTAACTTATAAATTAAAAACTATTTATAACCAAATTATATGCACATGGTGCGTTGTCTTTAGGCATTGTAGAAACTCTCAGTATCAGTATATATTTTAATCATAATATAATTTTTCATGACAAATACTTTATAGTCGGCAATAATTTAAATGTTTATTCATTTACTGCTATGTAATAGGATATAAATTCAAGTCGTTGGTCTGATTATGCTTAATATTTTATTGTTATAAAATATAGTCTTTAATAATAATAACCTTTCATAAAAAAGACCTAGATCGACTTTGGTCTGATCAATTTTTTCATTATTCTAAAAAATAAAAAAATGTGTTTTCCAAATTGTACGCTTTTGAAATTTGACCGCTCTTTTGTTAAAAGTAATGAAAAAACACAAAATTAGCCTATATTGCTATTTTTCATTTAGAGAAAGAATTGTCTTACATATTTTGGGACGTGAAATAAAATCAAACCGGTCTAAAGTAGCATACATGAAAAGGGTTAGACAGATTAGACCTTCTTATGACGTCTTGCACTAAACGAAACATTTATACTTCAGCTATCTCCACCTACATATTTGGTTATTGAATAAAAATTGTTATATGTCTTTTTAAATGGTTTCGTAGTACTCTCGATGAGATACCACCGATGGCTTAAAAGCATTGCCAACAACAGAGAAGTTATTGGTTCCAGAAGGATTTGGTTCCATAGGCATATCGTCACTAAAGAGTAATTGTCTATCTTACAACATTTGGAGGTTTGAAAAATAATTGCTTAGGGAAGTCTCTTATGGGTAGGTTTTTAAAGCTTCGTTTTGTCCTAGATTGATTGAATTAAGCTTAATTAAGGGGTTAATAATTAAGAATAATTGATGACGGAAGGGAAGTGGAAATCCAAATAAAGCGTAAATGACTGGATGGAAGTGTAAACGGTCTGATCATGGTAACCATCAAGCATGCAGGCATCAGCGTCCAGCTAATCAGTTAGAAATATGAAACAAGTCTAAAATAAGATAAAATATGCATAGCAGAAGAAACAAAATGTATTATTTATACATTGTGTTCCTTCTGCTATAATTTAGTTAATCAAATTAGTGGACTTTTACTATTGTACAAAATATATAAGCTATGAATTAATAAACTCAATTAGTTAATATTAGGAAACATTCTTACTGAACAGTTCTAAAAGCTACTTGCTTTTCGGTGAATGTGCTGCAGCATGTTATCGATTTGGTGTGATTTCACTGATGAGGAGGACATAAGATAAACATTTGATACGTCAGAGGTGAGTTATAAAACAGCATCTGCTATGGGAAGGTTGGTCATTTTTTTGTTTAATAACCTTGTTGTTTACTTCCGAGGGCTCTCGTGTTATTTCCTCTCATTAATTAAATAATTCAGTGGTATTCATGGTGAAAATGGCCGTAATTATGAAGAAAAAGTCCTTAAGAGACGGATATGAAAATGTGAAAATTTAGTAAAGTTTTAGTAAAAATCTTAAATGCCTATGTTGTCACCTAAGCAAATACGTGTATTTAACAACCAAAAAACCTAAGTAATGATAAAATCAAAGAGGTGGTAAGTGAATAGATAAATAAATAGGACGTGATATAAACAAGGGAGATAGAAATATATACAAAACAGATAAATAATCTGCCAAAGTCTGAACATATCTTTAAAAGAGTTAAATAAAATATTTAAAATAAATAAGGGCTGTCAATAATAAGTTTTATTTCAAAGTTAAATTTCTTACCCAAAGTGAAAGAAATCAAATAAAAATGTTAAGAACAAAAACTTTTAATAGAAGAGGAAATTTTCAAGAATCATTTCTATAAAAATTTATCGCATCCCGTTTAGTAACTTTCTTTTCTGTATTGATATAGAAGTTAATGTTTTCATATTTTTATTTTAACTTATTGTATTATTTTAATTTAGAGGTAAAAAGTTTAAAACAGTTCTTATTTTTGTTTAACAACGATAATGCAACTGTTTGAACATCAATTAAGGATTATCTTGTTTTTTCATGCTTTAAAACTTTTTAATTGACTTTAAGAAATTAAGTAAAAATAAAACAGAAAGTATTATAAGTTTACAACTTATTAAGAATTTTGAAAGATTAATTAAACAGATTAATGTAGGAAAAGTCCATAAACAGATTTAAATGTTTGACTTAGGGTAATATTTGTAAAATACTTATCTATTGGGAAAAAATATATCTCACGCCATTATTTCCGAATTTAAAAACTACCGCATATGATTTGAACTCATGAATAATATTGGTTAGTTTTAAATTTAAAACAAGCTTACTTTTAAAATTAACATTTTTAAAAATATCAATTATTTGGCAAACAATTGAAGAACAAACGTATAAAAATTAAAAAGTATACATATAAATATAATAGGTAAATAGTATATAAATAAATATATGAATATAAATAGGTTAATATAAATATGATTTTTTTTAATAATAATGATCAGGTTTAAGAGGTACCGTGGAATTTTTTTCCCTCATAACATTGGTTTTGTTACGCTCATCCTCTCTACTTCGGACTCGCTTCACTTGTCCTCAGGATGTACAAGTCGTTAAAATTATTCTGCAAAACGTCTTGGGACTCGTCGTTCCCTCGTCCTGAGATAGTAAATAATTCGTTTCATTACCAGCGGTCACCAATCTAGGCACTGAACACGTTCGATGCTGCTTAAATTTTATGATCCACAAAAAATATAGATATACTTGTTATATTTAACCGAAACTTAGTGTGTTTATTTATTATGTAAAGGTATATACTTAAACCGAATTTCAAGACAATTTGATTATTTTCGATTTTGATTTTTTTTTTTAAAAACGTATTACAAGTCATTTAATAAAAACTGAATTGCGTTTTATGATTCTTCTAAATTTTTGATGAGTCATTATTGTGGGTTAATGACGTCATAAACAAATTATTTTCCGAATAGCTCAACTTCAGTGGTAGACTGATTTTCGTACAAAGTTTGAACTCCCTAGCATAACTACACTGGGAGCTACGATGATAACACACACACACCCACACACACAAATACATCCAACTTGCATAAACCACTGAGGAGGCCTTAAAAATGCCTGAAAGAGATAATTCCGGTTACATTCCGGTTTTAGTTTTTTTCCTAACACAATACTTTTCCTATATACCTGCGGTATACATGAGGAAAAGTAAAAAGAATGGTGAATTTTCTTGGGAAAAAAAATTCTATAAGGGTGTAGACGGTACACCCGGGAGAGTAATTAAAAACCGTATCAGGGATTTCTCATCACGAGTGATGAGGAATATATATATATATATATCATTTGATACTACCACAAGATTTTCAAAACATCAAAACATGCATAGTTGAGACAATATTATAATTGTGCGAGAGAAACCTAGGAAATGTAAGAAGCAAAATACAATGCTACATCTAGGAACTGTCCAATCATTCGACAATCTTCATCATTGATGGCTCGACATAATCTCATGTACCATTCTGTAATGTTACGTCTAACTCATCAGGGCCCCGACAGATCCTGAACTCACTCTGACCTTCAATTAAACTGACTCTCTAGGGGATCGAGTCAGTTCTCATCTGGGTTTACGTAGAAAAGGGTTTCTTTACGTAGGCCCAGCGGACAACTCACTTTTATTCTGAAGTTGGTCTAGTTTTAATATTTTGTAATTTGATTTTAACTGTGTCATCGCCCCATTAACACCCATTATTCAAGTAAGTGCCTTTGTCTTGTTTTTATTGATATAATGTGGTGAAGTGTTTTAAAATAAATTCAGTTTTGGTTTTAGCTAACGGACTAACCTCCTATTTTATTCTTGGTGTGTAACCTCACCTTTTATTTTTAGTAATTTATTAAAAGTGAGTACGAATAATGCTGTGCGGTGCATTGTATAATTTATGGGATAAGTACGCGCATTTTATTGAAAAAACGAAAAAATATCATGTTGTGAAGCTACTACTTAAGTTATAAAGCATACACAGAAAACTTAAGCGAGAAATGGATTAATGAGCAAGAATGTACAGCATTCAAATACAATTCACCTAATTGCAAACCTCCGCACATAAAGTTTTTTCTATTAAAACTCCATTTAAATTTATGTTTATAAAAAAATTAGACTATATTTTACCTAAAAGCACAAAAAAGGGAATTAGAAAAGATTATTTGACTATAGCAAAAGAGCCGAGAATTATTTATTTCCAGGAATTCACCTTTTAATTTAAAGTTATTATTTTAAATTAATAAGATTAATTTATTAAGATAATAAATTTATAAATTATTAATTAATAAATTTATTAGATAAATAAATTTATTTATTAAGATTATTTGCCCTTTATAAGACTACTTTACCTGCCTCGTGGCGGAAAATCCACATGTCCTCTTTAAGGGTATTATTTTAAACCCTAGTTGAAGTGTAAAATAACTAGCTGAGTCGCTGTACTAACGCGCCAGTAAGAAATTATTAATTAAATAATTCAGGCGTGGTGGTCAGTATGCCTGGCGAATTACCTTTGGAATGCATGTATCCGTGCTTAACAATCCCTTTCTTGCATAAGGTTAAGGTTTGTGATTCATAACCTAAGCAGTTACTCAATTATCAAGTACTTCTCGTTACTCATTTTGTTTGCATTTTTTAAAGGAAATGCGCATAATTATCCAGTTGGATATACACAGCTATGCCTGTAAAATTGGCAGCGCACATTATTATTTGCACTAGTTTAAAGTTCAGTAAGTGTTTATCTTTTAAGAATTCACCGCATTTCCTTAACATAGGCAAAATGAGTTTCAAGCAGTACTTAATAATTAATACTTAATAATTAAGGTTAGGTTATAAAGCATAAACTAGAACCTTAAGCAAGAAAGGGGGTGTTAATCATGGATACACGCATTCCAAAGAAAAATTCCCTGACATGCGGACAACCGTGTCAGACTTATTTTGTAGAACTCAGGTACTCTGGCTATGAGAAAAAATTTTACAATATAAAAAAACAACTATCCAGAAGATAGATAATTTAATATATACATTACTCTTACAAAATATGTGTGTGTATATTTATGTGCTTATGCCGACTGCATTGATGTATGTACATATGACATATACACATATATGTATATGTGTGAGTATTTATGTAAGTGTGTGCATGTATGTCTGTGTGTATATGTATAATGTGTGTGTAATATAATATATATTATATATATATATATATATATATATTATATAATATATATACATATAATATATAATATATATTATATATATAATATATATTATATTATTATATAATAATAATAACAATATATATTATAAATATATATATATATATATATATATATATATATATATATATAAATATATATATTATATATAAATATATATATATCTATATGTATATATATATATATATATATATATATATATAATATATATATATATTATATATATATTAATATCTCTAATCTCCGTATCACTCCGTCGACAGTCAAAACTAATTTTTCCGTCACTTCAATGTATGAAATGATGGAACAGTTCCCAGATGTAGAATGCTACATCGACGGAGTGCAAAATGCAATGGCATTTTGCTTGTTACATTTTCTAGGTAAATATTGTATCAAATTTAAAATTGTTTAGATAATAAAATAAATAGATAAGTGAATACAAGACATACTTAGTGGAAATCAATTAAGTTTAGCATTACCTAAAAAGATATGATGACTTCACAAATTTTCATTACAATTAATCTTGTTGTAACTTACATTTGTATGATTGGTTTAGATCACACATAATTTTTGGAAATTTTCTTTAAGGAAAATATGAAATCGCCTTTAAACACCTTTAATAATGCCAATCTAGAAAAATATTTTTTATCAAAAAGCCTTGACTTACTGTATATTTTTGTATAAAGGTATTGTAGAGCCATCCAGTTTGGCTCTCAACCACTTCATTAAACGTCTATCAACTGTCAAAACCAGAACCCGGGCGAACGTTCATTTTCTTTTAGAAAATCTTTGCTTTATTTATAATTTTGGAAAATTTCACACTTTTCCTTAAGATTTTCCAATAGCTTTTAAACTAGATAAAATATTTAATATTTCAGAAACTAACTTTTTATTACTTGGACAACGTTATTTTTTAGCTTGCCGGTTAAGAAATACAGAAAATGGAAAAGTTGTTAGAATATTAAACGTGTTTTGCAACAGTATGGAAACAAGAGCAAGTGCAGGAAGGAAAATAAAAATAAATTTAAGATTTATAAGCCAATTTTATGATAACAAAACTCGGTGAAATTCCAATTTGTTCATTTTATTTATTTATTTTTTGTTAAGATTTTATCAGCACGCTTAACTTATTTGATATTTTAAGGGTTTGCTCAGTTTGCTTGAGTTGTTTAATGTTTTTAAAAACCAATCTAGTAAAAGAAGAAAATCAAATATTTTAAAAATTAAATTAGAAATTATATAATTTTTAGGCTATATTACTAGAATATTTTCTTAAGAAGCTAATAAAGAATTTAATACATTGTAAGCTATATCACGCTTATAAAAAACGTCTAGAAATACAATATATATGAATAAAAAATGCAAGAGACATATATTTTGATATCTAGTTTAATACAATTTTATTCGTCATGCTTTGATTCTGATATCTAGTTTAATACAATTTTATTCGTCGGGCTATGATTCCAAGGGATCGCAGGTCAGTTTTCTCAGCCTCCCAATGAATATTGACGTCTTCCACCCGCCCCGCTAATTTCTTATTTTACTCTACGTTTTTGGTTACGGAGGAAGCCTTCTCTGCCTTGAGATCAGGTGTCTATAGGAACAGATTGTAGGGAGTGACTCTAGTCGGCCGAAGGCTATATCTAAGACTTCGTTTAATACGGATTATGCGAGTGACGTATACAATTTGTGGGGCGTTATATAGAGTCTGTTTTGACCAATTTTGTTCTAAAAAGTTCTACAAGTTTAGAAATGTTGGTCTGTCAGACCATGAAGTCAGAACATTTTTAAAAACACTGTTTAGTAAAAGGTTGATTAAAGAATAAATTTATACTGCCTACATCTTTGCTAGTTTCTTGCTAGTTGCTAGTATCTTGCTAGTTGCTAGAGAGTAGAAACTTAAGAGAGTTCAAAAATCAATCTTTAGGTCTAGCTGGGGTATCTTGAAAATATTTTTTTATGACGCACTGTCACTAGCATAAATGACTTAGGAAAGAAAGCTGAAGTTCCTAAAATGCGGAAAAATGTGAAGTAGATCGATTTGAGATTTGACACGCTTATAGTCATATAAAATACCTAAATATATGTTTGATCATAATTATTAGCATTAGTTTACTTTTATCGTTTTACTAATATCGAAGTACGCTAAGGTACATAAAGTTTATATGATACGAGGATTTAACCTGAGTCAACCGTTGCAGAAGATTTTAAGACCTCATAAGTGGTTTTAACAAAGTTGTCTGTCAGTATCTGTGTGCGAGTCTGTATTCTGCGTGTCAGCGTGTTTATGCACACCTATGTGTCTATGTATGTATCGCATGCCTGTGTCTGTGTGTGTCTGCAACCCTGCGTGTCTGTATGCATGCTTCTGTGTCTATGTGTGTGTCTGTGTGTGTCTACAGGCCTGTGTTTTTTTCCTCTGGTAGTCATTCTACTATAGGCCGTTTATTTGCAGCATGTCCCACAATGATATTACATGCTTATCAAAATATAAACAATATCAAATATTTGATACATTCTTAAAGGTGTTTTCTCTTGTTTCTTTTCTATTGAAATTTAGGCTTTATCTTCACTAAAATAAGTGTTCTTGATAATTAGTTCATATTTATGGTTAATATTTCTAAGGTATTTTTTTCGAAATATTAATAAATTTTCAAAATTAATAGCGTCAATAAAATTAATATTTTATAATAATAAGGCCTGTGTGTGTATGTCTGCATACCTGTGTGTCTGTGTAACGCATAACTCCCACTTTTGTAGGCTAGAGAGTTAAACTCTCTAGCCTACAAAAGTCTAGAGAGTTTTTGAGTACAATTAGGCCTTTTGGGCCGAATTTCAGGTCTAATGACTAAATATTCGTTTGATTGCTCAGTTAAATAGGTTATCGAAGGTATAAACAACGCACAACTAGGCCTTATGTCTCATTTGAATGATGAGTTTTAAACTCATCATTCAAATGAGACATAAGGCCTAGTTGTGCGTTGTTTATGCCTTCGATAACCTATTTAACTGAGCAATCAAACGAATATTTAGTCATTAGACCTGAAATTCGGCCCAAAAGGTGAATCAATTCACTTCATTGCATTGTGATATTGGTCACTATTTTAAAAATATCAACTTTTAAATTATTGACGCATTATAAATTTAAGGCGTCTTTATAAGTTTTTAATGCATATTTTAAAGGAAATCCTCTAAAAAAATTGTATACACTTTAAAGAGATATTTTGTAGAGTTTCTTTGTATTTAAACGGGCCACTTTTAAATCACATATCTTTTTCCATTTATAAATTCTAACTAGTGGAAAACACTGGAGCAAGGAAAACTTGTAAATGATGAATTTCACCCAAGGGATGTTCGAGATGTAATTTAACCTTAAAAGTAATAAAACCACAGTTCGCTTGTATTTCAAAATATACAGAGGGGTATCGACCTTCTAAATCTAAACTTACCACGAGTGGAAGTTATTTTAGTTTAAAGATAGAAATATATTCATTTATATTTGCGGACAACATACAATGGCGTACGTGTCTATAAATATTTATGGTATTTATGTTGAAGCTTATAATTTTTATACTTAAGTAAAAAGTAAAATTGTTCAGGTTAAAATTGACCTTGTTCAGGTTATTTTAAGAAGTTATCACTTATCATTTAAGAAAACAAATTTATGAACAGTACAGTAGACAGAATTAATACACTGGATACAGAAGATACTGTATTTATATTAAAAATCTTTACTCCAACTAAAACACACTCAAACAAAAAGTATGTCGATGAGTAGTGTGTATGTGATGAAATTGAATGAATAAACAAAATAATGGTACATTTGTTTTGTATCATATTTGCAATGATTTTAATCTAGATTTCTGATAAAACATTTTTATGAATGGCAATGTCTAATCAATGAACAGAATAACTCTCTGCTAATTATGAATAAATCACTAGTGTGATTTATTCATTTAAATCATTGTTTTATGCTCTAAATAAATATGATTTTCAACTAAATATTTAAACCACACAGTTTTTTACTCTTTAGCAGAGGAAATAACCTCCATTTATAGTAAAAATGTATATTATAATATGCCGGTTCTTTATTTTATGGGCGGTTGTTTCAAATTTAGCGCGCAAAGTATGAAGTAATGAAGGTAATAATGAGGTTTATGATAAGGTCATCAGCCCGCCGAGGTGAGATAGCATTTCCCGCCGCTGAGCAGCTTTTCCCGCCATGAGTGACTTTGATGAATAAAATCAACACCCATTGGTCGTTTAATGTATATGTATGTCAATCAATAAATGTAACAGGCCCACCTAAAATAAAAAAAAATCTGTTATGGAATCAAAACTAGCTTATAAGGTATACATTCTTTAACTTGTTACCTTCTCGTGTCTTAATATTTTTATTAAAATAAATAAAGTTTGTTGATTTAAATGTTTTATTTGCCCTAAAGTGTAATATATATTGAACTCGTCTTATTCTTGTTACATAACCTGCGTCTGACACCTTTTGCTGTAACCTCGCTTAGAAAGCTAAGATATCTCCACTAGTGCTCATTTAAATTCCTAAGATATCTCCTATTTTATCTGTCATAAAATGTTCCTGGGGAAGTAAAGTTACTTTATCGCGTCATCCCCTTTATTAAAGATTCTTAATTAATATTTAGCATAAGAAGTTAGTTGTAAACATTCGCAACTCAGAACTTTCGGAACTTGGTTATACCTATTGATGTTTTCTCTAGTTGGACTACCCAATCTATAGTTGGACTACTTCTACTTCTAGATTCTACACTAAAAGATTCATGATTTAAAACGAAAGATATTACCTTTGATCAGATATAAAATTTTCTCCATGCACGAATAACTATTTTGCATTAAAAATGGTTTAACTTCATTTTATATGTTTAAATCTGGCATTTTTAACTTTAAAGTTGGCAATGGTGTCCAACTAAGACCTATATATATTGTAAAATTATTTTATCAAAACAAAAATCGAATAACTTTATAATTTTTTCTTTCGCAAATTAAAAAGAATTAAACTGCTAAAAGAATTAAGAATTATTCTACTAAAAGTAACTTATTTCCTACTTTATTTTCACTTGGGTCGATTCCCAGTAGAATAATAAAAATATATTTTAAAAAGGAAAAGGAAAACTAGTAGAGTTTCCTCGGTTCTCCCAAAGGAATACAAGAGGTTTAAATAAAAATACTTGTTTTATCTGATAAAACTGTATTTAGTATTTTTATTTTACTTTTCTTTAGAGTAGATACAGTGCAAAGTAGTATCAGGAGACCTGATACATAGTCTTATTGAAAGTACTATGTCCTTGCGCCTTTGCTGTAATTCGATCTTTTATGTTGTGACAATAGTTATTTTACAAACTTAACTAAGAATTTATAAAACAAAAGAATGCAACGTCGGATTTGTGAATTAAAAAGTATTTGTAAATATAAATTAGTATACGAAGATAAGTGTGTCTATGGAAAAAGTGTTGGGTTTTACAAAGAAAACTTTACAGCTTCTCCCTAATTCGTTGAGGATTTTCTCATGGAATTTTAATATTTCAAATGTTATGTACAGCTAATTTTACTGAACCGGATCATAATAAAATTAGCTGGACATAACATTTGAAATGTTAAACTTTAATTTCTTTCTTTTTTTTTTAAATATTTTAAATTTTTCACATTTAATTTCTTTTACTGAAAATTATCACAAATGTTTTAGCAAGAAGCATATATATGTTTCTTGCTTTTATATTTATCAATGTATAAAGCATAAAAACAACGACTTAAAAATTTACAATATATAAAGCATTGAAGCAATGACCAAAATACTTACAATGTATAAAGCATAGAAGCAATGACTTAAATATTTACTATTTATAAAGCATAAAAGCAATCTTATTGTTTAAAAAATCCCATTTTAATAACATTTTATAAATTTCTTTTGCATCAATTAAGAATGAAATAGGAAAGCGTAGGTTGGTAAATATTTAGACAAGGTTTTCGTTTATTTCATCTTTATACTTTAGAAAAACCCACAACATTTCCAGCCACATCTAACCATTTGTTTTTACAATGTGGTGAGGTATATTCTATACCAGTTCAAATGAGCAAGTATGAACTTTGATTTTTTCCTTTTATCTGGGTTAAAAAACATCTAGGATTCTTCTAGATCAGTAGTAATTAAGTTAACGTAATTTATAAAAACGTTACCTGACTCATGGATTCAGGGATTTTTATTTTATTATTACTGTTTGTTAGTTACTTATAAAGATTATATATACAGGGTGTTTCATATAAAAGTGTCCACCAGAAAAGGAGGTGATAGTACTTCTCAAAAGGAACAAAAAATGTCCTATAATATAAACTCTGATCTCCAACCGTTTTCCTACAAGGTCAAATTTAATATTTTCAAAAAATATTTGACCTCACATCATAAAATTGTTAATAGGGGTTTAACTATTCAAGCTAGAAAGACGACATTGGTTTATTAGAAAGCTGAGTAAATTTCCTAAAGGACAAACTACTAACTATGTCACATATTTTGGAAATACTGCCCAAAATTTTGCATGAAACATGATTTTTTGAAAAAAAAAAAAATGAATGATATGGAATTTTTATAGTAGGGCATTAGAGGAAGTAAGAGATGAGCAAAAGTTCAGCCAAGAACGGAAAAACTTCTCTTATGATTGCCCTTTAAGAAAATTTAAATATTTTTATACATTCAATAGTCAATAATTTAAGCCATTCTTTCTAGAAGTTGGAAAACTTACATTTTTGGCATTTTTGCATATGTCTACAATGTTAATTACATGGCACATAAAATAATTAAAAATCTCAAAAGCAAGAGAAAAGAGTGGTTTTAGAAAAAATGTGTAAGAATAAAATAGGTTTATTTTACATTCTAGAATCTAAAATCGTATTATTAAATTACTTACTTTCGAAATAAAATATTTTGTTAAAATAACACATTATTTTCACTTTTATACGACAAAAATGACCAGTTTTTTGCAACTTTTAGCAACCATTGCTTACATTTTTGACTATTGAATGTATGAAAATATTTATATTTTCTGAAAGGGCAGTCATAAGAGAAGTTTTTTTCCGTTCTTGGCTGAACTTTTTCTCATCTCTTACTTCCTCTAATGCCCTACTATAAAAATTCCATATCATGCATTTTTTTCAAAAAAATCATGTTTCATGCAAATTTTGGGCAGTAGTTCTAAAATATTTGACATAGTACTTTGTCCTTTAGGAAATTTACTCATCTTTCTGATGAGACCAATTTCGCCTTTCTAGCTTGAATAGTTAAAACCCTATTAACAATTATATTATGTGAGGTCAAATATTATTTTAAAATATTGAATTTGACCTTGTGGGAAAACGGTTGGAGATCGGGGTTTCTATTATAGGACATTTTATGTTTCTTTTGAGGAGTACTATCACCTCCTTTTCTGGTGGACTCTTTATATGAAACACCCTGTATATTATAACGTTTAAATCTGCCGAATATTTGAACCAATGTAACGAAATAAAATTTGAAGCCACACGTTGGGCGCCAACGTGGCGCCCATCTATAACATCTAAAGCTGCCCAAATGAGTTAATAACAATGGGGTGGGTATTTCAGGTATAACCAGCTCTTCCTTGTGGTGACAAAAAGTTCTGAGACTGGTAACTGATTAATAAGCGCCACTTCATTCAGAAATGTAATCAAATTATACCCTAGTAGGTGGTGTCTCCTATGTTTTGTAAGCATGAAATAGAATAGGGTAGTAACTCTGGTAAATGAGAAAGTCCAGGATGGGTAAATATTTTCTAAACTAGTATGAGTCAATATACTACTGATAACAATAACTAGTGATTTTTTGTAATATATTTGGTTTGTATTTTGTTAGTTAGGCACAGATGATGGTTTGTTAAAACTGAAAGCTGGCTCTGTCTATACATTATCTTTTAAATCAGTGGAGAGACTATTTATTTCAATTTCTTTTATTGATTGACTCCACAGCTCAACTTGTTTATTATTAGTACGAGTCAGTCTTTCTCAGACCAAACTAAAGACACCTATTCACCACCATGAGGCAGATCCCTAGAACACTAACTTATGCCAGGACTTAAACCAGCACCGTGGTTTCCTTGCATTTAACGTTGGTTGGATTTTGTCCGAAACAAGTATGGCTCCACGTTCCTGTTATTTAAAGCATATGTAAAGAAAGAGTTCTGCTAGCCGCTAGTCAATGGGGAATCGAAAAGGTACTGAACCTTCGAACCGAACACTGTGAAAGGGGAGACCCGGATTTAGTCTGTGGCATCAAGATTAGCGTATGCTGTGGCAAACAGATAAGGAATGCTGTTAAGGAACAGTGCTGTAAGAATGGGTTTTTGCACACTAATTTCAAGGTTGATACCTTGAAATTAGTGTCAAATGATTATTTTAGAATTATCAGATTAAAATAAGAGGATGTTTAATAAAACCAAACACAGTTGTAAATGTTTGGCGAGAATAGAAATGTGTAATGATATTTCATTCCCCAGTACTAGAGCAAGTACAAGAATACAAATACCTCTCATCACTTTAAATGGCAAAAACAGATAGAAACGGTTTTAGGTAGAATACGAAGTGCATCAGATTCAATTTTTGTTTTTAGGGAATACCATGCCTCAACGTCAACTCCTTACAATCTACTATAGTCTGATAGACTCCCACTTACGGTATGGCATAAGCCTTTGGGGAGCGGCATCTAATTACTTATTGAATAAAGTTGATAATATCCAATGGAAAACTCTAAAGAGTATTAAAGAAGCAGGAAAAGATGAAAAAGTCATTAAAGCTATTAGTAGGGTATTAAATGTCAGGCAAATAAAAACTAAAGTCATGTTAAAAAATTATTTTGAAGAAAAGGAAGATTTTTTAATTAAAAAAAAATATAGAAAATTGGAAATTAAGGAAATTTGATAACTTTATTGTTCCTAAAATTAAAACAGAAAATGGTAAAAAGTGTATAGAGTTGGATTATCCCAAAACTTTTTAATTTATTTGAGAAAGAAATGTTAAATTGTAAAGATAAAAATATTTCATAAAAAAGTTAAATGAGTGGATGATTAAAAAGAAGTATGGATGTGAGTATGAATGATTATAATATATTTTAATTTTAGTTTGCTAGTAATAATAATTGTTAAGTAAACAAAGTATTTTATTTTATAATTTTTAAAAAATTTTAGAAGTTGAAAAATTTCTAAAATTACAAGAGTTGTTTTATTTATTTTAATTTTTTTGTTTTCAGAGCCATAATTAATTACTTATATGCATATGTATTAGAAAATTTTAACAAGGGTTCCTTCCTATGAACTACTTATACTGTAAAATATAAGTAGTGCAGACAAGAAAAAATTAAGCTTTTTTTCTTAGGCAGCACTAAATCATTTGTACTAATATTTTGGAAATATATTTAATTTCATTTTCATTTCTATACCAGACTGGACACAGCAGTGAGTACAAAGAGTATCTAGTGAGACTAGAGAAAATAAACTAAACATACAATGAACTGATCACAGGTGCAGTCCCCTAAAGAGGAGGGCAAAAGTACCAAGGTCTTCCTAGATTGCAGTGTGTGCATAGATTCTATAGAATAATCAGTAGAGTGGAAACACTACATTAAACCTGCGGATAGTTACTACTAAGCATAAAAAAATAAGGATGGTATTGTTTAATCAATTTTTTAATGTTTAAAGCAAATGTTTAAAATTAATTTTACTAAACCGAATCGGATTTCGAGGCTTTAGGTGCCATACTTCATTGTAAGTTATATTATTTCATGATGGTCAGTTAATATTATATATACATACATACATACATACATATATATAATTATATATATTATATATATATATATATATATATATATAGGATAAGAATAAATTATTGTTTTTCCTATAATAAGGATTAAATAACTATGAATGGTCTTTTCATCCGGTTTATTTATAGCTATTAAATGGTTAGTATAAAATTTTGAAAACTAGAACAAATTTAGGGTAACAAATATTCTTTTGAGAAGTTAAAGGAAATCGTGTATTACACCAAAATATCTGTTTTTATTAATTATTTTATTGAAAAAGGTATATGCAGAGTATCACTGCTTAGTATTTTTAATCTGCACAATGTTCATTAATTTAGACAGCCAAGAAAAAATATCTCTTTTCACAGTTTTTAACGCTTCATCATTTTTATTTTTTCTCCCAATTGAAATAAAAGGTTGAAAGCAGGAATTGAATGAAGATGAAGTGAAATTCTATTATTTAGAAGTGAATAAAACTTTTCCACTGTGGTAGTGAAACCTTCCTTCAAAAACTGTGAATTTTTCCGGCGTCGATGGCCTCTAGTTTTTATTCTTTTTCTCATTCTTTTCACATTATAAAATCTGGGTGCTATTCAAAAAGTTTTTATCCAGAAAAGTCTACTCTCATAAATCATTTCTAGATTTTTACTCTCTAATTTTCGTCAAACCAATAAAAATGTTTTTTTCTCATTGATTACTGGTTTATGATCGATGAAACTTAAATAACCTTTTTAGGGAATTTTAATTAGAAAATAACGCCTATGAGATTATTTAGATGATAAAAGAGGAAGGAGAACTGAGACGGTGTGAATGAGATTTTTTCATAGCGTAGAATTTTTAACTTCTAAAATCAGCCGAATGAAGACCTATGTAAAATCAAAACGAAACTTTTTAATCGTCATCAAAATTTAAAAAATTGAAACATGATACGGCGTTTAAACGCCATGCTAAAAGTTAGAACAGTTCCTGTGGGGTTGTAATCTTTTGTAATCTAAACGCGCTGAAAAAATGGCAAAATGCCGTTTAAAAATATAATAATAATACAAGAAATATTATAAACAAGGACCAATATACAAAGGACTTTTCTAAGCAAGCCTATAGCCCACTTACCCCGATTACTCCTGTCTTGCAAGAGAATCTTGAACGTAGTCTTACAATTACTTGATAATGAGTAGATAAGAGAGGGGAAATAAGTATATAATTTTAATGAGAAAATATTTCATCCACCTAATAGTTTATATCCAGCGAGCTGATTATAAAATAATAAGCAAAGAAACGTTGCTATGTTATCAACAAGTTTAAAAGAAAGAAAGTTATAATTTAGACTAGATACAGTTACAAAATATCTTGAGGTCTTAGCTCCAACATAACAGGCTCGTAGGTCCTACCTAGCTAAGACTTTCAGTATCATATACTTGGTTAACTTCTTACCTTTAGCCCATGCTATGTGGTCTAGTAAATAACCACATTTCTAACCCCTTATCTCTTGAGACCAGGTTTATACCACACTCTATTAAACTCATATAATATATAGCTTCTACCTTCATCATTCAATATTTTCCGAATCACTAATTTTGAAATTTATCTTATTGGAATTTAAAATTAATAAGATGGTAATGAAGTCAAAGTATAAGAGCAGAATTTAAATTGCTTATTAAAGAGAAAGTAGTGAGTAACTATTCTATGAAAGCTAAATCAGGTATCCAATTTTATTTAAAAAAAATCAACCAAAATATAAGAGACAATAGACAGATAAACAAAAGTAACCTGTAGGCTACCACATGGGGAGGTTTTTTTAAGTTCCTGGCACAAATAATTTTCTATCGAATTTTTCATGGAAAAATATATTTAAGAGTTCATTTCTCTTGAAATGAATATAAGAATATATAATTTAACTAAAACGCTTAAAATGTTGCCTTAACCGTAATACAAAATCCCTATATAGTTACGACATTATTATGAAAATGAATACCTTATCATAGCCCTTATCACTAGCCAGTGCTGCCAACTTCATGAATTTACTGCAGCTGTTTATAACAGCAAAAAATGTAATATAAATCTAAAGACAGCTTTCTTAAAAAGATTTTTACTTGTGCTTGCTTAGTAGTATAAAAGTTTTCTTAAATAATTTTATCCAAACTTTACCGTAAACGTACGATCATAGACCGTAAATAATTGCGTGCTTCGCTAGTCAATTTAAAAATTAAAAATACTAGTTAACATGATAATCACGAGGAAATCTTGTGCACTGCTTGTAACATGAGGATGACTTGAAGAAATGCGACTTTAAGAGGACTTCCCGTCTAACTTCTAAGTTCAATTTCCAAATATGATCTCTCTGAGTACTATTATGAAAACATGTCTCAACAGAGCTCTACTAAGGTCATGTAATTTCTTACATGACCTTAGTAGAGCTCTGTTCATTGTTTCCAATGCTTCTTTGTATAATAATTTCATCAGAGAAAGGCTTTTAGAAAACATGAATGGAATGGAATGTCAAATGTGTTCCACGCAAGGACCTTGAATTAATGGGACGACGCGTTATGAATATTTGCCATATAACAAAGTGACCCCGCTGAGGATAAAAAAGTAGAGAAGAAGCCATCAAAGATATTTCAAAAACAAACTGATCATGCTTGGTACGAACTACGCAAGCTAACAATGATAAAATTAACTCCGCAGGACCTAAATTTAAGGCAAACTTACCTCCCGATGGTTCCTTATTGTTTTGTTTATTAAAACAAAGTTATAAAAATAGTAAAATGTAATATTTTTTAACTCTTTTATATTAATTTACATAACAAGCATCACAGAAAATTCGAACAACGAAGAAAGTTGAGGAGCAAACACGACTCATATAGCACATTCATTACTTACAAGGCAAGCAGTTTAAGAAAATGTATATCATGTACAGTATGTTATAAATTTTATTAAAAAATTATATAACATATCGTTTTTAC
Source organism: Microvelia longipes (assembly GCA_018340805.1). Taxonomy (NCBI): domain Eukaryota; kingdom Metazoa; phylum Arthropoda; class Insecta; order Hemiptera; family Veliidae; genus Microvelia; species Microvelia longipes. Next base: position 32,287,926 of record JACMZG010001911.1, on the reverse strand, counting down.
AAGTCCGTCATTTTAATCTGCTTTCACGAAGTTTTTGAATATAATATACTTAAGATTATTTTGAGGAATGTATGAAACCTTGCCCTAAATACCACTTAAATTCCCTTAAAATATTATTCCAATCCGATCAATGACCTTCAAAACAGAAACAGACACAGATTCTAATGATAGATAAAAAATGAAACGAATTCAACAGATAGTGTCAACTATAATTACCTTTCATTATAGTTCTCAAAAGCATGGAAGCTTGAGAGTGTGGAGTTCCGACACTAAAATGAAAAATTAAAAAAAACAGGCAATTTAATGCGCATTACACACACAGATACAGACACACACACACACACACACACACATATAATATATATATATATATATATATATATATATATATATATATATATATATATATATATATAATAGGATAATAAGAGAGAGAAATGTATATGTAACATCACAGTTTTTTTGGTTGATAGATATAGTCCAAGAGCCAGGCCTAAAAAATTTAACTAATTTTGTACTACTTTAAACAGTTTTTTTTCTGAAAATTTACCTTCAATTATGAAGGAAAAGCATAGTCTGCTTATCCAGAGTGGAGCCCTTGATATGAATGCACTAGCTCAAAATAGAAAATCACACAAATTCCAGTTTTTTTTAGCAATAATTGTTTTTTTTAACATTTTATCATCTTTAAAAAATGTTCTCCTTATGTTTTGCTGATTACTATGTATATATAATAACTATTTATATAAACTATGTATATAGTTGATACTATATTAAGTAACTAATCATATCAGATAAAACACCTAAATAAATGTCACGTTTAGAGTATGAGTGTGATGAAAAAAGTTTAAAGATAAAATCCTCTTAAAGAAGCGATATGTATCCTGATGATTTAAAGAACACTCGGAACTTCATTATAAAAGAACGTTATAATGAGATCTAAGTGCAAGGAATAATATACTTTATACAGATACAGACGCAGTGGTGTAGCATGCTTACAATGCGACCGCCTGCAAAATACAAAATGCGCACCTTGGTATATATATATATATATATATATATATATATATATATATATATATATATATATATATATATATATATATATATATATATATATATATATATATATATATATATATATATATATATATATATATATATATATATGTATGTATGTATGTATGTATGTGTGTCTGTGTGCATTTGTTTTTTGCTGTAGGCGAAATCGGCAAGCTCATACATACGTCTTGTAAAAAGTTTTAAAATAATTACTAAGATTCGACTTTTTTACCTGTTTTGAGTAGGAAAAGTTAATGTTTACTACGAGTCGATTCAGATATCAAAAATATCCATTAAATCGCTATTGTCTATTGGTATTGTTCTAAATCTTGCAGGTTTTAATAATTAAGAACGGTAACTAACGTTTGAGTTTTCAAAAAGAATTCTCTTTTGTGTTCAAAATGACACTAAATCTAATTTTACAATCTTTTCAAATTTAAAATAATATGACATGACAAATTTGACATGTGTAACGAATTTCCGTTGAAAACAAATTAAATCAAACATGCTGCAAAAATTAACCTTAAGAAGGATACGAACCCTATTGAGAACCAGGTTCGCGTGACGTCAATGTTTTTTGGGACGCTGAATCAAATGAAACAGGTCAGGAGTCGATACGAACACTTTAAGTGACCTAAAAGTCGAATGAACCATATTAAACCCAAGTTTAAGGCCGGTAAACAACAAATTTCAAGTGGATATGACAACCTAAGTTGCCTAAAAAGCCAACAAACTGTAGTAAATACCAAAATATTGAAATATGGTCGGTAAAGAACGGTATGCTCTAGTTAAATTTTGTTTTTAGTTCTCCTTATATTTACCAAAGGTATATAGAAAAAGTAATTTACCTGCCCTCCCAAAACAATTCTTTAACTGAATTATCCGTCTTAGGTATTTTTAGGACCTCCTGAGTAGTTTTTATAAAGTTTTCTATCTGTGTGTGTGTGCATGCGTGCGTGAGTGTCTGTTATCAACATAGCTCCCAGCGTGTTAATGTTAAAGAGTTGAACTTAGTACAAAAATAATTTTTTTTTTATGTCTTCATTAACTATCATTAATGGCTTAGCAAAAATTCACTGAATACTAATAATGATTGGATCGCTTTGTTATTCAGCGCGCATATAGTTTTACATAAGAAAAAATTGAATCAAGTTTTATCTCATTCTTAGCATTAGTTCATGTATTTATTAATGTTTATGTATGTTTTAACGATATTGAAACATCGTTTAACATAGAAAAATCAACTAATTGAGTTAAAATTTGGCAAGAGTGTATCCCTTGTGTAATAAATAACTGTACTAAGATTAATTTAAATACGGTTACTATACTTAAGGTTTGTCAAATCACTCGATCGTAAGCAGCATCGAGTGAAGTCATTACCTGGCTGGATGATCGCTGGTGTTAAAACTGGTATTCTCTGAAGATAAACTGAATTATCAATGTGGCATTTTCATATTCAAGCTCGAGCAAAGCGAGTCTAATCCGGTAGGGTGGTGAGGTCTCCGTATCAGATTTGTACTCTTCCTGACTTACTAACGCAGGTATAAGGAAACTTGTGTTCATCCTAAAAATCCAAAACTCAGGTTTCATCATAATTGTCTATTTCAGGATTTTGATTTTAAACATGTGGCCTATTTTACTAACCCTCGAAAGAGTTTGTGAATCCATAAGAAATTATATTAAGCATTTTTGGAACCTAAAAAAACTCACCTATTGAGTTAGCATCAAGTGGATAGCATAACACAGCTTCAATACGTCTTAATCATTATTATTCACAACTTGGTTTTTTTTAAAAAATAACATTTTTATTTACACACAAAATAATACACATTTTACATTTAAAATACAAATATAAACGTAAAATTACAAAAGGTAGTATATACAACTCAGTCCTTCAAAGAAGACTAGACGTTTGGATAATTCTTATTATAGATCAGGGACCAGCTTATGAAGAAGACAAAAAGTTATACGTAAATCCAAAGGCTTTAAAATTAAATATTTAAGTATACAAATAAGTTGCTCTTCAGGGAACCTATGAGGTTGTTTCAATAACGGAAAATATTATATATATATATAATATATATATATATATATATATATATATATATATATATATATATATATATATTATATATATATATATATAATAATAATATATATTATATATATATATAATTATATATAAAATATATAATATATAATATATATATATATAATATATATAATATATATATATAACAAATATTATGTCGTATGCATGCATACGTCTAGGTCCATGTCTTCTACGATATCTGGTTAGGTTCATTAGTGCTAGAGGATGCTGAAGCGGTACAGAAGAGAGGCCTCTAACTCCTAATCTGCCCTGATTAGCCTACTGTCTAAGGCTAAGGAAAAAAATGACTCGCAAAACGAAAGGACCTCAATTCATTTTTTTAGATTCATATACATTCTGAAACGATATTGGCTAGTTTCAGCTTAATATATATATATATATATATATATATATATATATATTATATATATTATAATATATATAATATATATAATTATATATATTATATATATATTATATATATATACAACCATTAAAAGTGGCGGAGTGGGCAATTAATTTAATAATGACTTCAACACCAATGAGTTGTTAATTGGTGTTGTAAAAGGAACCAAAAAGACGGTTTCTTTTACTATACAGTGAGTGTAAAATAGATTAAGGACTAGCTTATGAAGAAGACAAAAAGTTATATAATTGTTTGATACTACACATATTTTATTGTAAACTTCTAAAAGGTCCTGAAGGGGTCATAGCGTAGCGGGCTTGTGCGGCGAGGCGATAAAAATTTGCTACACTCCTGTCAAAATACCTTTGACAATATTGGCTAAACATATATGATGTTAGGGACCCCAAAACAAGTGGGGCCCCGAGGGGTCGAGGCGTTGAATATTCGGTAAATGCATGGCAAAATGCTATGTTACAACAAATAATCATAAAACGGCATATAATACGATAAAACAACAATGTGGTCACGAAGCGACCGCGATGCAAAATAACGAGGCCGCGTATTATTTCCTTACTCACATTTTTACACTTGATTACTTAGCTGTCAAGAGTCTATTTAAGACGAGGGATAGCTCGTATATTTTTCTTGTCTTCAGAAGCCTGGCTCCCAAAAAATGTCGTCGCTTTTATCGATAAATTGAATTGAATCAGAAATATATACAGCGTAACTATATCAAGTATAAAATGATTTTAAAAATCAAAATACTATTTTTGGATCAAATAGAAAATATAACTAAACCCGTCAATACTTTGACTTAACTTTGTTTTGGAACTAGGCCCTAAATTGGACCTTAGATGGATAAAATTTGAAACAGTGTTCTTAATAACTATATTCATTAAAAAAAATCTATAAAATTTTCATATAACTTATATTCGATGTGTAAAATGTATCTGTGAGATGATTTTATACTATTAAAACATACAAAATAAAGTATTTAATGAAGTAAGTTTAAACGTTATACATAATACTATTTTATATTCATAGAATTCTGGTATGCTATACGCTGTATATGCATATGATCTTTATGATTTCATTTTAGAAAATTACGTTTAAATACACTTTAAAAACATTTAAATATAAAAGAAAACATGTTTTAAAACATATTAAATAAAAGTTCTTTAATAATATTTACAAAGTTTCGTTGAAAAGTTGTTTGCTGTTGAGTTAAATGAGTCCGAACTGTCCCTACCTATTTCCATGGTACAGAGTTAGATAATTAGTTAGTCTTATTACAAAGAAACATATAAGTATTGTTATAAGTTCTGATCCTCCTTCAAGCGCACTGTTGTACCTACAACAGAAAGGTCGGAACAAATACTTTTAATCAATTAATTTATCTATTCTATCCAGTTTTTTTAAGATTTATAAATCATGCATCATATACCTAAGCTTTTTAATACGATTTCTTGATGCGTTTTACGAAGAATAACCAAAGAAGAGTACAGAGCCTCGTTTCATGAAAGTACAACTCTTGTATACAACAAATAATACTACAAGTTTACTAATAATTATAAGAAATTTGTTTCTCTGATGTACAAGTGTAAACTGGTAATTACCAGTTTACACACCGATAGTAATTACTAGCGGTTTTTATACAATTTTATTAAAAAACACTAGTAGTTTACAAGTGTTATCTTAGATCTCCAAGAAAACAAGCATATTTGAGTCAAATTCTATTAAAATTTGATTATGTCCCCTACAAATCTTACAAAATATTGTACAAACAACTTGTAACTACTACGTGTCAGAAAGCGTTATTCGAATATCATTACAAATTATTGAAACCTAAAAAAAGTTTTATCTACTTACGGCTGCAAAGTTAGTCATGACTAAACTTTTTTTAAGCTGCCAAAATGTCATTTTACCAGTACTATCGAGAAAATTATAAACAGTACGGGAAATTCGCTTGGTAATAGGGAGTTATAAAACATTCAAAAAGGCAAAACGCCTAAGGAGGATAAATAAATGAAATGAGGTTATAATGTTTCAGGTCCGAGGTAAGGAGGATGAGCGTAGCAAATCCCATGTGATGAGGAAAAGTTCCGAGGTACCCCGTACCTATTTTTTTTACTAAAATTACAATATTTTTAACACGGCTAAAATCTGTTGACAGCGTAGGTAATTAAAGCGAGAGAGCCAATGAGGTTAGTGCTGGATGTTAAACCACGCCCTCAATCTCAAATCAGGCCAACCTTATTGGTTCCTCAACACTATTTCCCCGCGCTTTCAACAGATTTTAGCCGTGTGTCGTACTATAATAATATAAGAAGTAATATTTAAAAACAAAGTTTTATAAAATCATATTGAGTGCTATTTTTTAATACACGGCTAAAGTTAGTTGACAGCCCGACAAAATCTCAATGCTTTCTACCCTCTTTTTTTAACCAAAAAATTCTTAAGTAACAAGAAAATAACATCTCTGAAAACACTGTAAGTCAGGTTATGTTTTGAATTTTACTATTTGTTTTTTTATATCGTATTTTTTAAAAATGATTTATTTACTTTTTAAGTAGGAATATTGTTGTACCTTTTTAATAACCAAAGTTAAGTGTTGCTTTAACTTAGTTTGGAAGTATGAATTAAGTGGAGTTAAAGTAGTTAATTACGTAAAGCAATGGATCATAATAGTTCTATGATAAAAGACCATTTTAATCGTCAGCTATAATACTTATTTTTTTATAGATAGATTTTATAATTTTTACTGCAATAAGCATTAAAAAGCACAATTGTTTATTTTTAACAACATACTTTGATTGAATAAATGACGTTTTAATTTTGCATGATGTATCGCTCTTGACAAAATTGTATTATACTTTTTTCCAAAACCAACAGCTTTTTTAGTGTCAAGTTTCTATGATTGAATGCGTATTGTTTCATATAAAAATAATATGACACAATACGCAGATTGAAATGAAACGAAACAAAGTCAAAAAAATTAAAATGCACAATGAGGAAAATTAAAGGAACGCGGGGTTACAAATTTTTACAACCAGTGTTGTCTTTTTATGATTTTATTTACGAAAAAGGTACTTTTTTGTACCGAGGTTGGCATGAAGTGGAGAGGGAAGGGGGGCTGTCAGTTTAAACCAATAGAATTATTTCTCTCCCCCATATTTTGGCGCGCTGTCAACTGACTTTAGCCGTGTGTTAAATTATAGATAACAAACACTAAATAATCATATAAAAGTTTTATGATAGCATAATGAACTTGTAACTCTGTCTACCTGAGTTCGGACTTCGGTAAAAATTTTACATGTGGTTATTACAAGCAATTTTAATAGAACAGAAAATATTGTTTCTGAAGTAAAACATTGCTAGAAATGTACAAGTGTTTCCTTGGTAACACCTACACATTTGTCATTAGATGTTGTTTCTTACAATTCTCGTAACTACAAGACTTGTACTTTTGTGAAACGGGGCACAGATGAGAATGTAAAGATTTAGAAACAAACCTTGAACTAGAAGTATAAATCGTTTTCGTAGATTTTAGCCTTCGAAACTATAAAGGAATAAAACTAATCAAGAAGCAATTACGTTTGACAAGGTATGTGCGATACAAACTTTTCATCCTAGCTAGTTTTCAGACATAAAATTTAAAGAACTTAGCTATTCTTTGGAATTGAAACCTTCTTTTGTATCTTCATGGAACTCCTGTATTCACTTACTTCACTATCCGAGCATATCGAACTAGAATAACTTGGGTTTGTGTACTACTTTCTCTACACATCTCTGTTACTCCAACCATTAAAATTTCTATTTTTCTTTAATAATGCCTGTTTTATAGAATTTAGAACCTAAATATTTTTTGAAGAGCCTTAAGATTTATTTTAAGAAAACGAAATAAAATGATAGAATGAAAAATAGATGCTTACCCATTAAGAAAGTGGGTGAGCGGAGGAAGCTCTGGAGCATTGCACTGAATCAACGGAGGCTGATATGCAGTCGGTCTATGCTTAGCTTTTGTTTTACCATCCGGTGTTTTCTTCGTTGGATCAGATTGACCAAGTAAAAGCATTGTATTGCCATATGAGTCGACTTCTAACCTGACTAACTCATATTCAGTACTTGGAACAACAATTCCCAATCTTGAACAACCTTTAGATGGCGTTAAGTCACGAACAATCCCAACCTAAACAATCAAAAAGGAAGGACAAAGGTTAATTATGTTACGTTTGTTTATAAGCACATATTAGTTTAATTAGCTCTTAATTAGAAGAAGACCTATGGTTTTATATTTACTATTTTTAAAATAAATGTTTAAAAATAATTAATTCTAAAGATGGTATCAAAACCTTTCAAAGATCTTTAATGAGGTTATAAGGTTTTATAAGGTCTTGACCCAAGTCTTAGATAAAGTTCACTAACCACCTCTATAATAATGTTTCAGTGTCAAACTTTTGCCTCTCTTGTCCATATAAACAACGCCTTAATCAGCCCTTGTTATCTGATTCCCTATTAAAGCTTACAACTCTCGTTAAACAAGGCATAAAATATTAGACTTAGAAACCTTACCATAACTTACGAAAGGGTTTTGTGCAACTAAGCAGTTAATGATTTTCTTTTCGCTTCATTGTATACGTTGACTTAGACAATAAATCAAGAAGGAAATGGACTTAATTGCCTAATTAATAAGCAATAAAAGGTTTAGGAGTAAAAGCCCTTGTTCTAAGGCAGGGATTACAGAATAAGACAAATAGAAAACAATTTCAAAGGGACTATGTAAACAACCTAGTAGAGTGAAGAAAATAGTTCAAGGAATGAGAATTAATGCCACGATGCCCTTTACAGGAAAAGAACTTAATTCCGAGCAAGAAAGATGTCAGAAAATTGCCTAAGTGTTAACACGATACATAATCTAGGTTGAATAAAATCGTTACTAGTCTAAACTAATAGTTCAATTCGCTTGAATTTTAAACATTTATTATTGATCTTATTACAAAGCAACCCATCATTTCTAAATTTCGGTGCATGGTCTAGAAACCCTAATTTACTGAAGGCCGCAAATTATACAGATAATACAGATAAAAAGAACAGAGTGTTCTTAATAAAACACGTACAAAGTTTGAAGATGATCGTAAAATTGTGGAAGCTATTTGCCTAAAAAAATCAGTTCTTAATAAAACACGTACAAAGTTTGAAGATGATCGTAAAATTGTGGAAGCTATTTGCCTAAAAAAATCAGTTCTTAATAAAACACGTACAAAGTTTGAAGATGATCGTAAATTGTGGAAGCTATTTGCCTAAAAAAATCAGTTCTTAATAAAACACGTACAAAGTTTGAAGATGATCGTTAAATTGTGGAAGGTATTTGCCTAAAAAAATCAGTTCTTAATAAAATACGTACAAAGTTTGAAGATGATCGTTAAATTGTGGAAGCTATTTGCCTAAAAAAATACACGCAAATAGCTTGTGTTGTTTCTAAAAACACGCTAGTAGTACTTGTGCAAGTAAAAGAGTATTGTATAGCATGATTTTCTGTTTGCACTAAAACACGTAATATCCAAAATGTATTGAACATTATTCTCTCAGGAGTACGTAAATAGGGTAAATAAAAGGTCTACATACTTGGACATTACCTCAAACTATGACCATATCAAGTCATGATGAAACAAGCATATTAACACAAAGTTGTTTTCTAGACTTGTTCATAACTATACATGTTATTAAAGTTAAGTTATTTATTACGATTATTCCGTTTCTTCGAACGATATAATACGTATCTCTGTGCGAAGAAACGAATAATTATAATCGATAATGATCAGAATATTATTTAGTAAAATTAATTAATTAAAGGAACGAAGAAAAGTGTCTCTCCACAAAACAATAATTTATTCAAAGCGCTTCCAACCTAACATGAGGCCATCACAGTGCCAGATATAACATAAAATATAAACAGCTAAGAGAAAGACATTAAAGGTAAATAAGTACTAGTCAAACAGTGGAATTCGGAGTTTTCCTTCTCTTCTTTTTCCACTCGACGATTTCGGTGAGTCTATCACGACTCACCGACATCGTCGAACTGTTTATTCTTTATGTTACATCTGGCACTGATGATGGCCTCATGTTAGGTTGAAAGCGCTTTGAATAAAATAGTTTTGTGGAGAGACTCTTTTCTTCGTCCCTTTAATTATGAACAACTCCACGGGTGCTCATTCAAAATCATATACGAGTATTAATTAGTATAATACAATCTAATAGAGAATGAAAAATAGTTAAAAAAGGTTGGAGTAGAAGAAGAAAGTAAATAAGATGATGTTACTAGATTTTGGTGTATAAAAATATACTAGGTTTTGGTATAAATAGAAAACCATTTTGCTCTAGGCAGTGACACCAATATCTCACCGTCAATTTTTTTTATATAATAAGAAAAAAAGGAAAAGTAAATCATATAATACTTTTTGACGCTCACATTTTCACTTTCTTTCTTTAAAAGGCTAAAGACTTTTCACTAAACCTGTTTTAAAGGTCACGGGAAAAATTCGTCACTGAAAATGGAACTCGGTACTGTAAACATATATATATATATATATATATATATATATATATTATATATATATATATATATATATATATATATATATATATATATATATATATATATATATATATATATAGAAAGAGGAGAATGGCATGTTTCATATGTGTTAAGTCTAAGCTTATGACTAAGTCATGCATAAGAGTACATCTATAATAAGCTACGTTTAGTATGAGTTTTGAGTTTTCTGAGCCTTGTACAGCTAACAGCAACAGCTTTAAAGATCCCTCTTACCACGTGATTGAATGAGACTCTTTCATGTGAATATATGAGTGTCTAACAATATGCAATGAAGATACTGAATATTATAGCGTTTATTGAGAAGCAGTTACCTGCCAAGTCCCTGGAGATCCACAAGTTTTATCTTGCTGTATCGTTTGAAGGAGAACTTGATCGTGAATAGTTAGAAACGCTCTTTCTATCATAAAGTCGAAGTCCGTCGAACCGGGTATTCTATTGACAGGTATATTTGCTGGCTTGAAATAGCCTTCAGCAGCTGCTGTGAGGCTGCTTGTAGAACACAAAGGATCACTGAAGAATTTATATTCCGCTCTCCAAGAATTACCTTTAACACACAAAATGTTACACTCTGAAAACAAATTTATTACTAAGTATTTATTTACTTTGCAACTTTTAAAAAGTATTGCATTCACTGTTCAACCTTGAAGTTGGACCCATCTTGGACCCATTTCAACGTTCATTGTTTGAGAAAGAACCTCTAAGGTCTACAACGTGCAGAATTTAATTACAAATGGTCTTTTTACTCATGTAATTTCTACTCTGAAACCTAATAGTTCTGATCGCCCTAATGTTTCCTACAGGACTCCTGCAGGGCAACAATACTGCAGTAGATCTTCTATTAATCTCGTAAAAAATAAAATAATCTTAGTTGGCAACAGTCACTACCGTCACCTTGGTTTTAATTTGAGACATTCTTTTTTCAATGAATACAGTATTTTATCGTTCTTTAAACCTAATGCTCCTCTTATAAGCTGTATTCAATCCATCCAACTCACTCAAAATTACTTCATGAGGGATTTTTGTGGTAGTATGGGAGGCTCTAATCTTAACCATTAAAGTCGATTTTCTATCAACCTGCTCAAGTCTCAAACTACACTAACGCAATTTACACATCTACTCCACATCGCTTTGATTTACCTTAATTTAATAAACGGTTTTTTAAGGTAGCAACCCTACCTAAAATGCATTTATTTTTTTAACATGCTCCATATAAATATTACATGTGTTATCTACTAAATTTTAACACGGAGAAATATGTAAAATTTATATCTTTAAGTATTAAATAGATAAGCAAAGTAACCATATATATTTATGGTTTCATGGATAATTGAATTACATACTTCTATATATTTATATATACAGAAAAAAATACGTAAATTGATTAGAAATAATTTAAGATAAAAATAAAAAATGTGTAAAAATAATAATTATAAAGATAAGAAATTATATAAATATAATAGTTAAAAAGATAAGAAATGTAATAACAATAATAGCTAAAACCTTAATTTGTCAAAATCCATAGAGTTAATGAATTTAGAGAAAATATTAAAAAAATTTGAAAACATCTGAAGATTAGTAGGAGTCTAAGATTATCTATCCTCTTGTGACAAGGCTAGAAATTAAAGAGCTTCTCTCAGCATCGAATACCGGACAATCAAAAATAATGTGGTGCCATGTTTGAGGAGTTACCTTGTCGCAGCTACATGATGGATCTTAATAAACGGATTGATAATCGGAATGATATCATGCAGCTGCTTATCGATGAATTAACCAACTCTAGCTTCATTTGGCAGAAAACTCACTTTGAGAGAAGACATAGAACTCAACATGGACTCCACCTCAACAGCAACGGGAAAAATCCTGCTCATCAATAGGATGACAAAATCAATTAAAAATATCTTTGTCTCCCTCTCTGACTCGAATATGGTCAACTTAGAGCAATCTGTTAAAATCATGCCTACAATCGTGTCCTATACCTACAATTATTACTCACCGCAATAATACCGGAAGAAATTTTAATTTTAAGAATTAAAATAAAAATCGTAGGTCTGCACAGCTTTTGTTTTAAAAAAATAAAATGCTCACTCTTTTCTCCATCTACGTTCTGGAAGCTTGTAAATTTGTGATTCACAATCCTGATGAGTTCAAAAGACACAATTTTATTAATTAAAATAAACAATTCAATTTATTATAAATACAGTTTTATTTTATTTTTTTTATTTTATCCCTTTCAGTATCCATCATTTTGAGACAAGGAAGAAAAATAAATTTAAATCGCTTTTAAATCACCCCCCCCCTCCTTAATGTTAACATCCATCATTGTTGTTAAAATAATCTACCAGATGATATCAAATCCATTTCCACTCCTAAGGCCAAAATTAAATTAATAAAAGCTTTTTTAATTGAAAAAGCATATTACAATATAAAAGAGCACTTATAATTTAAGTTGATTTACAAATTTGTTATATTTTCTTTCTATTTAGTTTTTATCATTATATTTGTTAACTTTTAATTGTAATTTTCTTTTCTATTGAATGTATCTAAGTTCGTCATGTATATGACTTGTTGAACCTTGTTAAAGCTTTTCAATAAATAAATAAAATAAATAAATAAAGGAGAACACAGAACACTAATGCTAGATGTTATGGCACAAGGAGAGATTTAGTCTCCAACAAATTTATCCATATTCCCAGAAATTTTCCCACTACTTTCTAGATTTATAAATTTCCTTTATTTTGATTTATTCGAATAAAATATTAAAATATTTTATTTTCATTCAATATCACCATCTATTGACTCACTATTTTTATCCCTTTCAATTTATCTTATTTCTTTAATTACTTAATATTATTTATTACTCATTAATTTTATTTCTTCCATTTTAATACACTTTGTTATTTTTTTATTGTTTTATATAAAAAGTCATAATACTAATTAATTTAGTAATAATTAATTAATTAACTAATTATATATATATAATATATATATATATATATATATATATATATATAATATATAATATTATATATATATATATATAATATATATATATATATATATAAGATAAAATATATAAAATCTTCAGTTTGTTGGGAGTGTGCACATACTATAAAATATGTTTATAAAATTGCAAGACCATTGATTCGCTTATCAGAGTCTAAAACGCCACTTGAATGGGGTGAAGAAATTCAAAATGTTTTTAAATATTAAAACAGCGTTTAACATCTATACCAACATTAGCTTACCCTCAAGAGAAAGGAAATTTTATTGTATACGCTGCTACAAGCAATCAAGCAATTGGCGGCGTGCTATCTCATATTAAAAACACTGCCTAAATGGAGTAGCGGTAGCAGATACAGTCCAGAAGTAAAACCTTATTGGTCTTAGAGGAACTCACTGGTTATGAATGACGAAGTATTTTTTTTTATTTAAGTTATTAAGTTATTTTTCATCTGCTGATGAAAAATAAACTCCGATATTCCGTGATTCCGAAAAGCATACTAAGTCGAGTTTTAAATGGACTTCCAGGGGATATTTAGACGTTAAAAAAACGATAACAAAGGTGAGAGACCGCTTCTTCTGGAGAAAATATCGAGCTGATATAGAAGATCGGTGCAGATCTTGTGAAAGGCGAGGCCTAATCAACGATCAAAAGGGAAACACAAAATTAATAACGTTGAAGCTCTAATTAAAAAAATTGCATTGGATGTTATAGCGTCATTTCAAAGCAGGGAAATAAATATGCCATTGCTGTTATGGATTATTTTAGCAAATGACCTGAAGTATATCCGGTACCAAATTTTAAAACAGAAACAACTTCTGTTGCAACAATGGGGTACAAGATATAGTGTACCTTCAGAGATACATTCAGATCAGATTTGAGGCAAAGATATTTCTACGTCTATTGGAATGACTTAATATTAAGAAGACTCTAAAGTTAATTAAAGTTTTTAAGCTAATTAAAAAAACTGTAAATCCCCAACTAATAATTAATCCTTAACTATACAACGTACGTATAAACACTATGCAAGGAGCCTATTTATCTAGTTAGCATTAATGTTATTAAAAATTGCAAGGTATTAGCGAATCATCGCGTTTTCTCAATTTAGTATTGAACTATAAAGTAAACGTAGCTTAATTTTTTTCTGTAACATAGAACATCTATTTAAGCCCTTTGGGAAAATATAAAAAAAAACGAAAACAAGTTTTTCATCCTATTTTCTCATTCGCGAAATACATTTATTATTCCTGAGAGAATAAACCTTAAAGAAAATAGCTTTTGTAATAATCAAAAGAAGAGAGATAAACAGACCTACACAAAATTTAGTTTCAAGTTAAATATTGTATTTACGCTTCTAAGAATTGTAAAACGTAAAGATAAATTTACTTTAATTATCTATTTTATTAAATCAGAGATAAAATATTGCAAGTAAACTTCTACGAAAAATGTTTAGTAAGTTTATAAATACGTAGATTATTTGATAATAATGTTCCCAAATGATATTACGTTTTAATTGTTAAAAACGAGAGTAACAACCTCTGGATTATTAACCGTAATATTTTGTTGCGTCATGCTTCGTGATGCATAGAATTTTAAATTAAGACATGAATAATTATTGTACGAATTATGTTTATGTTCATAGTATTAAGTCACTCTATTCAAGCGAATTTAATTGGATAAAATTCGCTTATGGGATGGGGGGTGGGGCATGGTGGGAATCTAAGTCGTATGGGTATTGTGATGTTTTAGAGATTAAGCATGACAGGCACACATAGAGATTCACACAGTGATGAAAACTACTCATAACCTTAAAAACGCCTAATACGGATAATTCTAATTAATTCTAGATTTCGGAATTTAGGGTACTTTTCCTATGTACCAACTATATGGTGCTATTAAAAAGATAAATAAATTTGAAAAAAAAAACAGAATAATGATAGACTGTGATAAGTTGAATATTTGCAAATGTTTACTTAGTGAGAGAAAAATATCGGGTCCAATGTAACTCGACACTTTTCCGTAATTACTTAGGACTTGTTTCCCTCAACCAAATTATTTATTATATCTTTGGACCTCGTCATTGCCTTAACAGAAATAATAATAAATTAAATTTATTTCCATCTTATAACTATTTACAATTTTAACATAACAAAATACATACAAAAAAAAAAAAAAGTACAGTTAATAACCCAGCCGCCACTCATCCACCCACTAACCATGCTTAATGCTGCTCTATAAAATTTAACCGGCAAAAACCCTGGATAAACCAGCCGTATTTGAATTAAGCCTGTGTAATAGTTTATTATTTAAAGGGATAGACTTGTGTCTACTTTCAAGTGAATTTGAATAATGTCCGACCTTTAACAATTGCTTAACATAGGTAATATATATATAATATATATATAATAATATATATAATATATATATATATATATATATATTATATATAATGAAATAGAAATAATGCTGGCAATGAGAGATGAATCTAGCCATCTGCTATCTTTGCCTTTTATATAGGTACAACAAATTTAAATCGATCTGATTATTTTTCCGTGTTTCATGAAATTTTGATTTTTCTGTTCATATATCATTTGATGCTACCGAGTTTTACATAACATGGATAGTTGACACAATATAATTGTCGAGAAACTCCCAGGAAATGTTCCAAGCAAAATGCAATGCTACATCTGGGAACCGTTCCATCATTTGACAATTGTCATCATTGATAGTTCGACATAATGTCGTGTCGAGAACAGAGTGGGAATGATAGAATTTCCATCGAATGATAAGACAGTTCTCAGATGTAGCATTGCATTTTGCTTGTTACATTTTCTGGGAGTTGCTCGCACAATTATTTTGTGTCAACTATTCATGTTTTGCAAAACTCGGTAGTATTCAATGATATATGTTATGCTTGCCATGCAATATGGCGTTAAGAGAGCACCCCTCGCCTCTAGTAAATAATCACATTATACTCTTCGGAATTTAATTGAAGGTCACAGTAAGTTCAGGCACTGTCGGTGCACTGATCAGTTAGACGTAACGAAACAAAGTGGGACATGACATTACGTCGAGCCATCAATGATGATGGAATGTCAAATGGGGGAGCGATTCCCAGATGTAGCCTTTCATTTCACTTGTTACATTTAGTAGGTGTCTATCGCACAATTATATTATGTCTGTCCACATTGACGTTCAATGACGTTATGAAAATATTTTATAGACAGCGCAATTATCTATACAAATAATTTTGTATAGATAATAATCATTTGTAATAAAGTTTTAACTTTATTACATAAAGACCCTGTAGAAGCTACGATGAAAACATTCACTATCATACTCAAACACACATTGACATACACATATAGACATACACATTGACAGACAACTTTGAAGGAACCATTCAGGAGGTCAAAAAACATCTGAAACGTATAATTAGATTAAAATCTCAGTTTCGGAATTTTAGTGTAAACACAATATTTTGCCCATATATTTTTGGTATAATAAACGAGGGAAAATAAACAAAATAGCGGTGACAGTCCATAACATAAAAGGGTACGTTAAGCCAATCATAAAGAGATGCAACTTTTATGATTGTAGCCTAGCAATTATGATACCACGGTCTAAACAAATAATTTATTCCAATTTGATAATAAGTACAAAGTTGCAGTTACTCCTTAACACGATTATTCACGATATTCGGCTCAAAGTTTTCGCCACCTAATTGATTTAAATTCGACAAAGTTTGGCTTCAAAACTAAAATCAAGTTACAGAGTAAAATGACTGCTAACATTTAAAGTTTTAAATGAGAATTCTCAACTACAAAACTGGTATAAACGAAAGAAAATATTAACATCCCAATGACGACACAAGAAGTTGAAGTAATATTAAATTTAATTATTATTATTTTATTAAAACTACTTGACATTATCTTTATTACTCATTATCTCGTTATTATATAATTTGTATTACACAGAAGTTCAAAATTCAAAAAAAAAAAAATACTAGAAATAGTTTAAGGTCCTAAAGTCAATCTTTTAATTTTAAATATATATGTTTATACAGGGTCAATAATGTTAAAAATATTACAGTAAACCTTCTATGTAAAATTTACGTTCATGAATGTAAATATTATATTTATGTAAATTTACATGAAACTGTAAATTTCATGTAGTATTGGTGTAGCATGACTTCTATTATCTGAAATTTTATTTCGCATTAGGTTAATAATTTGTGTGATCATATAGTTCGTTTATTAACCAAATTAATTAATCTAAAGTCTTTTAAAATTTTAATTCTTCTTTGAAATAATTAAAAGAAGCCAAGATTGTCTGTAGTCTCTTGGTGTATGCCACAGAAAGTTTTGATACCTGATTTGGGCAAGACTTCAAGTATCTCAAATCCCTATTTTGCATTAATTATATTATCCGTTGTTATTTTTATTTATTTTACTTACTATTAATTAATTAATTATACAGTCCGGTGATTATCCAAAGTAACTAATCCAGTAGAGTCTAGAAATTTTAGTTGGAGGATTTAATAGTAATTAGAACTAACATATCTCATGATAGTAATATTATAGCGGATTAAAACTATCCAACTAATTCCACAAATATGAATTTAAAGATATTGAATGCTACAAAATAATATAGATTTTTAAAGTTAGACTGAAGCCAAAAGCCGCTAAAGCCAAGACTGAAGGGGCTAAATTTTTTCGAAATATAGTGAGATTATTATGTAATATTTCCTAAAATATTAGGGGTAAAATGCTATAAATTTTTTATTGCTGCAAAGATTGTATTATCGTTGTTTTAGTGGTATGTACCCTTATGCTTTGCTTTTCTATATACCTCCTATTTATACTCTTATAGTTATTTATGATTTGCTTTTAATAGATATTTATGTTTAGAGTACAATGCTGTTTAATTTAAAAATCTTGTTTATTAATTATGAATATTAATAATAAAAAGGAGTGAAAAGGGGTTGAGGAATTATAAATGAATGAAATGGGTAATAAAAATAAGTTGAAACGATATTTAACCTTGTTCTATTTAATGAATATTAACAGTCTAAAGGCAAAATTTAAAAAGAAATAACACAAAAATGTATTTTTTACCTCCAGTTTAATTAAAATAAATGTTGGAAAAAAGAAGAAAATTTTAGTTACGGGTTTTGATACTTCAAATATTAGTTATTATTACTTTTACTCATTTATATTTATAGGTTAACAGGATAGTTTTTTGTTTGAAAAAACTCCAAAACCGAAGTGTTATCAGAATTGTGCATTTAAGTCTTTAAGATGTCCTAAGTGGTGTCTACAAAGTTGTCTCTGTGTGTTATCATTGTAGCTCCTTGCGTATTTATGCTACAAAGTTAAAAATTTGTACAAAAATCAATTTTTAAGTCTAGTTTTGCTATCCAAAAACAGATTTGCTCTTTTTAATGTCATTAACCCACATAATGATTAAGCATTTTTTTTTAAATTCATAAAACGCGGAAATCTGTTTTTAACGGGTTAAGATTTGGTAATTATATATAAGACATCATATATGTGTTAATTTTCATCTCATTACCAGCATTAGTTAAATTTTCATCGAATGACTTGTGTACCTTTTTAAAAAATTGAAACAAATCCAATTGAGGTGAACTTTGGTACAAGTGTATTTTGTTATGTAATTAAATAAGAATACTAAATTTCGTTTCAATACGTCAAGCATATTTATGTTTCTTGTTGAATCATATATGTTAAGCTGCATTGAGCGAGGTTAGTGCCTGTATGGGTGACCGGTGGAAATAAAGGTAATGGAATTGCTATCTGAAGACGAGCAAAGCGAGTTCGTGTTGAGGTATAAATTTGGCGAATTTTATATTTTGAAGAGAAAGGATGAGCGTAACAGAACCGATGTGGAGAGGAAAAGTTCCGAGGGACCTGTATCCGATTTTTTTATTTCTATTTAACTGCAAGTATGGGATGATAGTTTTGTCTTATATTTGAGATCAAGTTACATCATAAAAAACTTTATGAAAAATAAATCCAGGATATATGACTAAAATGTTAAATGCTATCTATGAAGCATACACCGAAAACATAAGCTATAAAGGGTTTGTTCACCAAAGAAGCAATGTAAAATAAAATTTTCCAAGCTTGTGGACCTCCGCACTGGATTTTTTAATTAATATTTTAGCTATTGATAAAATATTTGTCAGGAATGTATTATTTGTTTATAAAAGCAAAACAAACAAAAAAACAAGCAAAAGTAAAAGCAAAGTTTGCAAAGTAGTAAGCAAAGTTTTGTTATTTTGTTTATTTGTTTGTTTAAAGCGGAAGGTCAAAATAAAATTAAGGATTATAAAAATAAAGTCTAATAACAGGTTTTGAAGAAAGTAAATAAGTAGAACGCATGTTTAAGGAATAAAGAAGAAGCTATTTTCAAAGGAAAGAACGCCTCATTTATATATATTTAAGGAATGTAATGAATTTAAAGAGCAAGGCTATATACAAATTAGAATCCTTCCAAGAAGATAGATCTAGTAATTAATAAAGGGTCAATAAATTTGAATAATGTATATAAATTAATAATTTGACCCTTCTAAAGTATTTAAAAGTTATTTTTTAATTCACCTAGAATAAAACAAGATATAATATTGGGAATAATATTTTTAGGTAAGAATGAAAGACAAGACACGTTACTGAGAAATTGAATACCACAACATTACCTCCAGTAACTATTTCATTAGGTTTTAATTGCTCTAACTCAGTTGTAATAAGGTTTTTATGCTGTGCCATTGGAAATAAAGATTTAATTTGATTTTAAGTCATTTTGGAGATGCTAAATTAAAGAAAACAATATTCTTTAGTGAGGAAGACGGTGAAGTAATTATGGAAGGAATTATTCAAGGTCTTTTTGTATTACAAGTAACACCTTTAAAACCTAATCAAAATCGTTTAGAAGTGTGTCTTGCTCAAGAAAGTTATATTCATACAAACAGAAATTTAAAAGATTGGCATGAAATATTAGATCACCAAGAAAAGAATTACGTGAAACAGTTTTTAAATCAAAAAATATTAAGTTTGAAGATAAAGACTTCTTTTGTGAACCATGTGTATATGGTAAGTTAACTAGACGTCCTTTTTATTCTAAAACAGTTAGAGCAAATTCAGTGGGTGGGATCATTCATGCTGATCTATGTGAGCCAGAGCAAGCTTCTATGGGTGGTAATAAATATTATTTCGATATGAAAGATGACTATTCAAGGTTTCGTCAGATATATATATTAAAAATAAATCAGATGTTGGAACCAAAATTCAAAATTTCGTTTCAAGAGCTGAGAAATTTGGTATAAACATACAAGAAATTTTAACAGATGGTGGAAAAGAGTTTAATAATTTGACAGTGAAAAGTTTTTTGGAACAGAAGGGGATAAATTTAAGGGTTATTATGCCTTTTACACACGAGCAAAATGGTGTTGCTGAAAAGGAAAATAGGATACTAGTCGAAATGGCAAGAACAATGTTAAAATCGGCAAATTTACCAAAAACCTTATGGGCTGAAGCAGTTTCAACTGCTTCCTATATTTTAAACATTACTGGAAAAAGTAGGGAACCAGGGAAATCACCTTTTGCAGTGTGGTTTAGTAAAGAGCCATCATTTAAACATTTTAGAAAATTTGGCTGTACTTGTTATGTCCATGTACCTGATCAAAAACGAAAGAAATTCGATCCGAAATCAATAAAAGGAGTTTTAGTTGGGTATTCCGGATATGACGGATACCGTGTTTTTATTTAATCTAAGAATGACATTATTTTGTCTACGAATGTATTGTTTACTGAAAATGAAACCGTATCTGATTGTAGGAGGCAAATCTCACATGTCGAGTCAGGAGGAGGTAATTCAAGTTGCTTCAAACAAACTAGTTCAACAGGAGGCAAGCCAGCTTACTTGTGGACAGAGGGAATAGAAGAAATTAATCATAATAAAGAACAATTCAATAATGTAAATAATAATTCTGAAGGTGAAGTGGTGAATGATATCAATGTAAGTGTAGAACTATAGTACGACACACGGCTAAAATCAATTGACAGCGCGCCAAAAATCTGTGAGGGAAAGAATTCTATTGGTTCAGACCAACCCCGCTCTTTGCCCCTCCACCTCATGCCAACCTCGGTATAAAAAAATACCTTTTTCGTAAATAAAATCATAAAAAGGCAACACTGGTTGTAAATATTAGTAACCTCGCGTCGCTTTTATTTCCCTCATTGTGCATATTGATCTGTTTGATTTCGTTTCGTTTCATTCCAATCTGTTCAATTCATCCAATTATTGCGAAGTTGTAATATGATCTGAGTGCCTATATTTGCCTCAAATTGACGTATTCTTCAAGCATTTCTTGCTATTTGAGTACAGCGCAGGTTCTGTGCTCTGGCAACCAAAAGACAGCATTTTTTTTTGAAAATGCCATGTCTTTCAATAGATGACAGTCTTGACTTTTTTAAGTCTTGAATGCATATTGTGTCATATTATTTTTATAATATGAAACAATACGCATTCAATTATACAAACTTGACACAAAAAAGCAGTTTGTTTTGGAAAAAAAGTAATTATAGCTGACAATTTATTTAAATCGTCAAACTTTTATCAAAGAAATATTATGATCCATTGCATTACGTAATTAACAACTTTCACTCCACTTAATTTATACTTCCCGAA
This sequence comes from Microvelia longipes, assembly GCA_018340805.1. Lineage (NCBI taxonomy): Eukaryota > Metazoa > Arthropoda > Insecta > Hemiptera > Veliidae > Microvelia > Microvelia longipes. The sequence continues at coordinate 32,266,040 of JACMZG010001911.1, read as the reverse complement.
CAAATTTAAAGCAACACTTAGTTGGTAAATTTATAAGGATACAACAATATTCCTTCTTAAAAAGTAAATAAATCATTTTTAAAAATAAAATTATGATATCAAACAAAAAATAAAATTCAAAACATAACCTGACTTTCAGTGTTGCCAGGGTAGGGAATTTTTTTTGTTACATAAAAGAAGGGATTTTTTTATTAAAAAAAGAGGGTTGAAAGCATTGAGATTTTGGCGGGCTGTCAATTGATTTTAGCCGTGTGTCGTATTATAGGTATAAATGAAGTAGAAGAAAGTAATCATAACAAAACAAAAATCAATAATGAAAATAATAATTCTGAAGATGAAGTGGTAAATGATATTAATGTAAGTGTAGAACAAGGTAGAAATGAAGTTGACGAAATAGAAGTTGAAGATGCAGAAATAGAACAAAATCAAAATGAAGAAGGGACAGAATTTGTAAGTCAAGGTTATACGGGAAGAATTTTAAGGCCAAGAAAAAACTTAAAGAACCAGACAGATATCAGGCTACAATGGTAATAACAAACGATGTGTTGGAACCTGGAAGTTATGTTGAAGCTATGAGGTCTCTGAACGTAGATCAATGGCAGAAGGCCATGAAGTCAGAAATTGAATCACTAGAAAGAAACAAAACTTGGATATTAGTAGATAAACCAGTTGGAAAGAAGGTAATAAATAGCAGGTGGGTGTATAAAGTCAAAAGACATCCTGACGGGAGTATTGAGCGATACAAGGCTAGATTAGTGGCAAAGGGGTATACTCAAGTTGCTGGAGCAGATTATACTGAAACATTTAGTCCGGTAGTAAGATACGATACGATAAGAGCTTTGTTAGCGTTAGCTTCAAATGAAGGGTTGCACTTAGCCCAACTAGATGTCGAAACAGCCTTTCTCCATGGCGACTTAGAAGAAGAAATATATATGGTTCAACCTGAGGGCTATGATGACGGTTCTGGTCGTGTATGCAAGTTAGTTAAAAGTCTGTACGGTTTAAAACAAGCACCACGCTGTTGGAATCAGAAGTTTACTAGTTTTTTGTTAAGTTATCGGTTAAAGGAAAGTGATGCAGATCCATGTCTCTTTATTAGTTCAAAACCTGATCATAAACTAATAGTTGGTGTTTACGTAGATGATGGCATTGTTGCAGCAGAGAATAAAGAAGATATACAAAAGTTTTTAGTTGACGTATCAAACACCTTCAAGATAAGACATGGACCTCTCCAACATTATTTAGGTATGGAAATCGAACATACTGATGAAAGCATTTTTATACACCAAAGGAATTATACAGAAAAGTTAGTGTCAAAATTTCATCAGGATAGTTGTAAGGTAGTGAATGTTCCGTTAAGTAAAGGTCAATTAAGTGTAAAGAGGGAAGAGTCAGAAGAATTAAGTGAAGACGAACGGTCTAAGTACAGAGGTGCTGTTGGAAGTCTATTGTGTCTAGCGGTATGCACCAAGGCTGATATATCCTATGCTGTGAGTGCTGTTTCACAAAATTTAGAACATCCTAAGAAAATTGATTGGATCAACGTGAAGAGAATTTTAAGATATCTAAAAGGTACTACAAGTCTAGGTATTAGATATTTTAAGAAAACTCAATAAATGAAGAATATTATTATATAATTAACAAATAAATTAGAAATATTTTCTGATGCAGACTATGCAGGTTGCACTTTTTTATCAAGTTGTAACAGACATATTTGCCAAAACTATATATAAACATCTGTTTATCCAAAAGTATAAACATCTGTTTTACTCCCGAGGTAATATATATATATATATAATATATATATATATATATATATATATATATATATATATATATATATATATATATATATATTATATATATTATATATATATATATATATATATTATATATATATATATATATATAGTGTGTGTGTGTGTGTGTGTGTTATATACATAGGTAATGGCGTCAGACTCTACTGTCTTAGTAAAAAATTAAACATGCTAGTATAAATGAAGTAAGAATATTAGTTTAAACATGCATGTTTAAACGAAAAGCTGTCGTCAGCGATTTTCGAGAGGCTGGAATGGTATCTCCAAAGACTACCCAAGGGTAAACTCAGCATAATTAATTGTAATTAGCGTTATTCGTAGAACACAACATAGTCTATACGAAGAAGAAGAAAAGGAAGGTAAAGAATTATGAAATTAATACTTAAACAAATACAAAAAATAATGGCAGTACTTAGTTAAATCATTAGAATATTACGACAATTTTTTTTCCTCATTTATACTGATAAAAAAGTATTGTTTATGCACCAAAAATCCTAAAACCAGATTTCACCATAATATCTATTTAGTGTTAAGCAGCATCGAACAAGATAACCGCTGTAAATAATAATATTTTCACTATTTAACTGTAAATAAAAATAATTTTAAATAAAATGTTTTAAGTGGAAAGGATGATTGTAATGAATCTGTAAAGTTATGGAAACGTTTTGAGGTACCAAGTACCCAAATTTTCTATTTTGGGAGTACATGGGAGTACAAAAGTAAAGATGCAGTGTATTAATTTCCTTGCGTTACATGTCCATACACAGTGTTTTTTGCTTTTGCCAGTTATGAATGAATTTTTTCCTTTGTCATTTTTAAAACAATCGAAAAATAGAAATATATTTTTTGATTCTTTACATTTGTTTTTTAAATTTTATGGTGTTATAAATTTCGATGGTAAAACGCTATCCAGGATAACCACAGAAGCTTTTTAGAAAAGTTTATCAGGCTTACAAGCTATAAAATCAAACGATAACCCATTTTCAAGATTGAAATTTATAACAAAAACATTTGAGCATACCCCTATAAGAAAGAGTCAATAAGGGCATCCAGAATTCAACGTCCAACAGATAAACAGAGTGTCTATAAAACTATATAAATGCGTCTTCTGTTTAAAAGAAAAATAAGAAGAAAAAAAAACTTTATTTGTGAATGTAAACCCAAAGTCAAATACAAAGAAAAGAAAACTTGGGGAAAGGAAAACAAAGCAACTAGGAAAAGTTACACTCGGACCGAAACGAAGAAATAACAAACTTTAATTTTTATGTCCTGGTTAACAAATAGCTTTATTTATACAGAAACGGCTTAAGCAAGATATAGGGTATATTTTTTCAAACTTGTCAACTTAGTTTAAAAAAACTTCTATTGAATACCTTAGAACTTTCCTATGCCTTAAAAGCTATAGAGTTTCATCTCCTGAAAAATTGCGAATTTCTTATAAAAAGAAAAAACCAGTACAACGAAGCACCCAAACATATGACTTTCACAACATTAAATAAAAATAATCTGGATATTTAAGATGCATAATGACGACAGATTTTAAATCATACGTTATACGGTGTGGCTGATATGGCAAGATTGTAAATTTAAAGTAATGTAACTTATTACTACCATATAAAAATAAAAATCTACTCATTGCTGAGCCAGGCAAAAGACGACCCAGATGAGATTACTGTATTATCACGAAAGGTATTAAAGAAGAAGGATAGTTTTAATAGAGTTTAGTTTTTCATTTAGAAGAGAATTAAATAAACGTGAATCCTTGTTCTTTCTAATTAATTCAACTGCTTAAACTACAAAATATATTCAGACACAGCTGCGTCGTTTAATCCTTTAACAGAGATTTTTCGTATTTATATTATACATAGCATAAAATTAAAATGCTTCAAAATGTGATTTTATTTTTAAAAGAATATCACTCAGTTTAAAAAAATAAAAACAAGGCAGTCACTACAAGAACTACATTCCTTTAAACGAAACATACAACACTGTTTGCGAATGTTTTACACATTCTGCTATTAACTGACGATTAAATTTTAGGTAAATATAGCAGGGGAGTGGAGCTACTTTGAATAGACCTGTTGACCTCCTCAAATATAGATACAATTTTTTGATTAAACTTGTTCACAAATAAAAAAAAACACAGGTTTTTTCATAACACCAATAGTTGAAGTTAAATGGAATTAAAAATGAACACTAATAACATAATTATTAAAACCCCGTAACTTAAATTTTCTTCTCTATTTTAACATTAATTTTAATTAAGCTAAAGGTAAAAAATACATTTTTTTGTGTAATTTTTATTTAAAATTTGCCTTTAGACGGTTAATATTCATTACATAGAACATGATTAAATATCTTTTCAACTTATTTTTACAAGCTATTTCATTCATTTCTAATCTCTTAACACCTTTTCACTCTTTCTTATCCTAAATATTCATAATTATTAAACTTGAGTTCTAAATTGAACTTTATTGTATTATAAACATAAATATCTATTAAAAGCAAATCATAAATAGTAAACAAGTATAATAGTATAAATAGAAGATAAATAGAAAATTTTAAGCATAACTGTACATAACACTTTTACTTTTATTTCATTTTTTGAAATCTGTAGACATTAATTTAGAAGTATTATTTTATTTTATTTTATTAATTTAAAAAACTTTTTGGAGAAATCCTGTAGTTTTGTAATTTTTGAAATATATTTCTTTTTGAATTGAATTGAATTGAAACACTAAAACAACAATAATACAATCCTTTCAGCAATAAAATTTTATTGCACTTTGCCCCTATTATTTTATGATATGAGATAATAATCTCGCTATATTTCGGAGAAAAAATCCAGCTCTATTTTCCAGCTTTATTATATTCTTGTACTAATTATCTTTAAATAAACACAATTTTCTCTGCAATTTTCTAAAAATCTGATATTGAAATTTCTAAAGAGGCCAGATTAATTAGTTTGGCTAATTAATCTGTACTAACTGTACTTCACGGATTAAATTATTAATGCGACATTAAGACTTGAGATAGTTTTTGAGTCTTGCCTACATCAGATTCCAAAACTTCCTGTTGTAAAACTTTTCAAAGTAAGAGTGATTATCTAGGAGTCAGAGTTTAAACTCCTGAAAAAGCGACCACTAGACACTATAGAGTTGGCCAAAACATTTCCTATTCAACCTCTGCTTTAACTAGTCAACAGCTTTTGGGCTTAATCTTAACATTTTCACTAGGCCAGAGAAGAAAGCCAGAGTAAAATTATTAACAAAGTGTAGTTTGTCTGAAAACTTCATGGATTACTGATTGCAAACCTCTCTCCGTGTACTCTATACCTTTAAATCAGCTTGCCAACAAATTTTCTTCTCGAGATATCTCTCATTAACTACCACCCGACCTTGTAATAACTTCGATAAGCAAAACCAGTCTTTACTAAAATATTTCTTAAATATTTAAATTAAAAATGATAAGATTTAACCTGCTTATCAAGTTTAAACTTGAGTATTTACTTTTTTCGTGTATTTGAAAAAGTACTGTTTTCACTAAAACTCTTAAACTTGGATTTTAACAGAATTATTCGTTTCAGATGTTTTTAAAACCTCTTAAGTGGTTTTAAGTTTGTCCGTATATATGTATGTCTGTTACCATAGCTCTCAGCGTGTTTATTTTAGAGAGTTAAACTTGTTGAAACTTGATCAGTACTTATTTAAAAATCAATCTTTAGATTTAGTAGTTGTGTCAAAAAAGAAATCTACACATTTTGTTTAAAGTACAACCTGTACAGAATATGATCCACAAAAATGACTGAAATTCAATAATCAGTACCTGATACTCTGAGAGTTCTCCTTAAAAATAATCCCAGAGGTCTGGCTTCACATGATATTGAGAGCCATTCACCAGCAAGGTACGGAGGAATTCTAGGCTGAGATGGAAGCTGGGGTGGATTGGATGAAGAACCTCTGTACACTGATCGACATGTCTCACAACCTTCCACCTTAACAACAAATAAAGAAATAGACAAAAAATGATTTGATGTTAAAATAAATTATAAAAAGGCAAGAAAAAAACAAAATAATTATAGATTTATAGTTATTGAAAAACCGAGAAAATGCTGCTTCAACAAACCCCTTCGTATACAGAGATATGGGGTTAAGCAGCTACAAGTATAACTTACCCAAATACTAAAGGAAATATTGGAAATAAAATATAAAACAAAATTGAATTATTATAAATTATTTATAATTAACTTATGTACGTAAATAATTTACTATCACAAAGTACTAAGTGGCACAATCATGTTTTTAACAATTAATACTGTCTAATATTGAATTATGGAACAGTCCCCGCAGAGGAATCTGGTATAAAACACCTTGCACCATTGCACTTAATACGATCGTCTTAAATCAACTTTTTATGTCTATCTTAATTCAATAGTAAAATGTATGATATAAACATCTATATATAGACTAAAATTAACAATACAATAAGTTAAGACTTAAATGACTAACAAAACAATAAGTTTTATGTAGTGATATTGGTTAGGCAATTATAAATTGTAGTATAATTTATTTACTTCTTATTTGTGATCTTTTCGACACCCCCAAATGTCGAAAGGGTGAATGCCACCCAGGAGAGTTACAAACTGCCAAATATGAGGATAAACTTACTCATCTTATACAAATTGTCGCTATTTAGAAACTGCACTTTTGATTTTTACAATCTCTCATCAGTTTTAGCGAATTTTCAAAAAAAAAAAATAAGTTTATGAGGTTAGGGTCATGGAGGGGGGAGAGGAGGAAGGCCAACTAACTACCTCTTGCCACTTCTCATAGGACTTACGAACGTAAGTACGAATACGTACTAACGTTCATTTGAAAGTACGTATAAATATTCATACTTACGTACAGCCATTAACTTTCATTCGAATATTGATATCAGTAGATGCTAAAAGTTGATAAATTTAATAAAATTCCCCAACTTGGTGAATTTCATTAACTTTTTCATCAAATGATCATCAAACGGTGGTCATTTAACGAAAATGTGGGCGCCACATATTTAAAGCTAATTTTGATCATACAAATTACGCTTATTAGGTTGTTAAAGTAACGGAAGTTGAGGGGGGGAGGAGGGGGGATCAATTACGTTTAGATTCTTGGTAACAATATATATATATATATATATATATATATATATATATATATATATATATATATATATATATATATATATATATATATATTAAAACATATTCATAGTTTCAACTCAAAATTGATACTAATTTATTTTATCAAAATTCAATAATAATCTTGACATAATGTTATTATGTCACACTCGTCCCCCTCTTCCCTCAAAAGCCTTTTCTCTTTCATAGTAAGGAGCTAATCTGTCTACATGGATCACTAACTTCTTTCTTTTTGTTCTATTTTCTATGAGGTAAATTAAATCGTTTACTTTTTTCTTGACCGTGTACGGTCCTTCCCATGATGACTGTAACTTCGGTGCTAGTCCCTTCTTTCTACGAGGATTGTATAACCATACTTTTGCTCCTTCAATAAATTCTCGTGGAAGACTTGCTGCATCATGTGTCTTTTTCATTCTCATAGCCGACTTACCAATGTGTTTCCTAGCAAAGTCATGAGCAACTCTTATGGCTTCAGATAGCTCTTTTGCAGCCTCTGCGAAACTCTTTCTATCTGTCTGTGGATGTTGGCCGAATGCTAAATCTTGTGGTAACCTTAGCTCACGTCCTAGAGTCAGGTAAGCTGGTGTGTATCCTGTACTCTCCTGAACTGCAGACCGGTATGCCAACAGAAATAGGGGTATCTTTTGATCCCAATCTTTTTGGTTTTCTGATACAAACTTAGCTAAGAAATCCAGAATTGTTCTATTCAGCCTCTCAACCAAGCCACCTGATTGAGGATGTAGTGGAGTAGCCCTTGTCTTCCTAATTTGCATGATCTCTAAAACTTCTTTAAATACTTGAGACTCAAAATTTCTCCCCTGATCTGAGTGTAATTGTGAGGGTACCCCGAAACGACTGAAGACATGAGTGACAAGAGCTAATGCAACAGTTTTAGCTTCTTGATTTGGCAAAGGAATTATTTCAGGCCACTTAGTAAATAATCAACACAGACCAACAGATATTTGTTTCCCTGTTTCGACACTGGCAAAGGCCCCAAAATATCAACTCCGATTCTTTCAAACGGTCTTCCAGTAGTGCAAATCTTGAGTTTGCCTTTAGTTTTTCTATTAGGACCTTTTCTAGCTGTACACAAGTGGCATGTTCGGCAATAATTTACAACATCTTTATGCATGCCTACCCAGTAGTACCTTTCTCGTAAACGGCCGAGAGTTTTTGCCACTCCAAAGTGCCCATTACTAGGCCCATCATGACATGTTTCAATAGCTTTTTCTATGAGGGAACGAGGTATAACAATTTGCATCCGTCCGTGATGTCCCGTCGAGGCTTCCAAATATCGGTACAGAACTCCTTCTTGCACACGTAAAGATTCCCACTGTCTCAATAGTGAAACCAGCTCATTTCCCCCGGCTTCAAAGTGTTCTTTGGATGGCCGCTTCTTTTCTTCTACTAGGAGTTTTATTCCCTTTAAAATTTCGTCGTTCTCCTGGTACGTTTTTACCCAATCTGTAGACCACTCATGAGATGTTTTGAATGAAGTTAGACGTACTGATTTACTTGTGTCCTCACTAACACGAGCGCACCACTTACATTTTTGTTTGAGACATGGTTTCCGAGATAAGGCATCAGCATTTAAGTGCTCCCTACCAGGTCTATGTAACACTGTCATGTCATACTGTTGTAATTTTTCGAGCCATCGAGCCATCTGACCTTCAGGTTCCTTAAAACTTAGTAAATAACGGAGTGATGCATGGTCACTACGCAAGAGAAAATTATGGCCATAAAGATATGGGTGAAAATGATGTACAGCATCTACAATAGCCAATAGTTCTTTTCGAGTGGTACAGTAGTTTTTCTCTGCTTTCCTGAGGCACCGGCTAAAATATGCGATAACTCGTTCTTCAGTTTCATCCGTTTGGCTTAAAACTGCTCCTATGGCGTCATTGCTAGCATCTACATCCAAAATAAACTTACCCTCTTGAGACGGGAAATTTAAAATTGGGGCGACACATAAAAGCTGTTTTATCCTTTGAAATATGTCTTCAAAATTTCCAGACCATTGAAACGGCACACCATCTGAAATTAAGCCATAAAGAGGTCTTGTTAACTCCGCAAAACCTTTTACAAACCTTCGGTAGTAACCACAGAGACCTAAAAATTGACGCAATTGCTTCTTGTCTGATGGTGTCGGCCAATTTTTGACAGCCTCAACCTTAGCCGGATCTGTTTGTACCCCTGCAGCACTTACAACATGCCCCAAAAATTTTACTTCATTTTTGAAGAACGAACATTTTTTTGGAGCTAGTTTTAGGTTTGCTGCTGTTAATTTTTGGAAGACTTTTCGTAACTTATCTATCATTTCAGAAGGCGTTTTAGCAAATATTATAACGTCATCAATATATACTAGACATATATCTAAAGGAAGGACTTTTCCATCAATCTTTGGAACGTCGCAGGCGCATTACACAAACCAAAGGGCATGACTTTAAATTGCCAGGAGCCCCTCCCAGGCACTGAAAAAGCAGTCTTTTCTTTATCTGATGGGTCCATCTCAACCTGCCAGTAACCACTTTGGAGATCGAGAGTGGAAAACCACGAAGACCCTTGTAAACGATCTAAGGTATCGTCTATCCTTGGAAGAGGAAATGAATCTTTTTTAGTTACATTATTTAATTTTCGAAAATCAACACAAAATCTTAGTGAACCATCTTTCTTTCTAACCAGTACTATTGGAGAGGACCATGGTCCACTTGCTGGCTCAATAACATTTTGTGCAATCATGTCATCTAACGCTTTGTTTACTTCCCCTTTAAGTGCAATTGGAAGCCGTCGTGGTGGTTGCTTTAAAGGCTTATTAGCTCCAACATCAATTTGATGTTTGGTTATATTGGTTTTACCCATATCTAATTTATCTCTTGCAAATAAACCTTTATACTCTTGAAGTAATTTAAAAAATTCTAGCTGTTCTACCTTAGTCAAATTTTGAACCGAAGCATTATAAATATTGTTAAGATGTTCTGGTAACCGAGGAGAGGACGAGGATGTGGAATACGATAGGTTGTCACGTTCTTGACTTATTACTTCAGATATCCTACTGCACTTAGCTATAATAAAACCTTTATTTAACTTAATGTCAGTGTTCCCTATGTTTAGCACCCGCACAAGTACATTGCCATCAACAGCATTCACAAGTGTCCGAGCCACCAGTAACCCTGGAACATTATGTACAGCATCAGAAGGTTCAATCAATGTTTGCCTATCAAGCAAAGATGACGAAGGTTTACCTGGTACCACCACTTCAGTAGTAGCTGGAAACACAATATTTTGAAGTGTAACAATACCATCATCACTCAAATCAGCAAGAATGTCTACTGGCTTTACAGCGCTCCCTTCAGTAAATCCAGAATCAAAATTCAGGAAGTATCTGTTGTCCCTTAAAAAATCAATACCAAGAATACATTCATCTTTAATATCAGTGACGTACATTCTATGAGTATACTTTTTGTCTTCCACTGATATGACAACATCACAACATAAAAATGTTGGAACCGTATGGCCTCTCACATCTCTTAAAACTAATGAAGGGTTGTAATCAATATTTGAAATGAGTTTATTACCTTTTATTTTGTCGTACAACTGTTTGCTGATTAGGCTGAGACTGGACCCAGTATCGATGATCATTCTACATTCTCTACCAGCAACTGTGCCAGTAACTGAAACTTCATGAATATTATTTGCATCAGTTGTCAAGAACAAACTTGTATCTGTTACTAGTGGAATTTTACTTGATTGTGCCAAACTGACCACCTTTCCTTGTTTGGCACTTACTCGTTTCCCTGCTTCCTCTTCTTCTTTTCTGGACAGTTTGTGCTTATATGATTCTTACCCTGACAAGAAAAACATGTAATTGATCCATATTGGCGATTGGGCCTATAAGAAGCTTTGTTAAGATTTTCAAAACCTGCTTTTAGTTCTTTTAAAATAGTTGACATAGAGATATTTGTCTCATTACTATTTAAGGTATCACTCTTAATGTTGGTACTCAAGAGAGTAGCTTCTATTTCAAGGCATTGAATTAGAGCTGAACTGACCGAGCATGGTTTACTGAGTCGAGCTAATTTTTTAACTTCCTCATTCAGCAAGGCATCAAGAAAGTAATCTACAGCTAATGCTTCTCTAGCTACTGATGGACAATCAGGGTAGGCCAAGCGAGTTAATCGTTCGATATCAGTAGCTAGACTTTGCAAAGTTTCATTACTAAGTTGTCTTCTGGATCTTAATTGAGTACAATGAGGTTGCCTTGAAGTCGTGACGAACCTTCTCTCTAAAGCACTAGTAAGTTGTCTGTACTTTGATGCGTCCACTGAACCTAAATTTGCTAATACGTCTAATGCTGGACCCTTAAGACAAGTTATTAACTGTTGTCCCATTTCTATTTCATCCCAACCGTTTAACACAGCTACAGTTTCATATTGAATTTTATACGCGTCCCAGGGTGTAGACCCATCATACTCTGGGGCCTTCCTTCGAGTCCTATTAGACTTTATAGATTCGACAACGTGTGTGGTACTGCAATTTATATTTTTAAAAGTCGATTCTAAACATTTTATCCTACTGTCTAAATCGAATATTTTATCATTTACTGATTGCTCTAATCTTTTCAAAGAAGCGTCAAATAATGTCAATAATCTTTCTGACATTTGTTCTAAAATCCTTAAAACCTGTTGGTCGTCAGTATGCGACGGTCCTACAGGCGACGCATCACCCTCTGTGGCAAGCAAGGGCGACGTCTCAACCCCAGTCGGATTAGCAGAGTCCTTGTTGATGCCATTGTCCTTTGACATTATAAGATTATTATGATTTAAAATCTTACCAGACCGTAATCTCATAAAACAACACTGAAACACTATTTAACAAACACTATTTTACACCTGACACCACGAAAACATATTCATAGTTTCAACTCAAAATTGATACTAATTTATTTTATCAAAATTCAATAATAATCTTGACATAATGTTTATGTCACAATATATATATATATATATATATATATATATATATATATATATATATATATATATATATATATATATATATATTGTGACATAATAACATTATGCTGCTTCTTAGGATTTAGGTGTAATCTAATAGAAAGCAAATAGACTTACCACTAGACCACCCAAGTACCCCGCAATAAACATATTAAATTTTTAGTAATTCTATTTAATTAAACTACTTTATTTATCAATTAATTAATAAAAATTATAAATGAATAACATAACATAATTAAAAAAATAAATTTAAATAAATATAATTTAAAAATAATTTAATTTTAAATAATTTAATATTTAAATCAAAATTTAAAAAAATAATCATATACATTTTTAACATTCTTTTTGTTCCCTTTTCCATAATAATGTATTTAAAAGACACTATAGGGAATACTAAAAACTACACTCCTTACTCCATGTACTAAACTATATTTCGCCCCTAGTCAACGGGGCATATTCATGTCTAAAACATACAAAAATGAAGCTATCTTGTTCTTCATCAAATTTGATGAAGAACAAGATAGCTTCATTTTTGTATGTTTTAGACATGAATATGCCCCGTTGACTAGGGGGCGAAATATAGTTTAGTACATGGAGTAAGGAGTGTAGTTTTTTAGTATTCCCTATAGTGTCTTTTAATTACATTAATCATATACATTTTTTTTCTAAATAGGTTAATACACGAGAAACGATTAAAGACAACTTTTAAGAATAATCATGGCTGTATAGTCTACCGACTAATGCCAAAAAAAAAATACCCCGTAATTAGCAAGTGTCTCTCTAAGTAAAAAGCCTCCCCCCACGTCAGCAAGGAGGCACATCAGGTAGGTGTACTGTGCCCCTTCGTCGAACTGTACTATGGCGACCATCGTCTTTTAAAATGTCGCCTCTATATATTTTTTTTTTATATTTTTTAAAAAATATATGGACTATACTCTATAATGAAGTACAAGAAGAATCAGCCACCAGTACCCCGTATGTGTATATCTATCTTAAACTTCATTACTTGGATTCACGAAAGATTACCAAAATTTTTGATAAAGGTGAAGCAAGAGCAAAAAACCATTCGAATTAGTATTCGCAGCAACGTTCCGTACGTCGATACGGATGCAGAGGCAGAAGCACGCGAGAAAGTTAAAATTAAACTCCTATCGCTCTGTTTGAAAATACCTTACGTTTTGGTAAACAAAGTTCGCAAACTCAATTTGATTAATTATTTAAAAACAGAGAAAATCATTTTTTACATTTACGAGCGTTGATATGCGCTAGTACCCACTTTTAACAACGTCAAACCAACAAGTATGGTCGATTAAAGCTTCGACTCAGCTCGAGAAACCAATATTTAAAATTTCAGCCTTTCAAAAGGGTAGAAATAACGTCGTCGATGAGTTCGATGCAGTAATTATCTCAATCACTGCAACTTGACAAATGACAAGCTTTATTTAAATTCACGAGTATTTCCCTACGATAATTTAAATTTAAAATTCTCCCAGAATAAATTTTGTTTTATTGTACAACATGTACGCGTCTTTTAAACTTTATACTAAACCTTGCAACTTATAAATACCTTGGTTTTTGTCTCTTATTTTTCAAGATTGGAATGCTATCATCTGGACTCGTAAGGTCATCATTAGCGCTATTAAGTGGCAACAGCAAAACATTTAACCCGATATATTTAATATTTTACTTAACTTAGTCTAATGAACTATTTTCAATTTAATTTATGACATTATTTCTTGAATTGTATAGTTGTTTATCTTCAATAATATGTATAACCAGTTCTTTTATTCTGTTCTCTTCCCTATCCTAGCTAAAGGTGCTGACAGGAGCCGGTATTTCTTTTGAATCGTAAGTTTACCGTCAGGTGAAGTACTTTCAACATTCTGACAGCTTACATTTCTGGTCCTCCGGGCCGGATATCCTGTCTCCACTTCCGGTTGGCGTATGAGTGAGTCAGCACTTTATTTTATTTATTTTTAGATCCCTCCAATAATTTAGTTTTTAAACATTATAACTTTTTAATGCTTTTTAACTACTTTAAGTATAAATTACAATGTTTTTATAGAAGTTTTATTTTTAAATTGGTCCTTTTTTATTTTTTGTGATATTAAAAAAGTTTTTTTGTCATTTTAAGGATCACGATCAAAGGAATTTTTTTTGTCTGATTCTTTTCTTGTTCATTCCATACTTTTAATGTCAAATAACGTAGGGGTCAATAACCAACATCGTATGGATTCAACATGGGTGAACACAATTTTGAACAGCAAGCCACCTTTATGCGTAATAAGTTACTAGTAACATTGTTTACTATGCATTTTAAAATGGTTGGGACCGATTTTAGCTCAAGTTGATCTTGTTGCCGCAACTGACAAATAAATAAATTGTGAGTAAAATGAAGGTTTCTTTTACTATTCAGGGGGTGTAAAATAATTGTTAAACGCTACATAATATATTGTTGTATACACGTGTAGGTTTATATGGCTTCAAAAGAGCTATGAATGGAGGCGATGAAAATTCTCAAGATGCATAATAAAATGCCCTTTAACAATAAATACTAATACAACAGAGTGGCCTATTATGGGAACTGGATTGATTTTTAACTACTGTACTCAAAACGATCAAAACATTCTACCACGTTTAATGAATTTTTGCAATTTATGCTGAGTCATTATTGCCGGTTTATGACGTCATAAAACATTGTTTTCTGGATAATACAACTAGACCTTAAGGTTGATTTGTGTAGAAAGTTTTAATTTTCTACCATAAATACTTTGTCAGTCACTACGACTATGACTAAAACAGACAGACAACTATGTGAAAACTACTTAAGAGGGCTCCCAGAAACGGATAATTCAGGTGATATCCAGGCTTCGGATTTTTTCCCACACACAATTATTTTCCTTTATACCTATGGTACAATGGAGGAAAGGTAAAAATAGTTATTTATGCACCTAGTGAATGATGACCCCCATTATAACCCTGGTCACTGTAATTCCTAAGGCTGAAAGCCGAAGGAATCATGATTTATAAATCCTGAGGCGCAAGCCGAGGGAATTATTTATTTTAATCCCGAGGCTTTAGCCAAGGGATTAATTACAATTAGCTCCTGAGGCTTGCCGAGGGAGATAATTTGACGAGGGTTATAATAGGGCATTATTCACGTGGTGCATACAAAATTTTATCTCCACAAGGAAAAACTATATATATGAAACAAAAAAAAAACTGTATTTGTTTATATATAGAATCAGTGAAACATAATTATACTATTTTATGCAAAATTAACAAAAATACATTGTATAATATATTATACATACAACATAACCACATACATACATAACAAACAAATATCATAATAAACAAAAATATATAAATACCTAAATAATACGCCTTATCATACAAATTTTTAGATTTATTCGGCAATAAATTGTTTTTAACCGTATTTGCTTCGTCATCTATACAAGACGGTTGAGGATTATCGGGAATATCGGGAAACTATTCACCTATGTCGTTTAATATCATTTCATTATTACTTTCCATCGTAAACAACCACACTAAATCCTTTTATGATAAATATAACAGGAATATTACTTGAAAGATAAGAAAAAACTTAGTAAAAAAGTAGGTATTTATCGTCAAAACAGATTTGATAAAGAAATTGTTTGTTTACAGACAGCTGGGATTTAATGAATCAGTGCTGCCAACATAACTTTGTTTACTCAAAATACTTTACGTAGATTTTTGAATCTGTAATTTTAACTACTCAATAATTAAGTTGGCTAAGCTGGATTATAACCCAGCGGGAAATAATAATTTATTATTATTAATATAATAATATTAATAAATAATATTATTATAACCCGCCGGGTTATAATGACGGTCATTATTACATAAAAACAAGCCCCGAAATGTTTTGACTATTACCCTTTTGGAGATAAATGTATTTCACTGTACTCTCAGAATATTTTTATAATTTAATTATGCTGTACATAAGGTGTTAAAAATCAAAATTCGAACAAAGTATTTCGATTAGGTTCTTATATAATACACACTAGTATTTCGTGAAAACAGGAAAACGAAGGTTTCAATGACGCAGTTATACAAATTAGAGGGGAAATTGTTAAGAATTTTACAGTTAAAGCTGTATCATAATTCTCTTCGTCCCCTTTTATAGAAATTAATCAAATACTTAGGAATTGAAGCCCTCGAGCTTCGAAAATTAATATTATAACTTGGTATTATTTTTGTTAAGTGAAATAAAATCTTTTACTAAAAAGAGAAAGTGAACGATATGATAAATAAACTGATTGACTAAAAATCGGGTACAGGTTACCCCAGAAGTATTCCTTACAATTTCGGACACGCTTTGCTCGTCTTCAGAATAGCATGGTGGCCAAAGTCTTAAGGTTGTATTATTTCTCTCTCGCTACACTCAACCTTAGAATGAAATGTTGGCCCAATACCTAAAGTGAGTAACTTTGGCCTCGCTGCGTTTAAGCTAAGAAAAAACAGTGAGAGGGTGTTAAATTACTTTCATTTAAAGACGCAAAGCGGTTTTTGGGTCTGATTTTCAGTGAGAACTTGAGAAATTTAAACATAAGTGGATATTTTTCCTTTATTTGAACTCTGGTATTATTCCTAAAAATTTCAAACAGATATTTGATCATAAAACCGAGATTCCACTCGTTTAGTGGTTCCCATCAAGCTGTCCTTCTATGCCACTAGAAAGTTAAAACTTGAACCACAAATCAGGTTTAGGGTTGCTTCACGTAAGTTAAATTTTTAGACCTTGTACACCTATTTTACTTAGTCATCAAAAATTTAAAAATCGTTAAATTTATTTATTTAATTCTATATTTATTTTATGTTAAAAGTAAAAATTTTCTAAGGCACATAATATTCAAATAAAATAAGCATAGAAGCTTTGTGCCATGCATGACATTGTATTTAAATTGCCATTAGACATAAAAAGGAACTTTAACTTAAGGACTATGTTTTCTTCTTTTCCCCTTTTGTACTCCAGGTGAAAAGAAATGTGTTTGTACTAAAACTTCGAAACCTAGATTTCTCCTACATTATCCGTCGTTGGTGTTTTTAAGACATATTTCGTGTTTTTACCAACACGTCTGTCTGTATGTGCGTGTGAACACGTGCGTGTCTGTTATCATCATTGCTCTCAAAGCAAGAGCGTTTATTTTAGAGAGTTGAAACTTGGAACCAAAATATTAGGGTCTAGTTATGCTTTGGTCTAGTTAAATCAAACGTCGACATTATGACTCAGCTAGAATGAATAAAATACGGTAAAATAACCAACCGAATTCATATGTAATTTTGAAATGTAGTTTATAAGATCAACATATGTTCTAAGTTTTCATCTCAATATCTCTTTTAGCTCGATTTTATTAAATGATATGTATTTATTTTTAAAAAATAAAAAAAAAACTTATCCAATATTGTTGAAATATAGTGTGGTTGTATAGCATTATGTAAGAAACAAGTATTCGATATAAATATTCACAATATTAAAGTGATCTTTATACTCTAATAATCTTAAAAGTTGAAGAAAAGCTCCGAGGTACCCTGTACCCAAATTTTTAAGTATTTGTCAAAAGATAATAGAGATTTTTTCACAAAAAATATTAATGAACCCTTACTTTCTCAGAAAATTAGGTATACAATTTGAGAGACCCGCTTTAAGTATTTTTTAAACCATGAAAGCCGATTACACAAAGCTGTGTGCTTATTATAACTCAAACACTTAATATGCCTCATTATGCTCTCTAAATTAGGTAAGGCTATGTCCTATAGCCTGTTTAGTCCTCACTTATCTTATACGAAATATATTTTAAATTATCGTCCAAATGTAATCGGTGAACCGAAAAAAACGCTTTGATTCATTTTACCAAAACGAATGGTTCACTAGAAGAAACTGTTACTTTCCTAATATTTCTATTTTATTAGGAAAGTATTGTATTTGCTCTAAAATCCAAAATTCAGTATCAAGACTTGTCTGTTTGATGTGCTTTTCAGACCTAAAGAGATTTTCACCAATTTGTCTGTCTTTATATGTGTGGGTCTATTATTATCGAAGCTTACACTATGTTTATGTAATAGAGAGTTACAATTTGCACGAAACTCCATCTTAAAGTTTAACTTTAAGTTAAACTTTATCTTAAAGTTGTGCTTTCCGGAAAATATGTTTATTATAATTGTTCGTCATTATTGGAATAACGAAAATTTCAAAAATTCATTTAGAAAAATTGGGTACGGGGTACCTCGGCACTTGCTTCATTCGTCCTCAGATAGTAAATACATTCGATTTATTCTCAGCGGTCACTCATACAGCGCAAGCACAATACAATTAAGGAAAAGTAATATAGGTTGATAGGTTTCATTAATTTGGCACGCATGTAGTCTATTAATACCAAACAATGATACTTATAGGCTACATTTATTGTTTTATTTATCTAATATTTTATAGTACGTCTATAAATAAGGTTAGTTAGAGCATGTGGAACCTACACGCTTACGCACTTGCCACCTTTCAATGTACTCGTTAACATCACATTCTCCCGCAATTTTATTTCGTTTTCCATTGTATATTTTATTTTGTGTTTCGCATTTAAAAATGTGCCATAGAATTCAAAATTATTCATTTGAATCCATCTTCAATGCACCATCATCAAATCAGGTTTCTTAGTATAACAAGTATAGGTATATTTTAGACCTAAAACACAAATAATTTTATACATACTTATACAAGCTACATTTTACACCCTTCACTTTGCCGCCCCACTTTCAATTTGCTTTATTGTGCAATTTCAGATTAATTGCTTCGGTAAGTTATACTTTCTCTTAATTATTTTCTTATTTTATATTAATATATGTAGCATGGTACCAAGGCTCATTGCCGAATTGCTTTAAGATTGAGAAGATATGAAAGATTTTTGTAGTGATAGTAATATGTAAAGAGAGCAAATAAATGGTTATTTATTTATTTATGTGTATCAAGTTTCCACACTCAAAAAAAGCCCACAGTGCTTTATTAAGCAAATCGCTCACGCTAAATACAGTGGTGGGCTCTGCTCTGCTCGCAGTCCCATCAAATGAGCTTTTCTTACTATCGGTATTACTTCAATATTTATCAAATTTAATGGATATTTTTTTAAATATAAAAATCATTAATGTGAAATTTGGTAGCACAAGTGCATCTCTTTATGTAATAAAGGGCTAGTATATCCACAATTTCTTGTCAAATTACTGGCGTTAATCAGCTTTAACGAATAGTTTACGTTGATAAGTGATTTCTGAGAAAAACGGCTGTCCGAAAACACACTTAGCTCGTCCTTAGATGTATGACCATATAAATTAGGTTACTTAATATTCTAAAGACAAGCGTAGCAAATACGATAACACAGGATAAGTTCCGAGGTACCTTGTATCCATTTTTTTAAGAGATACTCTTTTGAAAACAAAGAAATAAGAAAATATTAGTGTTACCCGGACAACTGGTCTAATTTATAAGTCTATTTTATTTTTGTCTTACACCGTATTTCTCAGTAAAATCTAAACAACACTAAATCGCAATAAGAGGATAATAAGGATACAGAAATAAATTTACTAGCAAACCTTTGTTACAGCAAAGAATAAAGCTCAAGATTTATTAATGTTTTATCTGCATTAAACCGAACATTAATCTTTTATTAACCTAGAATTAACAGTAGTAAATCGCATTAAATTTCTCTGAAGTTTATGATACAGCCACCTGTTCTACCTTCGTTTTAAGAGCTGAATGTTTAGGTAATAAAATTTACAATCTTATAGAAAGCAATGAAAATAAAATTGAGTTCAAACAAGTGCCTCATAAACGATATGGGTTGAAACTAATAAAAACATGTAAGCTTTAGTGACAGTTTACACGGTTGCCTGGAATCTCAACTACCTGGTCGATCATTATAGATAATTACGATCACGACTGTTGTAACTCAACAACTTTATTACCCGAAAATAAAAGTTGAAATTAGACTAGAACTCACAACTAATAAGTGAATTACTTTTTAATTAAGAGAATCAATAGCAAATAATAATACTGTGTAGTATCACAGTATAAGTATTTTTTCCAAATTCTATATGCAATAGGAATCTTGCTTCTTCAACTTTAATCACCTTAATTTATATTACTTAAAATAATTTGATTAAATTATTAATTCTTTCATTAGTCTTTATCCGTTCATTGCAATACGTTCGTTTAGACATAATTCTCCAAGGCGGCTGAAGAAAGTTTGGCCCAAGACACAATTTTTTACAATTCTTTTAAATATATATTTCCTGCATTTCCTACCCTAAAATTTCATTCTGAATGAACTGCCACTATAATACGACACACGGCTAAAATCAATTGACAGCCCGCCAAAATCTCAATGCTTTCAACCCTCTTTTTTTAATAAAAAAATCCCTTCTTTTATGTAACAAAAAAAAATCCCTACTCTGGCAACACTGAAATTCAGGTTATGTTTTGAATTTTATTATTTGATATCGTATTTTTTTATTTTTAAAAATTATTTATTTACTTTTTAAGAAGGAATATTGTTGTATCTTATAAATTTACCAACTAAGTGTTGCTTTAAATTTGTTCGGGAAGTATGAATTAAGTGGAGTTAAAGTTGTTACTTACGTAATGCCATGGATCATAAGAGTTCTTTGAATAAAGTTTGACGATTTAAATAAATTGTCAGCAATAATTACTTTTTTCCAAAACAAACTGCTTTTTTGTGTCAAGTTTGTATAAGTTTGTCTTTGCATTCAAGACTGTCATCTATTAAAAGACATGGCATTTTCAAAATAAAAATGCTGTCTTTTGGTTGACAGAGCACAGAACCTGCGCTGTACTCAAGTAGCAAGAAATGCTTGAAGAATACGTCAATGTCCAAGTGTCAAATATAGGCACTAAGATCATACTACAACTTCGCAATAATTGGATGAATTGAACAGATTGGAATGAAACGAAACGAAATCAAACAGATCAATAAGCACAATGAGGAAAATAAAAGCGACGCGAGGTTACAAATATTTACAACCAGTGATGCCTTTTTATGATTTTATTTACGAAAAATGTATTTTTTTATACCGAGGTTGGCATGAGGTGGAGGGGGAAAGAGCGGGATCAGTCTGAACCAATAGAATTCTTTCCCTCACAGATTTTTAGCGCGCTGTCAATTGATTTTAGCCGTGTGTCGCACTATAGAAGAAAAAATCCTCCAAACAAAATTCAAAATTTTTATTCTCGATTATATTTTATATTTATTTTTACTATCCCTCACATACCGTAGGTATATAGGAATATTATTGCATATGAAAAAAAATTAGAAACGGAATTTCATCTAAATTAACCGTTTTAGGTGGTTTTAAGACCGTTTGAGTAGTATGACCTCATTCATTGTCAAAAAATTACTTATTTGTTTTTCTAAAATTTATTAAACGCGAACACTTTTTTTTATCTAGTTGAGCTTTGGCACGCTTGTAATCATATAGACACAAAAATATCCCAACATATATTTTGTCAAGACAATGTTTTGCAAACTCAGTAGTATTAAATGATATATGTTTTGCTTGCCAACATGATGGCGGTAAGACAGCACCGATCGTCTCAGGTAAAAATAATTCACATTATATTCTTTGGAATTTTAATTGAAAGTCAGAGTGAGTTCAGGCTCTGTTCGCGCTCTAAACATCAACAAAGCTCTGTAAGCTGCAAACAAAGCAACAGATAATACAAAACAACAACCTATTCACAAAGGAATTTTAAGGAGACGGAAGGTTCTTTATTTATGATTAATTTATTTTCTCTTTTGTTTATTACTGAATAGTGGGTAACTAGCTTAAAATTTTTTAAAAAAATCTTCGTAGTTTTGTTAAACGTAGTAGGAATGAAAGTTCTTTTTTCCCACTTGAGAGAAAACCGTGACTGCAGGGCTGCAGGAAAATTATTTTCTATCCCTAGAAATTAAACTTAATGATTTCTTTGGTTACGTCAGAGAAACAAACCTTGTAAACCTTTCAACAAGGCTTCTGGGTTGGACCAGCAAAACACCCAGGAATAATGAAAATGTTTCCTCTCTTAGTGTTTCTCACTTTTTAAGGAAAAATTCATATTTCCTATAACTATAACTAGCGCTACCTAGTAGAGAACTGTAAAACTAATAATATTGAGATATTCTACAAAAATAAACAAATGATTTGTAAACAAACCTGGCACAGAATAAACTCCCTTAAAATACGTAAATTTGTAATGACAACAAACTTATTTATAGTTGCCGATTATTTTAAAGTATATCTAATGTGAAAGTGCGTGACCTTGACCCAGTGAAGGTTTGAAACTAGAGAATGATTTGCATTTTATTTTCACTTATGAAGAAATCATTATATGTCATCAATGTACTATTTAAATGTTTTTACAATAACATAGTTAGTGATAATAAAAACAGGTTAAACTTTCGTAGAGTGTACGGGTGCCACATTTTTTAATTGTAAGTTTATAGAAGAAATTATTATATTTGACATAAATAAATCATCATATTATAGGGTTGTATAAACCCTACAGTAGGTACTTCCATTTTTCACACTGATCTATAAAGTCATATCACGTAAAGTCAAATTAGTTTACGTTGCAATTAGTTCGTTTTAGGCGTTTTAAAAGCGGTTGATATTGTGAACAGTTTAAAAACTACCCAAAACAAACAAAATGTATAATATACTTTTCTGTCTTGTTTACCTTTATAAGTGAGCCAATTTACCCGTAATTATTTAGTTTAGTTCAGAACTTTCCAGTAATAATTATATACTCAGCACTAGTATTATTTTATTTATTTTCTATGAGGTTTCATCAAGTTTATGATACTTTCCATTTATAATATTTGATAGCATTTATTGCAAGGTTAGCAATCAAGAAGGCGGTCGCTCAAAACGGGGATTTTCAAAACAGTTATCAGCTCTACTTCATTCTAGATGGGAATATACAACACTACCACGTTAAGGCAGAGTTTTGAATCCCACATTTTAATGGGGAGATACATCAATAAGTATAATGTTTACTCTACCAACATAATGTAAACAATGCTTACTATCCCGTTATGATTGTTACTAGCTGATCTTTTCTAATCAAATCAGCATTAACATCTCTGAGTTCATACGTTGTGAACGTAGAGATCACGATTTTCTTTACGTCGTGAACTGTGTGTATTTTTTATAGTATTCATAAGTCTATTGCTTAGGGAAAAAACATTTGTTATAGCTTAACAAAAAATTAAAAAAATGTAAATGGAATGTAAAAAATTTGCTTCGGGTATATAATCGACCATATCAAATATAAATACGTCACGGAAGTTGCGTTTTGTTGCAGAACGTTTCTTTGTTTACATAATAAAGCAATGCTATTGGTCACTTTAGGATCACAAAAATAAATAATAGGATCCTTTGTTTCATTTTGTTTTGATATGAGCCAATATGTATTTTGTGACGTCACACTTTCGCGACGATTAACATAGTGCTCATGAAGAAGATATACAGGGTGGTGCATTTCACCAATACATCACTTTGATTAACTCAGCTTCGTATGGAGCTATCGCGATAAAATTCGTTACAACCCCACTAAGTTGACAACTGGAAGTTTGAATACCCAATTATTATGTTGTTAATCGTCTGGTATGTATGGTCATCATATTACCAATATGTGATTTTTTACAGTAACTTTAGATTATATTGGAGCAAACCTTTGCGTCATATTCTGAACATTTGATACTAATAAAATGAAATTCCGGTAATTTTTTTTGTAATTTTCCCGGGGGTGGTACCCCCAAAATTTATAAGGGGACCCGTCCAAAAAAAAAACATTTTTTACTGGCGCAATATCCGTTTCAGGTCAAAACAAGTTGTTTGGAGCAATAAAACAAACTTTTGATTTTTTGGGGGCAACACCCCCCAAAATTTAAAAGGGGGAGCCAACCAAAAAAAAATTTAATGGCTCAAAATCCGTTTTAGGTCAAAAGAATTTGTTTGGAGCAATAAAAAAAATTAGACTTTTTGGGGGCAGCACCCCCAAAATGTATAAGGGGGAGCTGACCAAAAAAATTGTTTTTATTAGCTCGAAATCCGTTTCAGGTCAAAAGAAGTTGTTTGGAGCAATAAAAAAAAAATGACTTTTTGGGGTCAGCTCCCCCAAAATTTATAAGGGGGTGACAACCAAAAAATGTTTCGCCCTGAACCACTCTTGTTTTTTACCCAAAACGGATTTTAAGCTCAAAAACAAGTATTAAAATAGAACAAAAAATGACTAGAGACAATCTAGGGACGATTTAAGGTACCTCTCTACCTACCTTGGATCTTCCTAGGTTGTTCCTAGCTTTTTCCTAGAATTTAAGGTGCAAAGTTAGGAAAAGGCTAGGAGAAACCTAGGAGAGATCTCTTCCTAGCCCTAGGGACGGTTAAAAATGTTCTAAAATGGACACTAAAGCTAGGAAGAAGCTAGGAACAACCTAGGAACAACCTAGGAAGAACCTAGGAGAGATTTTTTTTGAAACTTTTGATCATTCTGAATACGGGCCTTAGTCTTAGTACTAATAACAATTGTATCATAGTTCAACGTTTTTTAATAAGTAAAAAAGCTAAAATTATTAGTAT
Source organism: Microvelia longipes (assembly GCA_018340805.1). Taxonomy (NCBI): domain Eukaryota; kingdom Metazoa; phylum Arthropoda; class Insecta; order Hemiptera; family Veliidae; genus Microvelia; species Microvelia longipes. Next base: position 32,241,357 of record JACMZG010001911.1, on the reverse strand, counting down.
ATTAAGTAATTACAGTATTAAGTAATTTGTATAATTCATACGTTTAATGAAATATTAAGATTTGAAGTATCAAAGTATAATAAAAATTAAGTAAGATAAATTCAAAACAGGAAAATAATTTACGAAAGATAAGAATTAAATATTTCTTCCTGTAGAGGTTAAAAGAGTAGAGGTCCAAGAAAAAACTTTATAATCTCACCAACCTCCAAACCCATTTCCTCCTTAGAGACCGTCAACTGTTTCAGAAGTTCATAAACTTTTCTCTCTAGTCTTCCTGTATAAATTACTATTATAAACATTTTTTTTTATTTTTAAGTGCAAAATACCTCGTGACTTTCTCGAATAAAAGTTTAGTGATATGGCGAGCTAGAGAATGCCATTTAGAAGATATTTTGAAATATATCTCTTAAACTTGTTATAAAAGTCTGTCGAATATAAATTCATGATGCAGAGTTTTGTTTTACTTGGATCTACACACGACTTCATCTCTAAAGCATGCATAGCTCAATACTATATAAGCTTTACGTAGTTTTTGGTGCAAAACAATTCCCCCTGAGAGATTCAATCTACACCAGAATATTCATAGATTATAATAAAACAAGTTGAAATCCATACCAAGTGATTTATCACAAAACGTTTGCAGCTTCATTTTTATGTGAAAATCCTAAACATGTTTCTTCAGGACATTTTAGGAACATATTTCTTTCCAAATTATTTTTCATAGACTAAAAAATATGGTCAAGTTTAAGTTGACTAATAACGATTGTTAAACAAATAATTTCGTAATAGTAGGATCAAACAGCATTGCCATTGCAATAATGACAAACGAAAAAAAGGCGCAAATAAAAAGTGCCTTGTAACTAATCCTCGCCTTATCGGATGCCCTATACTTATTATTAATTAAATCTTCGCAATCTCTTTCCTCATTCTAGAAATATAAAAATTACCTAATTTATAAAATAGTTTGTCTTAGGACTCGCTTCCCTCGTTTTTAGACTTCCATTTCGTTCATAGCTTTTATCCATCCACTTCTTACATAGCAGCATAATACTAGTAATTAACTAGAAAGTGTGGATTTACTTGACTTTGAAACTAAAACTTTGAACTCTTGATTACCACTCAATAAAATTATACCTACGTATCAAACTTCAACTTACTTGAATGACTTTTCAATTTCAATCGGTTATTAAAAAAAAACTAAGACATGTTATTGAATAAAAATGGTACTAATAATAATAATGGGAAAGAATTTAGCTCATTAGCAAATCTTATAAAGAGCCAATATTAGAATTACACTGAAAAGGAATAGATTACGAATTAATTATAGAAAAATCTGCGAATACGAAAAATCGACTGATCTTAATGTAAACTATCAATTGATCAAATCAAAACAATCACGCATAGTTATCTAAACTGCGTTTAGTTAAAAAAAATCATTGAGATTATTGGGGTAACCGAGAAATTAGTACATAATAAGAAGCAAGGAATTCCTTGTCTAAACATATTATTAATTACACTTCTAATCTTAGTAATAAGTGGTAATGGCACGGAGGATCAGGTTTGTACGATATCAGTTGAACAAAATTTGTCTTGTCAACCGTCAAAAGTGCCAATAATAACAACTTTATCCTACGACCCGAGTTCCAGACATTAAATTGTATATATAACAAACATTGTTATGCAGAATCATAACAATGGTTCTCATTGTTCATAAGAATCAGTTTAGGGCACAGAAATTTATGGAGACACACACAAGGATTTTTATAAAATATAAAATGTTTTATTATTTTTATACGTAAAAATTGCAAATTTAATTTATAATTGCCTACAGTATAGGCTTCAGTATAGCTACAAAATTGGTTTATTACTTAAGGACAAAGTTGGATCCGAGGGACACATTATAATGAGTCAGTGTCCGTATAGTAAATTCACAAAAGATGAGGACAACGTTGAGTTGTAAGATGCTGTATGTGATTTAACTTAGAGGAGTGAACTTGACATTATATCTTCTAAGTATGACCTAAGTCATTATAGTTCATACTTTTACTCACCTATTGCCTAGGTATACAGGAAAAGTATATGTTCAACCTGCATGAAGGCTAGAACAAGGCAAATCTAAAACTATTACATAAATTAAGTGTCATAAATAGAACTGTTAAAGAAAAAAATTCAAACTAAAATCATGCTTCTTGAAAACCCCCCATTCTCCCTTATCAAATCCTTGTATTTGAACCTATATTATTTCCTATATAAAATCCTATATATTTTATAAAATAAAATTATAAAATAACCCTAACACACAAAGGACTCTCAAGTCTGCTCAACCTATTTGTTCAGACCTTGGTAGAATGTTTATCTAATTTTTGTGTATATTTCAATCAAGTTTATTCATACTATGTCCTATTTATTTATTTCCTTTAGATTTACTAATTCCTAACGTGTTTAGGTTGTTAAATTTAAGAATATATTAACCTGAATTGGAAACGTATTGGAACAGGTGACAACTTAGGCAAAAATTCAGACCCGCTCCAATCGTTCATAGAGTATATAAATCACTAAATTTGTATTGCAATACGTATTCGAATTCAATTTACACGTCCTCAGAGAGCAAAGCCAACCGTTTAATTCCCAGCGGTCACCTAGCAAGAGATTGACCTCACTCGATTCTGCCTAATATTAATAATCCAAAAATCCGTTGATGTACTAACCGTGTTAAATTGAAACATCGTAAACATATTTATTGAAAGTATACCCAATTTTAACCAATTGGATTATGTCGATTTTTAATAATTTTAAAAATACGTAATATTTAAAAAAAACGAGACTTAGCAACTTTGTTAATTTTACATTTAAATATAAGCGGGCCATTTTTCAAATGGATCGAATAATTGTCCGCGTTTTGTGGATTTTCGAAATATTAGCTGAGTCATCATTGCAGGTTAATGAAGTCATAAAACATTATTTTCCGGATAGCCCAACAAGGCCTAAAATTATTTTTTTTGCTAAGATTTGTCTCTGTAGCATGGACACTATGGAAGCTACGATGGTATCAAACACACACATACAGACAGACAACTTAGTAAAAACAACTCAGCAGGTTTTAAAAACACCTAAAATGGGCAATTTAGGCGAAAATCTTGTTTCGGATTTTTAGTGCAAATACTTTAATTTTTGTAAATACTTAGTAGTTAGTACTAGAGGAGAAATGCAAAAACTTGATAATTTAAAGTGATTTTATTTTTCGCATTTTGCTACTGCAGGAAAAGTGTAGCTAAAATAATAGAGGGAAGAAGGATAATTTCAAACGCAAGATAAAATAAGCACTTTTTTAAACCCTTTGATATGGTACTCTGATATGACTTTACTAAAGCAACGTTAAGTAGGCCACTTTAAAACGATGAAAAAATGACTATAACAGATGCCAGACAACCAATTAAGAGGTAACCTTTTTGCTGTTAAATGTAAAAAAGTTTTTTAAAAAAAATTGGTTCTCAAAAGCTAAAAGAGCTCCGGCGAAAATTAGCAAGAACCCTTTTCGTTCCTAACATAACAAAAACAATACAAATGGAAAAACCTTGGAGTTAGTGAATTAAAGGGTTAAAAAGGACTCAGGTTTTGTGAAAAATAACAAGAGAAGAAAATATGGTTTAGGTAGCTAAAAGTAAAGTAAAGAAAAGAATTAGGTCAGAAGGGGGTAAAAACAATGTAATAAGGATACTAAATGAGCTTCCCTATATCAAATAAGCTTATTCCTTGCCAATAAACAAAATGAACGGCATTAATAATATTACTTATTAGGTTCAGGGAACCACAATGAGAATTAAATTATAATTCTAACATTTTAGTTTGCAAAATCAAGAAGTTTTCGTAACCAGAAAAGAAAATTTACGAAAATAGAGAAACTTGCATTTAATTTTCTGCTTTTCTTAAAAACGTTGATACAGAGATATCGAATTATGTTAATCCGAAAGATCCGAAACTAAGATTTCATCATAATAATTTGTTTCAAATGAAATTAGTTTGGAATAAATACAAGTATGTATACAAAAGTCGGCGGCCCAGGTTAGATCTTTCTTAAAAAAGGTTCCAGAAATTTTTTTCATTATTATATCTTAATTTATTGCAAGAAAATACCATAAAATACAAAATTGTTAAATCGTAAATTTTTACTTTCCTAATTTATACCTTATGTATATAGGAAAAGTATTTTATTTGAAGAAAAAACTACGAAACCGGTAATGTCACCGTAATTATCCGTTTCACATGTTTTAAAAGCCTCCTGAGTTGTTTTCTCATATTGTCTGTTTGTATATGTGGGTGTGCATTTGTATGTGTGTGCGTGTCTGTTATCATCGTAGCTCCCAGGTTATTTATGGTTGAGAGTTGAAACTTGAAACAAAAATAATTTATACGGGTGTAGTGGTGCTATCTAAAAATTATGTCCAATGAAAATTAATCCAACTTGTAAAAATTATCCAACTGTAATGACTCAGCGAAAATTTCGAAAAAACATAAAACGCAGAAACCTCTTTGCGATCTATTTGAGATTTAACACGCATGTAGCAATGTATAAGACATATGTGCTCATTTGTATCTCATCATCAGCATTAGTTCAATTTTTATCAAATGATTTGTGTACTTTTTCTTAAAAAAATTGTAAAAACCAGAAAAGAATTCAATTGAGTTGTAATTAAGAACAAGTGTATATCTTTATGTAATAAATAAGAACATCAAGGTTCGTTAAAATATGAATGATTTTTGTTGGATTATAAAAGAAAGTCAAGCAGCATCGAGCGCGGTCATTGCTTAAATGGGTGACATCTTTTACGATCTGAGGACGAGCGAAGCGAGTCAAAAGACGTGTTTCAGTAAAAGTTTAGTAGTTTGCATATTCTGAAGTCGAGTGAAGCGAGTCCTAAGTAGGGAGTATGAGCGTAGCAAATCCGATGTCATGAGAAAAAAATCCGAGGTACCCAATAATCTATTTTTTTATTGATGTTTTTTTTTGAAGAAACACATTTATTTGAATAAATAGTTTTAACTTAGATTTAAAAATATTACAGATCCCCCCTTTAATGTATCCAATCTTATCCTTTATAGAGACCTAAACGTTCCTTATGTCCAAGAGAATATTTCTTCACGTTATAAAAAATTCCATGACACCCTACTTGATTGGTATGATTTTCTTATCCAAAGCCTATCCTCAAGAACCATTCCAGATAAGCCTCCTCGCCGTCTTAGACGGCAGTGGCCAGAGGATTAGATTATGTAAACAGTTGTTTACCATGCGTATATTGACGGACTTGGTTATTGTAAAACTAACCTATTAATGTCCTTTCATTTAATATAGGCCGGGTGTACGCACGCCAAACTCTGTTCAAGGCAGAAAGTGCAGTCGCAGGACTGTTTATTTTGTCTTGACTTACAGGTCAAAAATAATTTCAGCTAGATATAGCTACAATTATCTAAACTCTTGTTGTAGTTGCGATAAACATATAAACAAAAAAAAGTTTATAAAGTAAAATTTATAGGTTTTTGATAAAAAATATACGTTTGCTCTGAATCTGAGTCATAATTACTATTTTACTTTGCTGTTGCTTTAAATCATTTTAATTAGCATTGCATTACAATATACACACACACATACCACATATATATACATATATACATACATACATAATATATATATATATATATATATATATATATATATATATATATATATATGTATATCAGATTGTTTACAAACAATAGGCCTGAATGGCTCTACAAAACGAATATTCGTGGCGAATTTCAAACTAAATTAGTTTAGCAATCGTTCAGACGTAGTGTAAGACAGAGGAAACGCCCAGAAAATTTGTTAAAAAGTTGAATCTCACAGAATATAATAATTTTTAGAAACATTAAATTATTTTGTCTTAACAGATCTTAACTAAAATATTTTTAATAACTTTTGGATTTAAAAGCTTATTAAAAACGACAGAGTAAAATAATAGACAAGAAATGATTAGATAATTTTAAAATTGAATACCTTAATGTGACAGTATAAGGGAAATACATTAAAAATATGATAATGAAACTAGTTTGTAGTATAAAGCAAAGTTATTAAATTCTTGAAAGTCATTTCTTCCCTCATATAGTTATCTATATGACAATATGACGTCATAATTTCTTTTCTAAAGTTATATAAAATAACCCGTGTCATGGTCATGATTGCTTCTAGATTGTTTAGCATAACTTTGCTCAGTTGCTTTTTCTTGAAATAGGAAAGCATTGTCATGGTTTATTTTGACAGCTACATTTATTCACTTTTTAGCGCTTAAAGATGATAAAAAATTGCTAAATACCCGTAAATCTGATGATGGTAAAAGAGTTTTAATACTCATTTTTGTGAACAAGTGAAATGACTTTAACCAGAATATTGGAGATCCCGGTGTAATGGTTAGCACATGCGCCTGCCACCCAGACAGTCCGGGTTCAATCCCGGTCAAGGCTAATAGAATTTTTTTAAGAGCCACCCGTGGTGTAGTGGTTAAGGTACGCGGCCAATACACAGAATGAATGGACTTAAGTCATGAGTTCAATCCCAGCACGAGCCTCAAGGATTTTTATGAGAGGGATGAAAATTCTGCGTACTACGTCCTTCAGAAGGGACGTAAAGCCGGTGTTCTCGAGCCTGTACGTTGTCAGGTACTCTTTAAAGATCCCTTACCCTAAATGAAACTGGGTATAGGCAAAATTTTGGACCCTCATTGTAGATTCATTATAATACTATACTGTTTCTGCCTTGTAGTTTATAGTGTGTGGAGGTTTGGTATAACAGTGAGAGCACGTGTTGTTCCCAGTTTTCACTAGACTATAAGAGTCAGTGAAAATATGTATGATTGCTTGAAAAAGCATGAGAGGGACCATAGAAATTCACGGCTCTTCTGTCTAGATTAGATGAAATATATATCCAAGCCTGCGATGTCAGGTACACGTAAAGATCTCTAATCCTAAATGAACCTGGGTTTAGGCAAAATTTAGGACCCTCCATAGTAGTTTATATTTAATATATACAGGGTGTTTCATATAAAATTTGTCCACCAGAAAAAGAGGTGATAGTACACCTCAAAAGGAACAAAAAATGACCTATAATATAAACCCCGATCTCCAACCGTTTTCCCACAAGGTCAAATTTAATATTTTAAAAAAATATTTGACCTCACATCATAAAATTGTTAATAGGGTTTTAACTGTTCGAGCTAGAAAGGCAAAATTAGTCTCATTAGAAAGCTGAGTAAATTACCTAAAGGACAAACTACTAACTATGTCAAATATTTTAGAACTACTGCCCAAAATTTTGCATGAAACATGATTTTTTGGAAAAAATGAATTTTATGAAATTTTTATGGTAGGGCATTAGAAGAAGTAAGAGATGAGCAAAAGTTCAGCCAAGAACGGAAAAAACTTTTCTTATGATTGCCCTTTAAGAAAATTTAAAAATTTTCACACATTCAATAGCCAAAAATGTAAGCTATTGTTGCTAGAAATTGCAAAAACTGATCATTTTTATCGTATAAAAGTGAAAATAATGTTTTATTTGAACAAAATATTTTATTTTCGAAAGTAATTTAATAATACGATTTTTAGACTCTAGAAGGTAAAATAAACTTATTTTATTCTTACACATTTTTTTTAAAACCACTCTTTTCTCTTGCTTTAGAGATTTTTAATTATTTTATGAACCATGTAATTAACATTGTAGACATATGCAAAAATGCTAAAAAATATCATTTTTTGTAAATTCTAGGAAGAATGGCTTAAAATTTTGACTATTGAATGTATAAAAATATTTAAATTTTCTTAAAGGGCATTTATAAGAGAAGTTTTTTCCTTTCTTGGCTGAACTTTTGCTCATCTCTTACTTCCTCTAATGCCCTACCATAAAAATTCCATAAAATTCATTTTTTTCAAAAAACCATGTTTCATGCAAAATTTTGGGCAGTAGTTCTAAAATATTTGACATAGTTAGTAGTTTGTCCTTTAAGTAATTTACTCAGCTTTCTAATGAGACTAATTTTGCCTTTCTAGCTCGAACAGTTAAAACCCTATTAACAATTTTATGATGTAAGGTCAAATATTTTTTTAAAAATATTAAATTTGTCCTTGTGGGAAAATGGTTGGAGATCGGGGTTTATATTATAGGACATTTTTTTCCCTTTGAGGAGTACTATCACCTCCTTTTCTGGTGGACACTTTATATGAAACACCCTGTTGTTTCTGCTTTATGGTTTCGAGGAAAGCCTGCTCTGGCAGTGGGGCACGTGTTGTTTCTAGTTAAAACTATAGAAACTTAAAGTAATGTCACGGCTCTTCAGTAGATTAGACGTAAAATGCTTGCACTAGGACTCAGAAGACATAACACTATCATCATAAGCACTAGAGCATAACAACGCGGCCTACTTGCTAGGTTGCTTGGTTATCACCTCTCCCTAATTACTATCACTACTGTTACTAACCAGGATAGTGGTATATCCAATTACTTGGCCTAATTATATAGCGATATTGAAGTTAATGTACACGACAGTATGACATGTGCCAATTGTGTGGTACTGACAATGAAGAACCAAAGAGTTAAAATAACTGCTATATACAGGTCCCCTATTAGTCAGGCGTAATTTAAAGTACAATTACTAAATCTAAAAGTTTATATAAATTAAATCTACAAGACAAGGATTCCTATACATGCTACATCGGAATCCTTGAAAAAATCGCTTATGGGATTAGTGGCAAAAAAAGAGTTGCGTAGCTGAGACACTCTAAACTGTTAAAAAAAGATTTATAGCAGCTAGAATCTAACAAAGAAGAAAAAAAATCGAAAAGATAGTATTTTCTCGTACATGGTCATTTTTTCAAATCAGTGTCACTCAATATAAAGTAATACAAGAAGGAGGTTTAACAATATGAAAGGTCAAATATTGAGTGTGTAGTCAAGTGTTATTACGTCATGCTTTATAAATAATAATATGATACATGATATACTCTTTCTCTACATTACCCTCTGTAATAACTCAAAACACTAACGTAAAATTTACATTGTCATACAAATATTTAAATATACCAATGATGCATTTTTTAAGCGGCAATATATATATATATATATAATATATATATATATATATATAATATATATTATATATATATATATATATATACAATTTACTACCTAAAATACAAAATTTCAATGTAATTTTATTTTGAATTTAATTGAAATAAATAAAAAATCATAAAATGGTATTTTATTTATATAGGCAGGGAAAAACAACCAGAATAAAGGTACTTGTGTTAACTTTAAATCTTAAAATCTAAGAAGGTAAAGCTATACAACAAAGTAAACATGGTTCCTAATAATGCCTGTAAATTATGAGGTCTTGGAGGTTCACTCTGAGACTTGGTCACTAGGCAGCTTCAGGTTGAGTGGTACTTGAATTTCTGTGTGTGCTTATGAATCACACAATATGCATAATAAACTTATTAAATAGAATGAATATATTATTATAGAGTATGTCTACATTCTATACAAGATGTCTTGTACCACACTACGGTACGGGGTACCTCAAAACTTTTTCTCAACACATCGGAATCGCTAGGCTCACATCCTCCCCACTTTGAACTTGCTTCCTTGTCCTTAAAATACGCAATTTGCCAAATTTAGCAAAACTTCTTCAGATTCGCTTCGCTCGTCCTCAGATAGTAAATAAATCCATTTTATTCTCAGCGGTCACCCATACATCACTAACCTCACTCAATGTTGCTTAACTTATATGATACAACAAAAATCGTGAATATACTTATCGTATTCGCGATTCAAAGAAATAGTTATTGGAAATACCAATAGCGAGAAAATGAAAGGGTGATAAAAATGTATCATAGAATTAGCATGGGAGCTGATCGAAATTATTTATTTATTTCACTATTGTGAGTTAATTTGTGATAAATGAGTTAAACATTCATAAAACGACCATCGGTGCTAAACAAATTGTCAATATTTTTTAATAAATACTTCGATTATTCCAGGATTTTAAATATAGAATCAGGCTCTTATCACTACTAAAAACAAGGATTTCTTTGATTAAACCCAAAAATAATAAAACCTAAACGAATAATTTAAATAAACATTTTACAAAAAGAGTGAATTTAGGGAGTAAATAAAATTGATTAACAATTATGGTGAAATCAGCTTGTTCAGCAGTATCAGTTAATTTAAATACCTGTTACAACTAATTTAAACAATGTAATGCCATAAAAAGGTAATTTTGTGAGTTAGTGCAATTTAAAATTATTCAAAAGTAAAATTTATTAGCAATAAATAAAATAAAACACTATATTGAGATTTTCATATTCATATCACTCAATTTAAATACTCGTGACAAGCCATTATAACCATTTTTTTTCAATGAAAAAAAATTTCAGTGATTCTGTTGAGTCATGTGCCCTAAAACTAATTAAATTATAGCACTTTGAGAAAAAGTTTTAAGAAATAATCATCACAAATAAGAAAAACTGGAAAATCCCCGTAAGGACATGTTGGAGTACCTGAAGTGTTCCACATAGTATATTGTGCACCAAGCCTGAAGACGCATTATGAAACATAATGCATCATAAACAAATGCATTATTTAAATAAAATATAGTATTAAAATTTTACAAAACTATTGCTTAAAAATAAATATGATTCAAAATGAAAAGGATCCTTTATATAACATGATACGACAAACAGGTACTGTATTTGACTAAAAGCATCGTAATAAAGCATAAAGGAATAAAAAGATCAAACAAATAACCGCAGTGAATGTGTTTTCTATCAAACCTTTAATTCGGCAAAACATTTTCTTTCACTCGTTCTTGATAAAAGGAAAATTTTTAAAAAATGAGAAGCTTGCTCAGCCTTTTTTACCTTTTCTACATTTTTCGTTAAGTTATGCAATATTATATACGAAATAAACAACGTAAGGAAAAATTAAAATAAGAGGAAAGGTGTAAATATAACGCATAAAGAAGAAACACAATGGTTGTTTTGTAAATTTTATTATCTGAAGGAATGTTAGGAATTTTTAGATCTCGTGAAAAGTATAAAATATTTTTCTTGAAATTTTATTTACCTTCTATTTTTATTTCTTTTTGAAAAATACTGTTATCCTGTATGGGTTTCTTTTTAAAGGATATACTTTATATTTGTATTATAATAAACATTCCTACAAAGCCTCTCAGGAACTTTTTTATAACATGGAGAGACGGTTTTGATATTTTGTAAATAATAAAGAAAGTGTAATAATAATTTTTTTAATAAAGAAAGCACGTATAGAGAAAATAAAATGTGACTGGTGTAGTTTATCATGTATTAAAGACCAAAGTCACACAAAACGAACTTTACTGTGCGCTTCTTGATGTTGAAGTAGAAGAACAGCACATGTAAACACCGATCTCACCCTGTAGAATATTTTGTCAAACTTACTACTAAATGTAATATAAACTAAGAAACTAAACTATGTGAATCCTGTTTCAATTGTTACACATTAAGTGATTAGAGATTATACCGTGTGTTGGATAATAAATTAATTTCGAAAGCGCATACGCTTTTATATTCCGTTCAGGGCCCTTTCCATGATTTTTATTGTTTGCGTTTAAGTCAAGTTACGTTTTTCCTTCAAAGATCCACTTCGTTTTCACATTCTCATTACTTTAATTAGCTTCTTAAACTTAACTACTCTATAGTTTACAGATTCATTCATCTTCTAGTTAGTTTTTAGGCGTATTTTAAGAAGTTTAGGCGCTTTGCTGAACAATTTTGCTGAATGTTAGCTTAATGAAGCCGGATGTTATCACCTGTTCACATCATGTTGGGCATTACAGCCACAATGGGCAGCTCGTGCTTTGCACTTTTTTGTGCAAAGCAAAAGTGCTTACTCATTAATCATTAAGCTTAATAAATCAGGTTCACAAATTCATCTCTTTTTCATCCCAGCTAAAACTTATAAGCTAACAAGTGCAATTGGAGATTACCAAGTTTGCATACACACGTGTCAAGTCTTTTACTACTTAATTAAGCTCATTTACTCATCAGCAATTTTGATATCTTTGAAAGTCACTTTAATCACGCTTAGGGAACACTGCAGCTGCTCACCCTTGCGACAGAGTTAACTTAAGCTTTATGATCTGGATGCTTTCATGCTTTGGGAATTTGACATCTCAGTTTATATAAGGTTGTTTGAAGAAACTTTCTATTTTTATTTATTTCTTTATAATACCTATTGATCAAGTTTAAAAATTAAATTTAAAGCAATTCAGATTTCTTTAGTTTACAGTATTTTAAACTAAGATTATACTATTTACTTATCATTCATCTAATTTATCTTGTTCTATTTCCTCTTCGAGGGTGATCCTTCTTTGTTTTATACATAAGTTATATCATAGGTTGCTGCACAGCAGTACGGCTGGTGGAGGCCCGAACACCTTATAATAATACATAGAAGAGGCATAATACTAAAACATTTAAGTATTTCTCAGATATAAGTTGAAGACCGCTTTTCAACTGAATTTCATGATTTAACGGAGACATATCGTTTCTTATTTATATTATATTATTCATATTTTCGTTTGTGAGTAGCATACTTTAAATTTTTTAAATTATTACTAAAGTTACTTACTTATTACTAAAGTTTACTTTACATCCATACAAATTATTACTAATATGTATTTAAATTATGTAAATTAAGTTTATTATTTGACATCACTTAACTGTAGTGGGACTTGCAACGCGCATACGAATAAATAAAAACGCCTAACTTTGTCACCTAGACACAGTGTTATTTCAAGGCATTACTGTATGCTTAGATTAAAATATTAGATATTTCATCAAAAAAGGAACATCACCTGCTCTATTCTGACAAGGGGAGGTCTAAACGTTGTAGGAGCAGAAGTAGTAGTAGGTCTTAGATCACCAATCAATAGCTGGGTAGAAGGTCTAGGGGCATGAGGTAATAGACCACCAGGTTTCCTCTGTACCCTGATAAGAGCGCCCTCTTTAAATAACGATTTAGCACAGCCTGCCCACCCCTCTCCACCATCTTTTATTTCGCCTTCCGTGTCTGGAACATAAATTACATAAAAATCAATAAATATAATAAGTAGCAAGCATAATTAAGATTATTTATGTAAAATAATATTTAAATATAAAAGAATAGATTTATTAATGTGATTCAAATAAATACAGCAAATATACAACGACATCTAATAAAAAGTATGGCTTAACTTTGAGGAGTCGGAGGAAAGAAAAACATCTGTTTACGTTTATTTATATTAAATTAACACATGTTTATATATATATATATATATATATATATATATATATAAGTAAACACACATATTTATTTATATTAAATTAATAGACAATAAATGAGAGGTTCAAAGTACTTTCTTTTATATCCCTGAGCTAAACATAATGTTATGTATAGAATTTTCTTTTCATGAATTAGCTTCATTAAAAAGGAATATGCAACGTGTAAGTAGTGAAATATATAGTTTATTCAATTTAATGAAATCTAGTATATTCTGTGCCCCAAACTAATTTTTACTCTAGTATTATGGAGGCACACACAAATAATAATAATAATGTCTATTCAAAATTCATGTCAATTCCGTAAGTATCACCTTTTAGATCTTTTCATTCCGATCAGAACGCAGCCTATTTTGCTCGCTTTGGTGACTAACGGTGTTCTACCAGTATTCAATAAGGGAAGGAGTTAAAAAAGCCCCAAATATAGATGCCTTTTGCAATAATTTGAACAAGTTGTATGTTTCTCCCTCTGCAATCTAATCTTGTTTCCATTGAACTTTTTAATGTTCTGGTACATTTAAAAAAAGTACCAGTAATCACTCAGCATCACATAAACCACAGTTGTCATTCCCTGGGTGTTTACCCTAGAGTCCCCTGCATGGCTTTTGAAATGGTTGAAAAAGTAGTCATCTTTCAATAGCAATAATAATAATAGTGCCCAACGATGCCTTACTTTAAAATTTCAAATCAGACCAAATTTTTTATTTTTTCATACATTTTTATTCTTTGTCTAAAATAATATTTTTTGCATCTTGGATTTCTATTACTAACAGTTTGAATTCTAGGGAGAGGCAAAATTTTTAAAAAGGAACCAAAAAATACTTAAAAATACATAGTTGATTTGTGTTCATTAAATAAATAAATAAATAATCTTTATTCCTCACAAACAAATTGATTACATAGTACATAAAATAAATTAAAAATATTAGATTAGGTGAGCGCCCCCAAAAAAGCAAAGTGCTTGTACCCGGGGGCGGCCGCTAGTGATTTTTTTCTAAATATATGCAAAACAATCTACCCATCTTTATTTATTAATAATGGAATAAAATAATACAAATAACTAATTTTGTTATAATATAAGATAAGGTAATCTTTTTTTTTAGATAACAATTCCAATAAATATTTGTAAACTTTAAGGTTAATTCCTAATTTATAAATAAACACAAATAATTAAATTTTTTTTTTTTTTTTTTTTTTTTAACTTTATTGATTATTGTCTACAATAAATGTATTTGACATAGTGCTAATGTTAGGAAAAGTGACTTGGCGGTCTTGATAGGAGGAATCACCCAGTGGTGATACTCCTTGGCGTGGTTAGGTTTTAAATGCTGAAATTTTACTTATAATATAAAAATTTGGCTTGAACTAAATTAGTTGACTTTTGAATAGTTGAATTTTCTGAAATGTTTTGCGTTTTTGAATTTAAATTAATATTGGTTATAAAAGAAGGTCACGCGGCCACTGTCGTCGAAGGCGCCGTGGAGGATTGGAAGGAATGGTTCTGGAATGTAGGGTTTGGACAAGAGGATTAGGATGGGAATCTAATTTGGAATGAAAGGAATTGTATCGAGAGGAAACAATGTCTTTGACGAACGGAATTTTGAGGTCATTGTGGATGGTTAAGTTAGATACGAACCAGGGAGCTTGAACTATTTTGCGGAGAACTTTTGACTGAAGGACTTGAATACGTTTGAGATTTGATGGTTTCGTGGAACCCCATACTTCAACACCGTATGACCATGATGGTTTTATTATGCTTTTGTAAACGAGTAGTTTGTTATCTAGTGTAAGGTTAGACCTGTTATCGAGTAAACGTTGGAGGATTCCGACACGACGGTTCCCTTCCAAACGTTTTTGTTTAGTGTGATGTGCCCATGTTAGTTTGCTGTCGAAGTGTAAACCCAGGTAACGTGCAGTGGTGGACATAGGAATTTGAGACTGATTGAGAAATAGGGGTGGACAAATGCCTCGTCGGAGGGTGAATGTTAAGTGAATGCTTTTTTGAGCATTCACTTTTATTCTCCACTTTCTAAACCATGTTTCTAAGGAATCAAGATGGTCTTGTATATTATTTGAAGCCTGAACGGGATCTTTATGGACTGATATGATATTTTTGTCATCTGCAAACGATAGAACTGATGTAGATGGATGTTCAGGAAGGTCTGAAGTGTAAAAGACGTAAAGGACTGGTGAAAGGATACTTCCTTGTGGAACTCCAGCTTCTATGTCATAAATTTCGGAGAAGGAATCTTTGTACTTAACTTGAAAGGTACGACGGAAAAGGTAGGACTTAATAATGAGGAAATAAGTGAACGGAAGAACGTTCTTGAGTTTCAGCAACAAGCCCAGGTGCCATACTCTATCGAAAGCTTGCTCCTCATCAAGCATAACAGAAGGCCAATATTGCTTACGCTCGAGAGCTGAGGATGCAATGTCAACAAGTCGATGGCACTGTTGGATGGCGGAATGAAAGGATCTAAATCCGAATTGATGAGAAGGGATATGGGAATGAATAAAAGGCATTAGGCGGTTTAATAGGAGCTTTTCAAACACTTTACCAAGGATGGGAAGTAAACTGATGGGACGATATGAAGATGGTGAATCTGGAGGTTTATTTGGTTTAGGAATCATTATTATTATAGAATGTTTCCACAAGGAAGGGAAGTGAGTTGTCCGGAGGATGGAATTAAATATGTATGTGAGGAAGAGGAATGCTTTTCGAGGAAGTTGTTTCAGTACTTTAGCTGTAATAAGGTCGAATCCTGGGGCCTTTTTTAAAGGAAGTTTAAGGACTGTGTTCTTTACTTCGGAGGGATGGAAAGCTGGAGGAGGGGGGATAGTTGAAGTGGAGTGTCAAGATCTTGAATAACTTGAGCAGTGTGCTGGGGATCAAGATCTGGATGGGGAGTGAAAATGGAACTCAGATGGGAGGCGAACAGTGAAACTTTGTCCTGATCGGATTTAGCCCACTGTCCGTCTGGTAGTCGAAGAGGAGGGGAGAAGATTTAAATTTAAGGATTTTCTTAGTTGTATACCAGAGTGACTTGTCGTCCGTAGTAAGTGTTGATGTAAATAGTTTGTATTGTTCTGCTTTAAATTCAATCAGGCGAGTTTGAAGTGTTCTGTTAAGTCGGTAAAACGTTCGTTTGTCTGAAGGGTATTGGTCAGTTGCCAAATTCTTTTTGCTCGTCGTCTGTCATTAATAAGTTGTCTAATGTCAATTGGTAAAAGTAAGTCACTGTTTTTATGAGTCTTTATGGTTACTCTTTTGGTTGCTTCCCACGCTGATGTCTGTATCGCCGTGGTTAGCGTTTGCACCGCTTGGTCTATGTCGTTACTGTTTTTTAGAGGTAGTTTAAGATCAAGTTTGTTTTCAAGTAAATGTCTAAATTTATCCCAGTCCATTGGACCAGGTGTTAAGGTAGGAGGTGGAAGAATGCTATTTGTTGTGATAGACAAATCTAAGTAGACGGGAGCGTGGTCAGATGACAAGTCTTGGAAAGAGATGCTATTTGATGAGGAGGAAGAGGATAGGAGGAAACAAAATAATCTAAAATATCAGGAAGGCAATTGTGGGATCTTGGCCAATAAGTATAATCTTCAGGTGCTGTTACGATATATCTGGTTTGTGAAAGAGCTCTATGGAGAACAATGCCTCTTTGATTTTGGGCTCTACAGCCCCATTCTGGGTGCTTTGCATTCCAGTCTCCTCCAACAATGAAGTTATTCCCTAGAGAACGAAAGTAGGTCAGATACTGATCGATAGTAAGTGTGTGACGAGGAGGACAGTACACTGAAGCTATTGTAAAAGGAGTAGGAATTGATTGGATTGTGATAGCAGTGGAGTGGAATTGAGGAGTGGAATTATTAGGTAATTGATAGTGAGGGATAGAATTTCTAACTAGGATTGCTGCCCCACCTCGAGCAGCGTTTCCTGGGTGGTCTGTACGGTATGTGTGTATCCTGGCAGCGAAAAGTATGATCTATTTGTTAAATGAGTTTCTGTGAGAAGTATTATGTCTATGTGTTTTTCTGTGATAAGTGTGTGAAGGTCATTTCGGCGTGAAGTAATGCCATCGGCATTCCACAATAGGATGATAAGTGATGGAACTGTTGAGGAGGTCATGATGTAGAGGCCACTGGGAGAAGACGCTCTACTAATGTAGTTAAAAGCGATAATAAGGGAGTAATAAGTTGTTTAAAATCAGATAAAAAAGAACCAAGAATACTATTGATGTCGTTAGAAGGGGATGGAGGTGGGACGAAGGAGCGTTGAGGGCGAGGTTGTGAAGTTCTTGGCAGTGGCAATGATGATGGTCTGTTTGGTGATTGTTGTTGATGAGAAGGCGTGGTGAAAGTCGAATTGGCGTGGGATGTCTGTTTTTTTGAAGTGATTAAGTCCGTAGTAGAGGTTCTTTGCTGGTACCCTGCAGCTTGAGCATAGCTATTTGTTTCAGAGTTATGATAAGCATATTCTTCAGTCTCAGTCTGGATAGGAGGGAAGTCCTGATCGGTTGACTGGAATTCTAAGGGCTCTATTGTTTCCTGAGGTGTAGTTGTGGTTAGATATGAATCTGGTTGGTGCTGTGAGCGGGAAAAGGGTAGTATATTTTTTGGCTGATGGCGTCTTTGCAGCTCAATATGGATCATACAGCCCCTATAATTAGCTGGATGTTCCCCTGAACAAAGAGCACACTTAGCAGGTTCTGTAGACGGTTTGGTGCAAGTTGATGATAAATGAGATCCGGCACATTTAACACATTTAGGAGAGTAGTTGCAATAATGCTTTGTATGGTTATAGTTTTGACATCTTGTACATTGTACTAACTCTTTTCGTCGGTAAGGCTCCTCAACTTTTATTTCTGAATAAAATAATCGTTTTAGATCGAATATATTTTGATTTTGTTCGTTGTCCTTAGTTAAATCAACGAAAAACAGGGAAAGCGGTTGTTTGTTAATTTTGCTTATGACTGGAGTTACTCTTATTATGGTCAATTCTTCTTTAATTGTTTCTACTGGGGTTGAAAAATGGAGGTATCTTATTACGACCCGAAGAGGTTTTTCTTCTATTAATTGATAGTGGTGGAATTCATAATTTTCTGACTTAAGATATCTTATAGCAACTCTGTATGATTCGGCAGTTTTTGTTAATATGGTTATGTCATTAAGCTTTGATTTAATAGTAAAGTCATCGTTTTGTAGTTCTGTTTTAAATTTGTTAGCAAATTCCAAAAAATTGCCTATGTTTTTTAAATGAATGAGGGGTGGTCTGGGTTGTTTAGCGGGAGTTTCTTCTTCTTGTTGTTGGATAGGCTGGTCTGAATCCATATTTGTTTCATTTTCAAGGACGTTAAATGGATTTGGTGTGGTGAATTTGTTTATTGCCTTATCTTGGGCTGTTTTGGGATACTTTGATAGTGGAGAAGGAAGAGGTGATTTTGTATTGGTATTTTGGTTTGGCTTGGAGTGTGACTGGTTTCGAGCTGGAGATGAATTAGTTGATCTTGGTCTCTTTTGTACAGTTTTCCTGGAGGAAGTATCCATTGGTAATGCCTTATTTTGTTGAGACATTTTATCCAGACCCCTATGGAAGGGGAATGGAATGTTTTGTTTTGATTTTTTTTTTTTACTTTAGTAAATGACAGATTATATGAACACTAGTAAAAGGATTGAATAGATAAATACCTTAGAGGGTAGGTTGCTATTTGATAAACTATGGCTCTATACTACCGAAACGCGGAGAATGAGACAAGGAGTTACACTAGTTTAATGACGTTGAATTATCGCAAATGATTAAACTTTCGATTTTCAATTACATATGACAGCTCCGTATTGACATATCTCCTAATTAAATGGAAAATAATTTTTAATTTTGGTTCATATGGCTAATTATTTATGTCAGTCTGTCCGTAGTCGTGGATGTGTTACGTCGTGTTCTGTATCCAGACAACTATATCCTTCTTAAATTTACAAATGTCTTTAATATCTCTAATGTCTTGTGGAAGTGAGTTATAGAGTTTTATACTGATGTAAGATGCGTGTCTTCGTCCTAGTTCGGATTTAGGTCTATATGTTCGTAAGTCGCATCTGGTTTTCTGTCGCGTTCCGTAATTGTGATTTAAATAATGTTTAGGTTGTTTAAAATTATGAATTAGCACAGTTTGGGTGTAAACTTGGTTTATGTTAAAAACGGGAAATTCAGTGAATAGTGATTCAGTGGAATAGTCTCTAGGTCTTTTCAGAATAACTTTAATAATAGATCTTTGTATAATATTTAATGGTTCAATAATGGCTGTGCATGCTCCACCCCATACAAGGATACCGTACTGTAATAATGACTGTACCAAGGCGTAGTAAATAGTCGTAAGTATTTTTATGTCGCATATATCTCGCAGTAATTTAAAATAATATATATATTTTCTAAGTTTGTCAGATAGATAAGAGATGTGTGATTTCCAGTCCAGTCTGTAGTCGATCATAACTCCTAAATATTTAGTTTTGTCTACTCTGGTTATTGCTTTACACTGACAGGGAATATTTCTATTCAAATAAACACATGAACAGCTGTGTATAATGAGTTTCTTATCGGAAGGCTGGTTGACTTTAGTTTTAGAAAAGGGAATAAAGCAAGTTTTTTCTTCATTTAAATAAAGTAAATTTGTATGAAGCCACTTGTTTACTTTAAAAAGACCTTCAGTGGCTTTTTCATAGGCTTCATCCCAGGTCTTCCCTTCAAAAAATAAAACTGTATCGTCGCAGAAACCTATGACAGTACCGATGTTGTCTAAAACTTGGTATAAGTCGTTTATATAAATTTGAAAAAGTAATGGTGACGTCACTGTTCCTTGAGGCAGTTGGTAGTTAGTTATGGTTAGTGAGTCACTCAGTGTATTGTTTACTTTTGTCTGTTGTTGTCTATTTTCTAAGTAAGACGTAATAAGTTGTAGAGCAGTCCCTCGTACCCCGTATTGCTGAAGTTTTTCTAGCAATTTGGAATGATCAACAGTATCAAATGCCTTGCTGAGAAATTACGTAAAATAAGTAATGTTTTATACATAGAAATTTTTCCATCACTTATAGTTTGTGTAAAAATAAAAGCAAAGTATAAGTAATGGAGAAAAATGTCCGAGTATAAAGCGTTATACATTTTACCTAAAAAACGCTATAATAATAAATTAAATTTATAACTTCATTTTTTACACTGTTAGTTTGTCCCCTTCAAGAAGGCAAGGATTGTTCCCTTCCATTCTATAAGGATGGGAAAATCTCCAATGATCAAATATCATTTATTTTCCCTAATAAACAGAAATCACCCATAATAAATTTAATTTTTAATATTTGTTGGTGCTCTTTTACAGTTTTTCCTCTCCCTAGAGGGCAAAAATAGCGATAGAAAAAAATCAATGACCAAAACATTATTATAAAAATTTCAAATAGGGCGCTGCACCCTCATAGTCAACGCCAAAAAAATTTTACCATACATAATGGATATCTCTCATTTTCAAATATTAAGAGGGGGAAACGTCTAGACCACCATGTACAAAATGTTATGGCTATATCATTAAAGATTAGGGTAGCTATGCCATTACCAACGCTTTTTAGCATAAGTATTAAGTATACATAAGTTTAAGAGAGTAAAAATACTAATAGCGAGCCTAATACTAAGGACAGGAATCTCTTCTAAGCTCTTAATTCTCAGACAACGCCGTCGTAGAAAAAAAATAGTTACTTCATCTGATTGCAAGAATAAGCCTCGATTGTGTCTATGACATATCTACTCAATTTATTATTTGACACTATCATTTTCTATTACTTTAATTATATTTATTATAATCTAAAGCGCGTAGTATATTGTTTTTGTTTTATATTTATTTATCTCATAAAACTAATATAAAATATTGACCAAACTATTCAAACAAGAAAATTGTATGAGGTAATGGTCAAATAGGTATAAAATTGGCCGAAAGCTCAAATATTGTGTTTTATACCTATCTGACCATTGCCTCATAAAATGATCTTGTTTATTTCTCTCGTTTTATAAATTTTATTATTTATTTATCTTTTTTTAATATGATTAGTCTTATATGTGTATATTCTTTTATACTATTCTATTTTTTTAAATTTTCTTTGAACTTGTTTATAGGATTTTTTGTGATCTTTACTTTTAATTATCATTGTACTTGTTTTTACTCTAGTCTAAGGATGGACTTTTAATTAAAAAAATCATTCTTCCTAAACTTTGAAAAATAGCAATAGCTAGATTTCTATGACTAGAATAGAATTGTAAGATAAGAACCCTTTTTTGCGTTGTTTTCGGTATTTCAGAACCAGTATAAATAAACAAAATAATAATGATTTACCGCATAAAGTATACATGTTCAGGACCTTTTAAACACTTGAGTAAAATCTAAAATAAGAGCTGGAAAAAGGTACTAAGATACATTTTTCTAAATTTACTGTGAATAAAGTTCTACTTATAAAAATAAATGAAAAAAATCTCAAGAAACTCTAAATTTAGAGGTCAAAAAATCCTTTGAAATAACTTTTTTCGATTTAATCAAATTTATAATTTAACTTATAAAAATTCGCTCAACAAACGAGATCTTTTGAAAAAACTCTGTCTCTGGGGTAATACTTTAAAAAACTAAAAGAAAACTTGGAGGTTTAGAATGAACAAAGTTTAAAAATACCATAAGACAAAAAAAAGTACAAAAAGAAGCCCGCCAATAACATTTTCTTTTTCTCAAGTTTGACACAAGAAATTACTGTAAAAAAAGAGATATCTTTTTAAGTAAAAAATCTCAAGAACACTCTTTGAAGATTTTGAGAAGCAGCTGGAGTGAGGATGGATGCTAATGATAAAACAACATAGATTAAAAATACAAAATAAAAAAAATCTAAGGGTCTGCAAGTCGGGTGAATTCCTTTTGAATTTACTTCATGTTTTTGCAATCCAATTTTTGCAACCTGAACAATAGCGTTACTACTTGTTACTAAATTTTATTGTTTACAGATTGTCGCTGGTAGCAAGATTCAAACATGGGATCCCGGCTTTTATCGAAATAAATATCTTTCTGAAAATCTGTTGTTTGCCAATAACGTATTAGGTTTTTATTTAGTTACTTCTGTTTCTCGAATGTTTGGTTACTTACAACAGTCGTATGGAATTTTGATCAGTAGCCGCTTTTGAGCCAAGTTAGGGGGAATCAATTCGATTCCTTTGATGTAATACATGTCTTAAAATTGTATATTTATGGTAGCGATGCTATATGGTAGACATAGAGGGCCCCTGCCTCTTGTTTTATCGTTATCCAACTATTCCAAACAGACAGTACAGTAAGTCGACCCGAAGTTACCTACAGAATGCAAATTCGCAAAACACATGGCAAAATGCCAAGTAATAAAAATAATCATTAATGAACAAATAACACAAACAGCACATAAGGTTTTCCCATGTCTAAAGGGACAGTTCTATCAGTTCTCCAAAATACATACATATGGAATAGACCCTTATCGGCAAAAAAAAAAATAATTTATTTCAAATTTAAAGGAAAAATTGCCATTTCAGGAAATATAACTACACACACACACACACATATAATATATATATATTATATATATATATATATATATATATATATATATATATATATATATATATATATACCCATTAGCGATTTTTCCCTAGGAAATTCGCTAAAAGAAGAAAGAAGATACTGAAAGTTAAAACTGAAAATTCTCTAAGAAACTTTTTTTAACAAATGATGAAACAGTATGAGTTCAAAGTAAAAATTCCGCAAGCTGGGCGAATTTACCGCTTTCTTGCTCGCCTATCCAGTTCTTGTTCAGGGATTTTAGTTAATGCTCTAAATTTTGAACAGTTACAATTCTATCTACTTATCAATTTCTCTGAAGTTTTGGTGAGAAATATATGCTATATCTTGTTTAAAACTCAGTTCAGCGCACTATTTTAGGCAATAATACGAATGCTAATTTTATAAAGTTTTTAGAGCATTTCCTTTTAATAATTAACATTGGCACAGCCAAATATGAAGCATAATCTAAAAAGCATAAGCAAGAACTGCTTTACAAAGCAATAAAAAACATTCTAAAACAAAATTATACTGGCTTGTCGACATTGGCACAAGAATATATTTCCAGTTACAAACTTTAATTTGTAAAAATATATGATTAAAAAATAACGCCGCTACGAAGATTTGAATCCAAGCCCCTATGTTCGAGTACTGGGATCAATTGAGGATCAGTTTAATTTTACGTAAAGCACATAACTTATAATAATACCCCAATATTTTTTATTGAGTACTTGTATGTAATACCTACCGTATTAGCAAATATTTATAAAAAAATAAACGTTAAAAAATAATTTTAATGGTTATTGAAAAAATTCCTCATTATATTTAATTTATTAAAAATAATGAGGTTGTTTGGATGACGGAATTAAAGGCTTAGTGTTAGGGTTTAGTGGGCTGCCGGACTTCAAGCAGAATGGATTTATGAGCGAAGTAGCACGTATATCAAAGGAAATTCGCCCAGCTTGCGGTACTCAGAATTCGTATATATATATATATATATATATATATATATATATATCATTGCAATAGTATTGCAAATACTAAGTTTAAAGTAATACACTTTCGTCTTTATTATTCTTTAAAATCTTAATAACATGTAATATACTTTTACAGCAGGTTCACAAAATTCACAATTATTTCACAAAATTTTAAATTAGCACCCACATATAAATGTTCGAAATCACGATAAAAAGTATAATTCACCTTAAATTATTAGTGTGTGTGTGTTATTAGTATTAGTCTGTGTTTAGTGTTAGTGTGTGTTTTTGTGTTAAATTTTATTAAATTAATCACAAAAAAGGGAATTCCTAGAGGGCTCATACTAAGCTATTTCAATTTTAGTTGATTTTTATATTTTTGGGCCAGTTATCAGCTGATCACACATGTCTAAATTTTTTTACATGGATTAGTGTAGGAGTTGACCTACTTGGTTTATATACTATTTTAGCCCACATACATAAATAGTGCTGACTGGTGTCAAGAATTAATCAATTTGTTTCTCAAAGAGTTAAGTCTCAATAATTTAAGTAAACACGGGATGAAAAAATTAAGAACCTCTAAGATATATCTTTAAATTATTTATAAAAAAAAAAATCATTTATACTAAAGAAAAATAAGAACTGAAAATGAAATATAAGTGGATACAATCAGAAAATAGGGTTTCTCTCAGGTATGAGAAGTGCCACCCCAGCATTTTTCCACTAACAGATATTTTTTTTATTTAATATTCCCTCTGTTTTCAATATTTTGCAGAAAAATCGACAATTTTTTTTCTTCTATTGAAATCCTACGTGACGACAAGTTTCTACTTTTTAAGTATTTCAATTTTCTAGAAATATTATCCTATTTTTCAATCTGTTTTCTTTAATTCCAATTTTTCCTTTTTTCCAATTTTCTGTTTATTTTTCTCTGTCCTTTACTATTCCGGTCGCATTTTAATAAAAGTTTTACATTTCTTCACTTTTGTAAATGACTCGTTTAAGAAAACCTCGATTTATTTTTTCTAAATTTTCACCAATATTTATCACTATATATTAGTGTTATATAATAAGAAACATCTTGTATTTAACATTGTCAAAAAAGCCCAATTCCGAAAATTTTAACGCGGAGTGTCCCGAAATATTCTGCACTTGCACATAATTTTAAGGACTCATGCAAAGCTTATTTTAATGTTTATCGTACTTTGGCGCATTTCCTCAGGATAATGTACGAAAAAAAAACAATCAAGTAGACGAGTTACTGTTCCTTCTTGATAATAATCTAAAAAACGGACAAGATCTAGATTGGTGTGGTGAGATACAAGCATTCTTAAGGAAAATCGTCCTCTATAATTATTTTGAAGTTATAATCTTATATATAGTGCAAAAATAATAATAAAAAATATCTCCCGTAAGTTGGGCCCTTGGATTTGATATCTTTGTGTGGACGTATTAACTTTGGATCATATTCTTTTAACTTAACCTCCTCTATCCAAAAAAAGAAAACAAACATAGCAAACGCAATGTTTGCCCCACTCCAAATTTATTGCTTACTGACTATATTTTAAGTTTTTATCTTATTTACCACGGATTTCGGTGTATCAGAGTGGTCGGTTCAACTCCGTACCGGTCTTATTTTATTGAGAATCAATAAAAGACCAGTAAAAATGGTTTAAAAAGTTAACCTTATTTTTTTATATTTAAAATAAAGAATGGATTTTTCCACAACAATCTTGTTTTTCATAAGGTTTGTTTGCTCTCTAAGATTGACTATTTATACTAAGTTTGATTAAAAAAAATCAATCCCTTTAAACATTGCGAGTAAAATCCGTTTAACTAGATCAATCCGTTTAACTAGATTTTTAAAAAATATCGTCGACTTATATACCTAGCCGATAAAATTATAAACTGATTCTATAATGCTAATACATGCAGTACATATTCTGCAGGGCTAAACTTACGAAAACAAAGTTTTTCGTATGAGAGTAACTCAATATATTCTAACCCGATCCAAAACTGAAATCATGCACTAGGATCTTAAATAAAAGAAACCATAGAAAACAATGACGCTTAAACAACATGTTAATTAACGGGATATGACGAGTTTGCTTAAACAATTCCGGTCAATCTACCAATTGTAAATAAGAATACGAAACCTAATACAGATATTTTGTTATGCTACACTGAGAAAAATAAAGATTTTTTTTGTTTAACTAAATGTAGTTAGGAGGCACTTCATTGGGTTTAATTGGAAATTCATTGCAGTTATCTATTGGCTAGGCAATCCAGCAACAGGCTCGTAGATGTTGCAACTAAGTGATTTTAGTTCAGTGCGATTTAGCTGTAATAAATATGATTTATTTAAGTACAAAGACTAAATAGTGAGTTTCCATAAATGACGGTAGCTGCTGCTACTATACACGTTTAGTTATTATTATTATTATTTCTTTAACTACATTTTAGTAAAGGCAAAGAACCAATTAGTGAAGTCCTATATATTGTTTAAGGGTATTAACTGAACAATGTAGTTAAGTCCGAATACTTCATTTTAATCAAGTATCTAGTTAAGTTAAATGACAAAATTTATTTAAGTATAGATGTTAATACGGCTCATACCGTTATTTTAACTATATAAAAAATAAGTACTAGATTCCTCAACTAAATTAAAAATTAATTTATTAATTACTGAAAGGAATATAATCAACATTAATTTTGCCGGTTTCAATTATTGTTACTTGACCTAAAAATGGACAACGTTCATTAGCGTAATTTTTTATATTAAAAATTCACTAAAACATTGTATACAGCGTTTGGATATTGAATAGATGACGCAAAATGTATTCTATTCATCTCTAGAATCCAAAAAGTCTATTTAAAGTATACCCTCCAATTTACTTTTTCACATTTTCCTCAAAACCGGTGTTGAATGAGACACCCAAAGTTAACTACACCATCAAAACGAAGTTCCCTCTACACCAAGAAAAGTACCCCAGGTTTCATTAAATCATGTCAAACGGTTCAAATTTTAAGAGGGGAGAGACTTTTAGACCACCCTGTATACGCTCGCTCCCCCCCCCTCGGCTCCCGGCCGTCAATTTCTTTAATGTGCCTCCTCCAGATCTCTCGGTCGGATACGCCACTGGTTAAAGGTGGTTCACTAGCTGCGTGGTCAAGTAGTTTTTTTTTAATTTCATAGGTATACAATTTTTCAAAACCAACTTATATAAAAGTCATGTGGAAAAACTGTTGAGAATGGGGCCAAAGTTAATTTAAAATATTTATTGGAAAATAAATTAAATACAAATTGATTATTTAAACTGGCTTTTGGCAATATAGAGACATACATGTTACACAGAACTTGTGTAACATACAAATTTGTTGGAAATTTGAGTCTGCGAAGCCATGGTACGACACATTACTTCCAGGAAATGCGCCTTTATGTTGGAATCGACAAGAAATTTGTCGCTTTAAATGTATTATTTTGTTTCTTAACTAAATTCCAGTTAAAGTCAAGAAAAATTGTAAAGGCGGGTAGTGTCTACTAGAAATTCTAGAATCGTACGTAGTTCTGGTAGACTTAAAACAATTTAGAAGGATGTAACAGAACATTTCATTGAAAAGACAAGTGTTTAGTGGAATCCAATGGTAGGCTTGGTTAGAGGTAATATCTGACTCCCCACCCCAGCATGGGAATAGACGAGTCGCGTACCCCCAGAACCATTCCGGTTTCTAGCTGCGTCGTGTGGATATCGTCTTCATGAACTCCTATGTTCAATATTGCAATTTAAGGGTTTTAATTTTAATTGTAACATTTTTGTGCGTTTTCGTTGATTGAGCTGTGAAGTGCTTTTTTATGTGAACAAAGATAATAATTGTAATAGTAAAGATAATAATTGTAAATATGGTATATTATTAAAATTATTGTTATAAAATATCATATTTAATTAATTTAATTAAGTCAATAAATATGAATGTTATGATATACAGGATGGTCCAAAAGTCTCCCCCTCCCCTCCTTAAATTTTGAACCGTTTGACATAATTTAGTGAAACCTGGGGTACTTTTCTTTATGAAAGGGAACTTCGTTTTGTACAGGTTTTTGGGGAAAATGTAAAAAAGTAAATTGGAAGAGTTTTATTGCACATTTTGGATTCTAGAGAATACAAGACATTTCATTTAGCCTACACCTGAAGTTAACTACACCATCAAAACGAAGTTCCCTTTACACAAGCAATGTATAATTGGTTTTATTCGATTATGTCAAACGATGCATTCGCTGCATTCATTAAAGTTAATTGTACTTGTTTATATATTTTGTATTTTTTTAATGATGATCTTTTGATAATTGCATAATTTTCCGTATGATATATTTGTGTAATGTTCTTTTTCAATTTTTAATAAAAATTTGATGTAATAACAGTTCTGTTTTTTATATATTTATATAAGTTACAAAACACCTCCATGGACTTGGAATATTGTATATTTTTATTTACTATTTCATTTCACTAGTGTCAGATGTGCACTTAGTTTGTGGCTAAGTGTTTATGATTATTAATTAATTGTTATATTTAACAAAGAACATGCGTACATTTGTTCCATGTATAGATATTTGTGATATTTGTTTCAGTTATTCTATGTTAAATATAAACATTAATCAATAGTCAACGATAAGCCACTAAACTAAAAAAACTAAGTGCACATCTGGCACTACTAAAATGAAGGGTCTACTGGCAAATTAGTAAAGGCAACTACAATGTATAGTAGATACTCTAGGAGATCTCTACTATAGTGTAGTAGAATCTACCAAAAAGTATACTAGATCCTACTGCAATAGAAGTAGTAGTAACCAGAAAATATAGTAAAACATACCAGAAAGTATAGTAGGACTTACCAGAAAGTAATGGTAGTAGCAAAAAACTACAGTATAAACTACCAGAAGGTTAATGGGGCAACTAGAAGTTATAGTAGTTTAGTTACTATTACGTTAGGACCAACTAAATATATAATTTGCACTTAACCAGAAAAGTCCATATTGGAGTAAAATTTTACTGGGTCTAACTAAACAGAGAGTTGGGGGTAACTGAAAAATCAGTTACATCAGTAATAATCACCAACTATTTATAGTTAAGATCACTAGAATTTCCAATAAATGCATAGTCAGAACTACTAAACCCCTCAACTGAACAGTTTAGACAAATCCTATAAACTCTCCTAACTATTTTCATTTAGCAGACCCCAGCAAACGTTTAGTCGTCCTTGGTTTTTCTAGAAATTCAGGTTAAAACCCAATGTTTTTTCATTGTGAGATGCCAGAAATTTTTCTCAGTGTAACCCGGAAGAAGCCCTTCATAAACGTTAAAATTAAGAAGTATAATAAATGTTACATTTATCTATATCATTTGATACTACTGAGTTTTGCAAAACTTGAATTATTAAAATTATGGAAATTTGTAGTACAATGTTACCCTACCTTGATCCCTTAATATAAGAACTTCATATTCATTATTATAATATCAAAAACCAGATAGATCACTTCAGATGAACTGATATTATTAATAACTATATACCTCTCGAATGTTATCACTTCTGGTTATTTTGTTACCAATAATGGTAACCACATTAAAAAGTCAAACTAGAACATATCGTAGTATAGACTGTTTTAAGAATAATATTGCAGGAATTTCCACTTAGCTATTGTTTGACATAACAGCTTGAATTGAATATCATCATTCACCTGTGGTTTCTGAGTCAGAAACACATAAGGCTATCAAGTCTTTGATGCTCCAAATCAAACCCCACAGATTTTATTTTTTATTTTTATTATGAAGCAGAAATCAGTTTTAAATTGCAGCAATATAGACAAGTGTAATATTCCCATAAGGGATGATATTTAACTCATTTGGGTATCAATGAAAATTTGGAATCCTTTTCAGCTCTCATTAAATAGCATTATTTAATTTTTCCCGTTTTCTGGATGGATGTCCATAATAAATAGCAGTCTTTGGAGTCCTCTAAGTAATATGACAAAGCAGTATTTAAATTATGTTATTTTAATGTATTAAACTACTTACAAAGTCACTAAATAGGAAGATTTGAGGGACCCATTTTTTACTCGTATATAAATGCATCTAGGGACTTTTGAGAAAATATATGTACAAATATTAATAGAGATCCTTAAAGTAGACTATATGAAGGACATTTTAGCCAATTTTCAAGAATTTTAAAGATGGCCTTTTTTCATAACTTTGCTTCAAAGACACCTCTAAAAGTAAAAATTGTCATTTTCAAGACTCTCTCTAAGCCATACAGTTTTTCCTAGAACGTTGACAAAAATTACCTGAATACTACTATTATAGACGATAAACATTAGCACCCATATAAAGTTTCAGCACTTTTTTAAGGGGCCAAAAAAATCTTAAAATTTGTGAAAATTGATTTTTTTATTATCGTTTTTAGCCAAAAAAATACCAGTCAAAACTATATGTAGGAACTCAGATACATAATTTTCTTTATAGACCCATCCTTCCCCTTCAAAATGAGACCAAGAACTCCATTTTATCACTATTGGTTCTTTATTTATGACGGTTTTTATGAAACATAATTTTTTCCTAAAAAGATCAAAATTTGGTGTTTTCAAACTTTGACCCCACGTAACTTCCAATTTTTTTTTTTTTCAGCGAAACCGTTTTGGCAACTTAGTTTCACTCCTGAATAGAACATCATACCAAATTTTCAAGAAAATCTGGGAGGGTGACCTGACACCCCCCTGCCTGATTTGAGATGGAATGGTCCTTTGTTTGACCATGGAAAAATTTTAAGTTTGTTGTATTTTCTTGGCTTTTTATGGCCGGATGCGGCAGAAAGTTAACTCTCTAGTAAATTTTTTAACATACTATTCTTGGATTACTCCACAGAGCAGTTATTTATATTATCAATTTACGAAGGGTTGAGTTCATTTTTGATTGTCTACAACCATCTTATCACCATATTCATTTAGGATTTAATGTTAGTATTAAAATTCTTTAGATTTTTTAATTTAAAACTAAATTAAAACAGTCAATATGTTGTATGATTTAATTTAAGTTTATCTTATTTCCTAAAGAGGAAACATCGGGACAAATCTAGCTTACCAAAAAATAGCGATAATTTTTAAACTTGAGAAAGGGGGGGGGGCATTTCCAAAAATCGAAAACCTCGTTTTATGTATGTATATAGTTTATTGCATAATGTAAATATGCAAAAACAATGAACGCACTTATTAAATTGTTTGAGTGTTTTATTACATTAATTTAGAATGTATAATGTTTATTACAAAAGGGTAAGTAATAGCTAAACAGGAAGGGAACAGTATCAGTTCAAACCCATATGAGAAACTATCACTCCCACGCGATAAACGTGTTGTAAGCCTTCTAATCGTAAATATATACTTTAGCAAGAGAAAGTTAAACAACACGTGCTCTAAACTCTAGTATGCCAAAACTTTATGTTTGCTAATTAGTAAGGATATGCAGGATACATAAGAGAAAATTATTTTAGTTCTGTATCAAGTAATATAATTTCAAAACAAATATAACCGATGCGATTTGAACAAATTACTAATCAAAATAAATTTGAATCGGATTTCAAGTCAAATCATGTTATATTTAACTAATGTTACCTTTATAAGCCTACCTTAAACTACCATAGGTCAGATTAAAATTATCCCCCATACTTGATTTGAGGCAGAGTTTACAAAAGCCCTTTTGATTATAAACTCAAGAGAGGAAGAGAAATTTAATTAAATGATTTAAACCAAAATGACCTTTGATTTTTTAATTTCTAATTTAAATTAGAACGATTCTAAAAACCATTGCAATATTTTGATATTCTACTTAACCTGTAATACATTTCCATCTGTGTTTTTAATTAAATTAATTCAAGAAGAAGATGAGAATATTAGGGAAGAGAAAGAAATATTAGATTATTCGTTAATTTGCCTAAGTATGTAAATCATGCAAAATAAATCTGTCTTCATGTAAATATGTAAACCATCGTTAATCGTTTTTAAAAGAAGTTCATCCCTAAATTTTATTTTGTTTTAGGTTCATTTTAACTTTAGATGTTCAAGTAACAACCATCCATTTCTACTGAAGACCACTAACATCCATTACTAACTAAAACTAACCACAAATAGCGAGTAATGATCGATATATATAGACTAACGCCATAATTATCTCAAATGAATGACCGGATATTTCATTGAAGAAAGAAATATAATTTTCTTTATTGGTAGGGTTGGAACCTTTAACAAAAATAAGCTTTTGCAAGACTGAATATATATATATATATATATATATATATATATATATATATATATATATATATATATATATATATATATATATATATATAAAGGACATTAAAATCAAACTTGGTACGAAAATAAACCCCTAAAAGATGGGACAAACACCGAATTGAAAACCAGGTTGTTGTGACGTCACAACGGCAAAAACATGAAATACGGTCTGTAAAATATAAATGACTAGTATAGGATAGTTTTTTTTTCGATATTTGTTGGCACTAAATTAAATAAAACCTGTCCGGAGTCAATACAACTAGGTACTCTATGAACCAAAGAGTATTTGCTTATCTAAATTTCTATTAGTGTCAAAAAACGTGGAAATTTGGTAGGTAAAAAACGAAGTGTTGTCTTTAAGGTTTGTGGAGCCCTGAGTAGAATGAAATTGGCGAGGAGTCAATTCGAGCACTGTAAGTATTCAACGTCAGGACATGTTCGCACCTTTGTTTATTATTATTTTAGTTTAGTTTATTATTTTTTACATAGGTCCACACGCCAGGTGAATTTGCTTAAAATTTGTACACCCATGCTCTAAAACCTTTTTTTAGTTAAGTTTTCGATTTATGCCTTTTAACTTAAACTGTAGCATAACTGCTTGTTACTAATTTTTTTCTCAAATTTCACAAAAGAATTATGCCATAACATTCAAAAAATTAGCATGGACTGAGTAATAATGTGAATAATATTCTGCAATGCCGAGTTTGGAGTGATGATTATTTAGCAGTTATGCAAAACTGGTTACTGGTTTGGTTATGAAGTATAAACCAAAAATTTAAGGAAATAATGTAGTGTTGAGCAAGGAAGCAGGCATTTCATAGAAAATTAATCCAACTTGTAAACCTC
The DNA here is from genome assembly GCA_018340805.1 of Microvelia longipes. NCBI lineage: Eukaryota > Metazoa > Arthropoda > Insecta > Hemiptera > Veliidae > Microvelia > Microvelia longipes. The sequence continues at coordinate 32,208,229 of JACMZG010001911.1, read as the reverse complement.
CGTACCATGCATTTCATTTATTTAGCAGCAGTTATTTATATGTTATAGCTCATAATTTTAAGTTGTAACACGCAATCAGTAGTTTTGTCTATTATTTTTTATTTAATTATTTATTTTATTCATTTATTTTATATATTTATTATTAGTTTTATTTTCTTTATTTGGTAGTTTAATTTTTAAGATTGTTATTTTTTGTTGAAGGAGGTTATATCAGGTTGGAAGAGGTTTAAATTATTCTGATTTATAATTATAAACATGGAGGCTTCGTTATCATGAAGCATTGTCAGTTATGAAGAAAGGAAGATCTTAAATTTCAGAGCGTAATAATAATCATATAACACAATAATGTGCGAAGATTGGATAAAAATCGGGTTTGATCGTTTCATTTTAGTTAATTAAATCAGTCAGGAGGCAGAACTTTTAATAATTGTTGCGAACGTTTACTTGTTATGAGTAATATATCTTCAAATACATTATTAGATTTTCCTTGTCTCGACAAGAAAAACCCAATAAACTAATATTTCATGATAAATTATCCATACCAAGTAAATGTTTACAACAAACATCTTGACTTTCAGATAAATTAATAGACTGAAATGAAATGCTTCTAGTTTTATCAAACAAGTATAATACTTTTTAGTTTTGAAAGATAAGTTTGAACATTGTTCTAATAAAGCGCTTAAAAACTGACTGATGTTGATAAACTCAAAAAAGTCTAAACTATAATTTAAATCTTTGTGAGAACTGAAAGCTTTGCATAGCATTAGAGTGAAATATTCCTCCAGACTTAATACAGAGAAGTTTTATTTTGTATTTCTAATTTAATCCTTATAAATAATTCTATTCACTAAACACTCAGTAACTTATCTAAACTCGTCTCATTTCTCATTTTTTATTCTATTTCATCTTGAAGTCTTGAATCAAAGAGAAGATTTATGTAAAACCTATATGAGCTTAAAGCATATTATTGTAGTTAAATCAAACTCAATATTGACAAAGCTTCTAAATACTGATTGAATGCATAATTGTATAGAATGTAACCAATGTCAGTAAAATCCGTAAACGAACCCCTCCTCTGCATTATTTTAACATTTAGGTTTATAAGGGAAATTCTAGAGTACGCCTGATTTTTTTTCAAAATATTAATTGGTTTAAATTGTGGGTCTTACTTCTAAGCATTTGTTCAATTAACAGATTAGATTAATTCAATTCTTGTAATTATAAAATATAACTTTGACAACAATAACACTAATCAAAAACTAAAATAAAAATAAAAAACGCCGGGGTCACCAATTTGTGGGTCTTACTTCTAAGCATTTGTTCAATTAACAGATTAGATTAATTCAATTCTTGTAATTATAAAATATAACTTTGACAACAATAACACTAATCAAAAACTAAAATAAAAATAAAAAAGTCCCTACATAAATGGCTAGATTAGGAGAACATGAATTTAACATTTCAACAGGAAATTATGGAGGTAAATAGTGTTGCACCAAGGATCTGGAAGTTTGGACACTAATTGGTTATGACCTATTTTTATTTACTTCACTATTTGATGGCTAAACTGGGTAAAACACTTAAGTTTCCATTCTTATTTTTTAGCTGTGGAATGCTCTATTTCAATATGTCTGGAAGCAACTAAGTTTCTAATTCATACATTTGAAATGAAAGCCTTATTTTTTCATTTCAGAATGAGCCTGATTTATCGTGGCATGTTAACGATAAGTGATGATTAATAAATTAACGACAATCCAAGACTATCAAACCTATAAGTGGTATCCAGTGATATTTTTATTTTTTTGTTCCAGTTCCCAAGTTTACTTGTCCAGCTGATTTAAATTACTGTATAGTTTTTATTAAGATGAATAAATTCGATAATTAATTAATTAAATTCAATTTAAGTATATTTTGTATATCTACTCACTATTAATTTTAGAACAGATTAAATTTTATTTCCCAAGAAAAAAGATATGGTAACATAATTAGGAGCTGACGAATCTCTTAAACCTTAACACAGAATAGATCAGTCAAATGGAATACTAACTAAGAAAATGATCAAAGGGAAATTACCCTACGACTGTTATATAATAGTTACTCACGCTTTGTGGCTAGCGATGACAGCATTCTGGCCTTGCTAGAATGCTGTAGGACCCAAAGCCAGGGACCCCCAACTCTACAATACTCTGAATGACTTTAAATAGACTCTTACTGAATGCTCTTAAGCATATAATTTTCTCACACCCTTAACTTATATTTTAGGAACCCCACCTATTTACCCCCATCCAATTCAATGCCTCACCAAGGGTGTAACATTCGCCTCTGGAGTTATATTTTACTTTTCCCCTGGTATTTTTTTAATACAAAAAATAATTTCCAGTATTTTTGGCTTTTTATGTGTTTTCCTCGTATAATAAATCGATGTTATTTTTATCAGAATGATTTCGCTTTTTTCTTTTTACTTACGATTGTTAAGTTTTAACTTAACAATCATTGATATTCTAAATGCGAGAAAAATGTCTTTCTTGTGTTTTGTAACAACCCTTGCTTTGCTCGGGCAGCAAATCCACTCTCGCAAGCAAAGTTACGTTTCCCCTCTAGTTGCGTAATAATTATAAATAACTATATACATACGGCATATCCTAATCTTTTTGTCAAACAAACGAGCTAAATAACAAACACTAAGCACACAAATATAACGCAGGAACTAAAATACCCACTCTGATGTTTTCCTCGATACATTTTTATTTCAAAACCCACTCCAAATCATTTTATTCATAAAACATGACACTTTGTTTGAAACAAAATTCTAACAAATTTAATATATTTCCAACTAAAGAGAAATTCCAGATATTGTAACCAGTAACAATGTAAAAGTATTTTACACATCAAATAACACTTTAAATCAGTTTAAAATATGAGAGAAAGGGTAAAAGTATCAACACAGTTTTCAAAATTAAATCTTTCTTCAGTGTATGTAGAGTTAGTATTAAATTAAAGTAACTATGTTCTTAAAGTCATATAAATAATTTACAATTAAATAAAATAAAGTTTGCCAAGTTCACATAAAAGGGTCCTAAAAGATTAAAAGCTTTTAAATAAAATTGGAATAAAATGAAATGAAGTAGTAAAACGTTTACTTTTTCCTAAAAACGATTTTTTTTGGAGCATTGGGTACTAGTTGCCTAAAAATGTTTCTTATCAGAATTAGATCCGGTTTGCTAGTTTTTTCATTCAATATTTTGTTGTCAAGAAAAAAATTAATTATATTAATTCCTGTAAAATTAAAAAATTAATTCCTGTATACCGTAGGTATATAGAAAAGGTATTGTGTTTACGAAAAAATATATTGACGGGATGTCACCGGAATTGTCCGTTTAAGGTGTTTTTATGGTCTCCTAAGAGGTTTTCATATAGTTGTCTGTCTGTATGTATGTGTCTTTGTGTGTGCCTGTTATCATCCTAGCTGCAAGTGTATTTATTCTAGAAAGTTAAAAGTACACATTCATAGGTGTAATTGTGCTATTCGGAAAATAATTTTTTATGACGTCACTAACCCATTTTTACAAAATTTTGAAAAATCATAAAACGCAACAAAGATTGCGCCCGGATTGCTATTTTGATCTCATGTAGATAAGTATAAGACTAACAAATGCACCTTGTTTTATCTTGTTATTAGCATTTGTTCAATATTTATTAGATGACTTGTGAGCGTCTTATTAAACAATGTAACTAAAATAGTCTAATTAAGTTGAAATTGGGTATAAGTGTATACCTTTACGTAAAAAATAAGTACGACAAGTTTCGTTTTTTTACAAGTATATCCATGATTATTGTTGGATTATAAAAGTTAAGCAGCATTAAGCTAGGTCAGTGCCTGGATGGGTAATCGCAGAGGCAGCTGTTACACTCAATGTGTGATCTAAAGTTGGCGATAATTTATTTGAACAATAATCTAATATAAACTGAGAGCGTATCTAGACATCCGTAGTGTTTACGGCCAGTATGTATAATATATAGTATATATATATATATATATATATATATATATATATATATATTATATATATTGTATATATGTAGACTATACCACCATCAATAAGTTGGCTTTGATTTATGTATTACATTTATAATACTTACTTATTGTCTTTTTTTTAAGTAATTGTAGTACATATACTAAATACTTTATCATAAATTACTTATTTATTTTAATCACAGCATTAATTTGTGTCTGGGTTTTTAATATAATTATTATGATTTTCGTTTGATGTCTTATAATTATTTTAGGATAAAAATAATAATAGAACCATAGAAGAAAGGAAAATAGAAGAAACGCATTTCTATACACTGATGAACAATAGAATTATTCTAGATGAAAGTTTGCCTAAAACACGTAAAAGAGTTCTAGTTAATTTGTGTTAAAAAAATTATACTTTTTATTGGATTTGATCAAGGACATTAAGATAATGTTGTACACTAGAATACTTCGACTTGAAATAATTGTAGTGTAAATAAATAGTTGTGATTTAATGACACCATGATTAGCTTTGATTTTGTTTAAAGCCCCAATTACCATGTTTCTGTTCAAATATTGTCTACCAAACCATGGATCTTGATCAACTATCTCTTGGATATTGTTATAGACTTTTGCTGAAGTTATGCCATAATAACCATTTATGTCAAACCATATCTTTTACAGGACGATAAAGATCCTGGAACTTTATTGCCAATGCGGTGTAATATGGCTGATTTTACAACGGAGCATCTCTCTTTAGTTAATTTATGAACTGTCTCATTTGGTTGTATATTCCTTTACGTAAAAATAAGTATACTAAGTTTCGTTTCAATATGACAAGTATACCTACGGTTTTCTCGGATCATCATAGTTGAGTAACATCAGGATAAGTCATTGCCTGGATGGGAGACTGCTGGGAATAAAACAACTTTATAATGTCTAAGAACGAGCAAAGTTTCGCGGAAGCGAGGACTTATTTATTTATATTTTTATTTTAACTTTCACAGCAAGTTTATTTATGTTAACCTTTATAATAATTGTAGGAAATAGAGTCAGTTGTGAGTTATGCCTCGGTCTTTTATCAGTAGTAGTAGTAGTAGTAGAAGCAGAATTAGTAGAAGAGTAGTAAGCGAATAGTCAGTAGAGTATTCTGGCGGAAGCAAAGTCCACAGAAATAGTAACTTTCTGCCACACAAAATTTGTTGTTTTTTATATTCTAAGGACAAGCAAAGCGAGTGCGAAGTTGTGAAGTTAAGCGAAGCGAACCGATGTGGTGAGAAAAAGTTCCGAGGTACCCCGTACCCGATTTTTAAAATTAAAAAAAAACGTGTACAAATCATTTAAAGACAAATTGAACTATTGGTTAAAATACTAAACTAATTTGATGAAACTTAGCAGATATGTTGGCGTTTTATAAGACTGAAAGCGTGCCAAATCCCTTGAAGTGAGGAAAAGTTCTAAGAAAACCCGTACCCGATTTTTTATTTATATCAGTTAATAATATAAGCGGGTTAGTTATTTTCTTTAAAAACAGATTTTATACCGGTAATAATTTATCATGGGAGATAGGATCATAAAGAGTAAATTTCCTAGAAATTAAATTTTTAGCGCAATTTATTTTATAGGTATAAGGATAGTGAAAAAAAACTTAAGTAGACTGCCTGAGTAAAAGGGTTAAGTATAATTTTTAATGTTCATGAATCCAGAATAAACAGTGATTTTATGATTAATATATTAAGAAAAGGAATATTACCATCAATTTCAGTTTTAATTAATTTTAGCAAATTTCAAAGAAAATTGAGCTTGGATTATTAAGTTCGTTATCTTATCATGTTTTTACTTCATAAAGTTTACCTATTGACCTTATGACGTTACACACTTTCTTATTAAACAAAAATTAAATTTTATTCCCCAAACTACGGACACAATTTTTGATCACAGTCAAACCAAATTTGTTGTATGTAATATTTAAAGCAATTGAATGAATCCCTTAAAATTGATATTTTTTAAGATGGACAAATATGGTTAGAACACCATGATAACATGAAGATATCAAACAAATCATAAATGAGTGATTCATCTAAATAATGTTTCGCCTATCTAAAATATAATTTGACGCTTAACTACCAACAGATCCTAAAAGTTATAAGAGTGGTGTCTTTATTTTATGCCCTTAAGGCAATCAAGGGACATTTCTTTTTCAGCTTGAAGTGCTGATTCAATTTCAATAAAACTTGCCACAAAAATCGAGTAGCATTACAGAAAGAACTGATTAGATTTTGGGGTTAGTCTTATAGGGCGTATAAAATAACGTCACTTCAAATTTTAAAAAAATATAATACAAATTCAGGGAAAATAATTGATAAATAAAAAGTAATTCTAATGTTATTTTGAAGTTTTCTAAATAGAAAAAGACCTTAACTACATCCGCAGCTGTCACTATTTTGAAAATATCTTTTATAATTTTATACTTAATTTTGAAAATAGACTTTTGAATTTTAATACTTATTTATTTATATTGTTTTTAAGTTATTGGCGAAAATACATATTTTATCAAAAATCAATTGCATAGTAAAAAACTCCCCGCAAAGTCTTAGGTCCTAAAAAGTAGGAAAATCGACTCTACTGTCCCGCCAAGTCTGTCTGTTTTAGTTGAAGACGGTCATTGGCGTTTACAAGTGAAGTTGCTGAGTTGGCAATACTAATGAGTCTTTTTTAAGTTGAGAAGCAATCATCAGCTTCTTCTTCTAGGCGGCGAACAGTGTGAACGAGTTGTATAGATTCTTTCGCTATATTTTGAGGTATCAAACAATTCAGGTGTTCATGCAAATTATTAACAATAGATTTTAGCAGTTGTCATAATTACAGCAGTTTTACTTATCTTCATAAATCCAGGAGCATACAAATAAAGACACAAATGAATAAAACGATAAGGGTACGATTTAGTTAGAAAGTGCACCCTAATGTATACCCTTGCCAATACTACCTCTAAAGTTGATTCACTTTTTTGGCACGCCACCAAGGAGAAGAAGCTGATGATTGCCTACCAATTTATATAAGGCTCTTTAAAATTTTCAACTTAGCAAATCCACTTTGAAACGCCAATGACTGTTTACAACCAAAACGGACATGACTTGGCGGGAGAGAAAAGTTGTTTTCTACTTTTTTGAGGGATTTTTTTCCACGCAAATGGTTTTTAATAAGATTTCATGACTATTTGCACGGCTTCTGTTTAATGTAAAACAAAAGTAAAAAACGATACGTGTTGTAGAAAATGCTGTAAAGGGTGACAAGGTATTGTATACATCACTCTCTAGCTCTGTTTTCAGCAGCGCGTACAACATAGGAATTATGAATTCGGGATTTATTCAAACAGGAATGTTAAAAGCATCAGACAAAATCAAATGTCCAAAATAACCAAAATTAATTTAGTCAAAGAGTGCAAGCAGGTCAATGTATATAAAAGTAGCTTTCGTTAGTTTAATTTCTTGCTCCGTATTCAGTGTAGAAATGTTGAATTTCATATTTCATCAGATAGCACTATACACGGGCATGAGACAAATCCTGACACCCTACACATAACACATACCGTCTTTTTTAAGACAAACCTGATGATAGGAGAAGTACCTTCTCCCGAAACGTCGTTAATTCTAAGTAACATTGACAATGGATTACGTCCAACTAATTTTACTCATACAAGATGTTTACGTACGCTACGCTCTGCCGTTTTATGATGTCCCAATACAACTCAAACAGCTAATACGTGCCAGTTTCCAAAATATCAAGTAATGATTTAAAAGGCGGGAGGGAGTTTCATGTTTTTTCCATTTTTACCACTATTTTAGGGACAAGCGCTAGTAGTCTGTCAAAGGAAGAAAGGTATGTCAAACTGTCAAAGAAATCTGGCTATAAAGAGTTATATTTCTGTACTTAAATTATCTGCAACAGTTTGTTTATATCTGTCAGAATCATGGAAATTTACCTAAAATCAAATTAACAAATATTTTGCTTAGATTTATAAAAATAAAGGATTGAAATTAATAAATAATTTTCGTTTCTATTAGACATGATTAAACGGCTGTTTACTACCTTAATAAGGAGATGCTCCAAACCGGTACTTGAGACATTTACATTGATAGGGTATATTACTGAATGTGCTTTTTTCTTTTAAACACGCTTGCCTGCGCGGCAAAATTTTATGATTTCGTAATTTTAGGATAAAAGATAAGGAAGCCTTATTCCATGATTGGAAGCTTGTTTTTAGTATCTGTAGAAAATTTTAAGTCATAATGTCAAATAGGGAGGGAGCACTTTGGAAATACGAAACAAAAACTGTCAGTACATCCTTAATTCTTGGTTGAACACAATACTTTTTCTGATAACGGTGGTACTTTTTGAATAAAGAAAAAACATCCGAAAACCTCTTAAGCGTCACTAATAATAATTTTAATTTATTTTGTTAATGGATATAAAAACAAAATGAATAAATAAATAATTAATAAATAATTCTAAAAGTAAAACAGGTTAACAAAAAAAAAGTAATTAAAAGTATAAACAAGCCCAAAGAATACAATCTGAATTCTATTTCCTTAATTAACTTCACTACTTAGCCAACAATAAGCTCCTTACAATTAATTTAAGCAAAATTTAGACAAGGACCCAAAACTACTCTTACTTAGGTAAAATCTTTCAAAGCTTTGACTAAACATTTAAGGTCGTATTTAAAAGAATAGGAGTTAAGCAGGAACCAGGCTCATTGCCAAGTAATTACCCAGTTTAATTATTTTTCCTTTGAGTCAACGTACAGTTTAATCTGCCAAATTATAATTGAATCTGTCCCTCTTCTACACTGACTTACAAAGCGTTCAGATCTTTTTGATTACGGTTAATGTAAAATTGCTTTATTCTAATAGAAAACTAAAACAACTAACAAAGTAAACATAGCAAATAATGATTCTTCTTAAAGGGCCAATACAATCTTTAATATTAATTATATAGGTGTCAAGCACTATTAGAATTAAATTAGCAACTCTTAGAATTATTTAGCACTTTGTTGCTGAATAAACCCTGGAATTTGAAGGTCCAGAGAAGTCGGTCCCTCCACTTCTCTTTGCTCCACGGGTTCATTGCCGATAAGCTTATAAGCTTTTTTGTTTTAACTATTATCTACAGACTTTTCAAAGCTAATATATTTTTTTATAAATACAATAAAATCCATTGACAGAACAATTAAATTTAAAATAATTAATTTTCATAGTTCGTATAGACAGCAGACATACAGCATCTGGTACAAGAATGTTTAATGAAAACAACTCAGATGGTTTTTGAAAGAATTCATACTAGATAAGTTTTAGATTTTTAAGTAGTACAATGACTTTACTTTGCGCGATACCTTTTCCCTACAACTGAGCTTGTAGAAGAATGTAAGATCATGAAATTTAGTTCATGGCGAATAATTCAATAAATAACTACTCATTTCATGAAATAACGGGTAATTTTTGTTAAATCGTGTAATTTATTTTTATGCATTAACTAGGTACTTCGAGAAATAACTCGTTAGATTATAGTTAAATTATAAAAATACTTTTTATTGTCAATATCCATTACTTCGTTTATATCAGAAAGTATATCTTTTCAGGAAACCTCTAAACGATTTCTCTTTGTTTCAGATTTGCTAAACCCATCCTCACCGCTTTAGTTTTGTCCTTCTCGTCTTTAAAACGAATAACTTCTGAAAGAAACAGCTTGATACTATACTTTTAACAAGTGATCTAATATGACGGCAAGAAGTAAAATATAACTTGAGATTTTTTTTATTATCTTAAGGGTAAAATTCCAACCAAATGTCTTGTATAAACTAAAGATAAATAAATATAGCTTAGGATAAAGTTATGAGTTAGAGCTATTGCAATTAAAACGATTGAACTTGGCACATTTATTGCTCCAATATTCAGTAGTTCACCCCCATTTTCCACATTTATACAATATTTTTACGGATTTTCGAAAAAAAAGTCTTTTACATACTTATAAACATAAATAAATTCAAATATAAATCTCATATAATACAATCTTCTAGATAGCACAACAATGGACCCGAAGAATCGATTTTGTTTTAAGTTTCAACTCCCTAGCAAAAAATATATTGGTAGTAGGTATAACACTTATTACACTTATTCAATAAATAAAACATTATAAAATGTTTAATATACATTTTCTCGAAAGTAAATTAGAAAATATATTTTTCTAAAATATAATTCCACTGTAATAGATTCAAAGTTAATGATTTAATTTAATACCTCTAGTAGTTCATATAAAATAACTATGGAGTAAAATCATATAATTGTAAATATTTTATGATTTAGGTGGTCATTTAAGTTTTTCATGAAATAACAAGTTACTTTGTGAAGTAACGGATTCTTAATTTTAGGGTGATATAATTATATATAATTTACTAAAGCATGGTAAATTATGCTGCAAAAACACAATAAGAATAATAATATCTTGATCTCAAAACATTGAGTTGATATAAAACGTTACAAGTTTGTAAAGCAAGTAAAACTTCGCCTCCAAAAAACTACTTATATACAATACTATGAAATATTTATTGAAAAAGATCAAAACAGTTATACCTAGTATGATTCTTTCGAGAGGTATATTGAGTATTAGATACTCATGGTGTGGTCTCCATCTCCTTCTAACCTGCCCAGGACAAGTTGCATTGATTCGATTACACAGCTCATCCGACATCTGCAAAATATAAACATTGATATTTTTAGTTGTTAGTCAGACAAATAGTAAGAAAAAAGAACTAAAACTACAAATAAGGTTCTTTTTTGAAAATTTAAAATCACAATAATTTTAACGAACGTGAAGTTGATAAATTTGAATATAAAGTTCTTCCTCTAGATCGTCCAAAGATAGTGATAAAAGTTTTAAACTGTGAGGAGATTAATACACAGGTTAAAATTTTCATGTAAACCATAGAAATTTCACTGGTTGATTTTAAATCATAACAAAATATAATAGGATATATTTAGCTGAATTTGATTTATAGTTATATAGTGAGGAGACAAGGGTTGGTGAGTCTCTTTACCAAGGACGCCAAATCGAATTGGTTAAAACCGTTTAAATCACACAATCATATGATGTTATTATATTACCGTTAATTGTCTCAAAGTGATAATGTTCAATCAAGAGTATGTAAAAATACACACAACTTTGAACTCAACTCAGTTACCACGGACAGAATTTGACGAAAACATGAAAATTTGAGACAAATCATAAATATGTACTGTTTTTACCATAGAGATATATTACTCTATTGTAAAAACCCCCCTATTGGGCCCTATTGGTTGAATTTTGAAACATCGAAAAAGTAACCTGACCACATTTGATTATCATTATCATCAAATAAACAGAACAAAAAACAGTAAATTATATTGTAGAATGTTTAAAATACAAATCACAACACAAACAATCTGTGGGAAGCCAAAAACAATTGATTAATTATAACATCAACTCCCTCTTGGAGAAGGTTTCAATGAGGTTACACAGAGCCCCTGAGAGCCCCACTAAAAATGTTTCAGGCCTCTCAATGTATTAAGATAGGCTATGCCCCCTCTAGTAATATCTCTATGGTTTTTACAGTATAAAACTGACCTAAAAATCATCGCAAGCTCTAACCTTTTTTCCTATCGGCTAATTGAATTAATATTCTTACATTAGAGACTTTTAGACGGAGAAAATGTATGTTTATATCGGGATAACGGCCGTGAAAATTATCCAAATTTATCGAAATTCGGTAAGCACGTTGAACAAAAGTTGGTACTAAATTTGACTTCAAACCGTTAAGTACAGCCATGAACGTAGACTATCCGGTCATCAAGGCAGATTTTTTAAAAAAATAACAAAAGCAAGTCATCGCTTGAGGGCTCTTAAATTAAAGAAGTGCTAGGTATCAAATAAAACATTTACAAATAACCCGGCATAGGTTCATACCTTTGGCGGACAAAAAACTATTTAAATGTACCGAGTCATCTAATATATATTTTTTTTTTAATTTGATTTTATTAATACAACTATATTTTCTTCAATGTAACAAGTATAAGTGAGAGGGGGATATGGTGGCGTGATTTTGCGGGAAGGAGAAGATATCCAATGATATCACTCAGGCGTGTAAGGGGGAGGGAGGTTAATTAATTAATCTAGCAGGCATCTAATATATAATTAATAAGTTCGTAATGAGTAGAAAAAAAACTTATACACATATTTAAAAAATCAACTTGCCTGCTACAATTTTGAAAATAAAGATATTTCGCAAATTTTAAAAGAATACTATTTTTAATTGGAAATATCCTTGTGATTGTTAATAATTTTGCTAGCAAAGCGAGCCATACACAAATTAAAGTTTTAAAGCCCCTTATTATAACAATGTATTAAATAATATAATCATACAGCCCCAATTAAAAACCTCTAATAAACAAGCACTAGCTTATTATTAGCAAATCAAGCTTTGCATTCATTATTTTTTTTGTTGTATATTTCTCATAAGAGTTTCATGTACAACGCATTACTAGAGTTAGAATTGAAGTAATAAAATCAAATAAATAATGAAAATTACAAAAAAAAATAAACATAAAATCGTTGGAAAAATTTCGTTTGGAGCTTTGAAAATTTTTGAGAATATTTTTTTTTTTTAATTTCCTTAGATAAGAAATGTTTGCAGTGCTAAAGAGTAGTTAAATATCACATTAAAAAATCTGGGAGCAAGACCCGGGCAGCGAACCCCTTCTACACTCTAATCCTAATTTTGTGAGGGTCAATTGAATCAGTTAAAAAAACACTCTCGTATAATACAGAGATTTTTTCGGCAACTCTCAACGTTGTTAATATGTTCTTATTTTTTTTTCTTTTTTAAGAAAATCTAAAACCGTATTATGTTTAACAAAATAATAAAAGTAATTTAGTACCATAAAGAGGTACGGTTACTAAGAAAAAGAGGTAAAAGAAATGATTATTTATGATTTACTAGTCGTACATTATAACCTTAAGGAGGTTAATCGTCTTTTTCTCAAGCATTTTTTCCTTGTAACTAATAATAAATCAGCTTCGTAAAGCTCTTATTATTTTCCTCAACTGCGTCTTACATTATGATAACAGTAAGCATCCGGAATATTAAAACAAAACAAATATTAAACTTACTATTTACTTTTTTTCACTTTTAACCAAGAACATAAGGCTGAGAAGTGTGTCATTATGTCTCGGCAATTAGATTTACCGACGAGCGAAGCGAGTCGGGAAAAATTGCCAAGACACAAAGACATTCTCAGCCGGATGGCATACACTATTTTTTTTAGGTAGCACTCATTAAATAAACTGCGCTATATACTTAATTGAAAAAAGAAAACAAACGTCCTATTAACTCCATATATGTCGTCGTCATTGAATTCATCCATAGCTTCACACTTTTATTCAAAAATGTAAAAGCTTTACAAATAAACACACAAAAATTGTCAATTAGAACACGTTTTAAAAACGAAAAAAAAATTAGTCTACGAACAAAAACAGAAACAAAATGAACGTTTTTAAAGAAACCTCATGAAGGTTTTACATTTGTTTTTTGAACACGCTACATTATAGTAATGGCGGCAATATATGAATTACTTTTACGTCCTAGGAGTTTTTTACATTCATTATTGTCCTCGGAGGTGAAAAGTACTAAATAACTTCCTATAACAATAATGATTGCTTCTCATCATAAAAACGGTATCATAATGATGGCTTCTCATCATAAAAACGGTCCAATAAAGTGCTCAATTACGTACTACCTCAAAAAAAATTATTTTTATTGTTTTTTGTTTATAGGAGTCACTAGTATGGTAGTAATAAGAACAGGCTGAATTTAGTTTAAAACACAAATACTTTTACCGGTCCAAAATACCTTTAATATAGTATCTTATAGTCCATACCAAAGTAGCTATAGGTATTCTTTAGGAAAAAGTCATGATCAATAAAAAATAGAGAACAGAACAATAATGATAAATCGCAGATACTTTGTGGTTCATAACAAGCCTTAAGCTAACAACAAATAACTGTTGGTATATATTCAAAGCTTGAATTTAAATTTTGAGTATTTTCTTAGAATACTCAAAATATTTGATAGTAGGTAGTCGATAGTAGGTACATAGTATACTTATAGAATATACCTAAGGTCGATACTAGGAAACGTAACGTTACTCGTGTCGCCGCCATCACTTTCACTGACTAAGTTTTCGGACATACAAAGGCTCAGTATCTTTCCGACCTTTATCTCCCCCAGCCCGCAACATTAACTTTTCGTGAGCTGGAGACAACGGAAACGTGAATCCAGACTTGTCTCAGATGAAACTAGATCCAACACCGCATTTGCGTATTAGTAGCCAAGGAAACCACGTAAAACCTTGGCTGGGTTGGCCGCCTTGAATTCAAGACCTCCGAGTGTACGGTACAAGGGATAACCTCATATTGAGGTCCTCCCCCGGCTGAATTTGAATCCTCGACCTCCAGGTCGAAAGGCGAGCGCTCTAACACTGAGCTACCGGACTCGGTCATCTTCCTTGTTAAAAAAAAATAATGAAAAAGTATACGTATTTTCAGTCTCTGTGGTCGAATTTATTACGCAAGCTCACGAGTAGATTAGCAGCAGTAAACAAAAAAATATTAGTTCTTATGTAAAGCCCAAAGAGGACACTTTCAAACGAGACCTGTTTCATTAAGCTGGTTTAAGCCAAAGCGAAATATTAAGCCTCAAAAAATGGCAAAAAAACTCAAGATTTGGGTGTCTCGGGAACTAAAAAGTGATTTTTGAAAATGAAGGTGGCTGTAGAATAAATTAATACTAGACATTTTGGACTACCTATAGGTAGGACAAAACTAAAAATTATCATTTTTTTATTTTTTTCAAGCAACATCTCTGGATCACTTGAAATGGATTGACCCGCGCATGTCATAATGAGTTTATATTCTGAAAACGATCGAAGCGAGTCTAAAGCAATGATTTTTGTTGGTTCTGCAGTAAATTACCGGTGGATCGAATCCATTTGAGATGTATTTCAGAAGTTTTGTACATCTAAATCTAACTTATATGTATTCAAGTAAATGGAAACATCACCTACTCTTAAAACCAGAAAATTAGCAGTAACACAACTAAGAAAAAAAATATTATAAAACTTAATAAACGTAACTTTTAAAATTTAAATTGGTATATACCCTAATAATACATTTGTTACCAATATCAGCTGACAGTAGGCAATTTTTTTCTATTGTTGGTATTTTTTCTTTTGTTCTATTGTTGGTATAAGTTTTGAACCAACACTAAAATGTATGCCTAACAATAATAACTTGCCTGAATGAGATAGATATTTGTATAAAACTCACAATGACCATTTATAATTAGAATTGTAAAAGTACATTCTTTGTGATAAATTAAATTATAAAGAACTGAAGTAATATTATTTTTGAGACTTTTTGAAAGCAACTACCTAACCAAACATAGTTTACACATGAGAAAATCATATTAGATTACATCAAGGTGTAAACACAAGTAGTTTCCATGTTTCCACACAGCCAGGAAATTTAAAGTAAGATGAAAAACTTTCCTCTCTTGGTTATTAAAATTTAAAACCAGTATAGACTTAGTAGAGGTAGATGTAAATGAATTTTGCACTCTCTGTTTGTCCCCGAAATGAGACCTATCTCGTAAATTCGTGCTAAAATATTTTGTGAGGTCGATATATACACACAGCGGTATAATGTTCCACAACTGTGGTTTTGTTACCTCTAGGGTTCGTGTAACATCCATCCCCTTGGGTGAAATTCATCATTTACAAATTTTCCGACCTTGCTAACTTCACAGAGATGGAGTGTTACGTTTTTCCCATTGGAGGAATTTATAACTGGAAAGCTATATCTTCCGTAAAACTCGTATAGTTCTAGGGACAAAATTGTATCCTGTCTAGTTTAGATCTGATATTACACCTATCGGTGACTAAACGGAATAGTAATTTGTATTTTTCCTAGCTATTAGATACAATCATAATAATTAATAGCGATTCTATTGCAAGCTATTATTCCCTAATTACACCAAGTTTTAATTACCAGCAAGCTTCCTCTTTCACTTCAATTTATGCATTACAAAGCTATAAAATATAATAGGATGTTTGATTTACTTTTATAACATGTATTTGTACAAGTAAATATTGATTGTACGTTAATTATATTTTAACAACATTCCATTAAAGCAAATTCACATATATTAATTTAGGGCTTGTTTACGTAAACAAAATATGTATGTACACAATGTACCCTAAAAATAGTTACTTGTTGTTAGCTTTATTGAGGCTTATTGCTTATTATAAACAAAAAAGTATTTACGAGTTATCATTAATGTGCTCTTTTCTATATTTAGCAAAGAGACTTATACTATTAAAGACAAGATACCAGGGCTCTGATCATTGGTGACGTCATATTTTCATTTGTTAGAAACGAAGTTTTAATTATTATCTATTGCATTTATTCTTAAATTATATTTGTTGTATAACTCCATTTAATGTGACATCACTAAAATTTGCGCGCTGATGGAGGTTGTAGATGGGTGGAGCGTCTCTACACCCTCTAGAGTAGGAGTAGAAACCGTTATGGTACCTAATGGATATTATCACACTACTAAACCTCTCATAGTAGTAATATTCAACCCTAGTCCATCCTCTATTGATATAAGTCAGATAAAGCTTCTCTAGTTATAATATTTCTATAGGCCTAGTCCCAATGCCTTACGATTTTAATCTTCCTGAAAGGTTATGAAAAATAATCTAAAGATGCATGTAGATTTGTATATTTATATACATTTGATGTAATATTTATACTCCTACAAGAATATTCCTTATAATATTAAATATTAAAATAATATTATCCGTTTGTAGGGTGCATTATAAATTTGCATAATAAACTTATCCTTATATTATAATTTTTATTTATTATAAATCTGCCCGATTAACCGCTTCGACTCCTTGGCCCTTAGCGGTAATCACTCCATCCAACCGCGGTCTCTAATTTAGGGGTTAATAACTCTTTTGGAGCAATTTCTTATTTTAAATATATATTATATATATATTATTTATATTATATATTATATAATATATATATATAATATATATTCACACAGGGTGATACATTTCAAATACATCTACCTGATTATTAAGCTCTGTGCGGTACTTCGGTACTTTAGCGATAAAATTGGTATCCCCTGCTAAGTCGACCGACGAGTTTAAATACCTAATCATTTTTTGTAATTGTCTGGCATGTATGGTAATCTGATTACCAACGTGTGTTTTCCAACGGTAACTTCAAAAAGTTTGAAGTATACCATTATGCTCGTTTCTAAAACTGTGTCATATCCTGGACAATTCAAAATCGCTGAATTCCATTAATTTTTCCCAGACCTATATTGTTTTCCACACTATTTATTAGACATGATGCTTTCAGGTGTACCAGAAAGCTTATTTTTAATAATGTAACGCAAAGAATTGTATAAAATAATAATTAATGAAGCGAAGATATTTAAATATTTCAAATGCTAAACAACATTTTTAAACAAAAGTTTAAAAACTTGATATTATCTTATTATCCTTATAAAAAGAATTTGATGAGGATAATAAAATAAAAATTTTATAATCCTTATAATATTAAATTAAACTTCATAAAATACGCTTTATAATAAATTAGAGAAATTAATATTTGTGGTTTGTAGATTACATCGATCAATTTTAAAATTTGTTTTGTGTACTACGCAGACTCAAGAGGCATATCCAATAATCACTTAACCTATATGGTCATTTTTCAACAAAGCATTTTAATTTTAAATGTTTATCTAAACATTTAAATAACCAAAAATAAATACCAACATACTTGGGTGGTTATTTCGAGAAAACACCAATAAATTCTAGAAGTCGTTTAACATCGGGATTTTATGGTATAACATATGGACGTTCTAGTTAGAATTTGATCTGTAGTGTATCGTAAGTCATTGTGTGACAATTGCGCACGCGAAGCTGCGGTTGGCTTCTGGAAATGCGCATAATTATCCAATTGGTTGTACAAAACTATGCCTCTAAAATTAGTTACGAGCAGTGCTTGAATTGAGTAACTGCTTAGGTTCTAAAGCATGAACCGGAACCACGCAATGGCTTTGGTTCTGCATAAGCAAGAAATCGGTTCTTTAGCACAGAACACGCATTCTAAATGAAATTCGCCCGACAGCGGACCACGCGCCGGAATTATTTATTTAGTAGTTGTAAACTTATATAATGTAAAAAGCACGAAACACGCATCCAAAGGAAATTCGCCCGACATGCGGACCACCGCGCCAGAATTATTTTCTAGTTGTAAACTTATATTAGGTAAAAAACGATAAAAAATTATTGTCCCTATTAGGATTTGAACCCAGGTACTCTGGGTTTGAGTTTTCGCATCCAAAGGAAATTCGCCTGACATGCGGACCACCGCGCCAGAATTATTTTCTAGTTGTAAACTTATATTAAGTAAAAAAAACGATAACAAATTATCGACCCTTCCAGGATGTGAAACCAGGTACCCAGCGTTTTAGTGGTCTTATTTAACTCCGGACCACTGGAATTTAACTCAGAGGCCCAAAAAACATTGAAAACGACACCCTACTCGAAATTTTAATTTTCAACGACCGTAATTTTTGGTTTCGTATTTACAATTTTTTTCGATTTTTAGTCACTAAACTTTTTACGATCAGAGGGGTCTATCGACTTCGGACCGGTTTCATTCGATTCAGCGCCAAAATTACATAGAAAACGACACCCTACTCGAAATTTATTTTTTATCGACCTAAATTTTGGTTTTCGGTAATTTTACAATGGTTTTTTCGATTTTTAGGTCACTAAAACTTTTTACGATCAGAGGGGTCGTATCGACTTCGACCGGTTCATTTGATTCAGCGTCTCAAAAACATAAATATTGACCTTTTTCACGGCAAAAAAATTAACCCTGAATTTGCCGATTTTTTGAAAATTTCGCTGACTCACCAAACCGGATTAATGACGTCACCAAAACCTGGTTTTCAATAGGGTTTGTGTCCTTTCCAAGATTGATTTTTGTACCGAGTTTGGTTAAAAAAATATAATCGGTTCGAAAGATAGAGTGTTTACAAGAAAGTGTCTAGAAATACATATATATATATAATATATATATATATATAATATATATATATAATATATATATATATATATATATATATATATATATATATATAATATATATATATATATATATAATAATATATATATATATATATATATATATATATAAAGTCTCGCGAAACTTATTTTTTCGTCATTAGGGACTCTGAAACGGATTTGTGTCGTGGTCCGAGGTTCGAATTCCGCCATGACGCCTATCCCATTAGGCGAATTTCCATAGGAAATTCGCTAAAAACATTTTAACTCCAGGATCAACTTGTTAAATACTATAAAGTCAGTAAAACCAAGAGAACAGAAATAATGTATAATATTTCAGAACATACATTAAAATAAAATAAACGGATCAAGATAATAAATATACCATTCAAATTGGCGAACACCGAATATTAAAAAATTAATTTGATTTAAGAATAGAAACATAAAAAAAAAACAACTTTGAACTAATCAAAACTAAAAGGAAAAATTAAACAGACACAAATTTAAAAAGACACAGCACAAACAAAAGTAATAAAATACAATATTGTTTTTAATAACAAGATAATATCATTTTTAGATAAAAACATAACTCTTTTATTAAATATATTTAAAAATAATAAAAAATAAAACGACTTAAAGCAAGACAAAAATCAAAATCCAAACAAAACAAAAGTATTCTTCTCTTAATCGGAAGAGGGGGTAAGAAAAATTCCAAAACTTAGCAAATGGAGAGGTTTCTTCCGCGTCAGGCTTCTAAGGTGTTTTGTAATCACTAGATCATTTGTGCGGGTTTAGTCAGTTTGCCGTTTTCTATTTTCCGCAACGCTACCGCAAGTTGTTTAAGAACGTCACATACGATTACATAGGTTTGAATTTGAGCTGTCCACCGCACGCAACGCCGGACGCATCGCTACCGCAGTATTGTGAATGCACCTTAAAGAGTTGAAGTCAAACCAGGCATTATAGGACGGTTCCCAAGATATCCTGTAGAAGGAGCAAACAG
>JACMZG010001911.1:32151722-32187011 GCA_018340805.1 Microvelia longipes | reverse complement strand
TAAAAAAATCTAAACAAAGATAAATTCCATATTGTTTACGCATTTTTTAAATTTTCTTTATATTATTATGGCTAAACTGAAATTATGGATTAATCTCCATAGATGCAAAAATTGATAGATATAGCTCTATTTCTTTTAGTATCAGTTTACCTCAATAAGGTGCGAGCGCACGACCTGCATGGCTATACTGCGGAGGGAGGTGGAGGACAACCTCGCTTTAAAATTACATTGTTCCTTACGTGCAGTTTTCGACTTTTTTTATGTCACGCGTTATATTCAAAAATAATTTTTTCCTTGAACTTTTGAGCCCATTTTCATTTACTCAAAGGTTGTCTTTTTAAGAATTAGGAGTTAGATTACTTTTTAAATGTTTTTAAAAAACTTATTAAGCGTTAAAAAAAGGGGTCTATGTTGTTCATTCTTCTTAAGAAGAATATCAGTCCCTCAAACTTTCCCTCCATTTTTAGTTTGATGTAGTTCGTCAACAAGTATAATCTATATTTCGATACTCCATGGTAATCAAAAAGTCTGATTTCTGATAAAACCTTTAAGAAGGTTAAACCTTTTTAAAGTTCGATGTAAAGTTATCTGAAAAGACCTTAGTCTTTTTAGTTAGCTATAGTTCGATGCATAATTACAGGATGTAATAATTGTCCTTTAATATAATAATATACGGGTTAATAATTGTCTTTATTTATTATAATAGATAAGGTTATAAGATACAGTAATTGTCATTTTGTACTTGTTGATGAATCTCCTAATAATTGAAGAGTCCTAGTTAATAAAGCTGCCTTTTTCCACAAATGAGCAATTATGATGGAAATTATAGTAAACAAGTAAACAAACAGTCCTTGAAAAACACAGTTTTTTTCACTCAACTTGAAACACCAGTAACTTAAAAATAATGCTAAACTAAACTTAAAGGCTCATTCTGAACGTACAACATTCTAGATCACAAATATAAGCATTCCAGTAATGAAACTACTAATGAAATAATAAGTAAAAAAACTATCAGAGGATTTTTTTCTCCATAAGCCGCCATGTGATTAATCAGTTTGTTTGTTATCCTACCTCATAAACTAAAACATGCACTGATATATTAACATATCATAATTACAAAAAGAAAGAGTTTACACTATTCTTAATATATTTCATGTTTAAACAAACATCGAACTTTAAGAAGGTAAACATCATTTGATTTTTTTATTACCATGGAGTATCGATTTATAGATGATACTTGTTGACGAACTACATCAAACTAAAAAAATGGAGGGAAATTTGAGGGACTAATATTCTCTTTATTCTTCTTAAGAAGAATGAACACATAGACCCCTTTTTTAACGCTTAATAAGTTTTTTTAGAAACATTTAAAAAAGTAATCTAACTCCTAATTCTTAAAAAGACAACCTTTGAGTAAATAATGGGCTCGAAAGTTCAAGGAAAAAATTATTTTTAAATATAACGTGTGACATATAAAGAAAGTCGAAAACTGCACATAAGGAACAATGTAATTTTAAAGCGAGGTTGTCCTCCACCTCCCTCCGCAGTGTAGCCATGCAGGTCGTGCGCTCGCACCTTATCAGGAATTTTAATATTTCGTTGTATTCTGTGAATGAACGTTTAAGATTGTGAGGAAATAAATATTAATTAATTATATATAAATTGAATCACAAAAACTTTTATAAAACTCAATATGCTTTCAATATGATTTGTGATAAGGATTCTCCAAATCTTAATACTTCATGATTTTATCTTTCAAAATTTTTTGATTGGCCGCTAATGATTATGTAACATGAAGTTTGCTTATGTTTATTAACTTAATTTATTTTTGCGTTGCTGTTAAATGTTAATAATGCTCAGAAAGATTTTATTATATTGAAGCATTCTGTGAACTTTGTTAATTTTTTCAAGATGAAGTGCATTTTAGTTTTTGATCAACTCAACGATGTTTTGTTTTACAAGTGTGATAAGAAATTTTTAAAACATATTCTGAAGGTAGGACGAAGTCAAGGTCTTGAGTCCAAGGAAAGTAATGTAAGCTGCTTTACAAATTGTTCCGAAAAAGTTACTTCGTTCACACGCAGGGTGGCAGAGGTAGAACCCCCTACAGATTCAGTCTTCCTAGTAGTTTTCTGGGTGAACAGAATTGAAAGGGGTTTAACCCTGGAACTCATAGAGATATACATGGAGGAGCATTGGGTAAAATCTTCGGTATACGGTGCACCCTGATATCAATACTATATATCGATATTTTTAGCGCGACACGTAAACGAGAACTGAGCACTTAAAATAAGCAGCGTCGTTAAATTATTAATTATAATTAAAATTAAAAAAAGCCATACAACAAATAAATGAAAACATTAACTACAAAAATATAATAAAAAACCTGAAAATAACAAACACAAAAATAAGTAAAAATACGCGTAATATAAAATAGATGTGGTGTATCATCGATTATTCTTATGAAAACATAGTTAAAACATTATAAAACATAAAAGAAAATGGTTAAAACCATTTTACAACAAATAAAAAAAACACAAACAACAAAAATTTAAAAAAATAATAAAATATGTTCATAAACGTAAAAGAAAAGGCATATATCGATATTCCTACTCACATCTCTAAACTAAAAAATATATCGATATAATTGATAACAGGGGGACCGTATACCGAAGTTCAGCCGGCATTTGTAACATTTACTATATAATTTTACTGTTTTGTTATGTTATTTGATAAACGATAATCGAATGTGGTCAGTTACTTTTCGATGTTTCAAAATTCAAGCAATAGGCCCCTCTAGTAATATATCTCTATGCTGGAACTCTCTAAACTGTTGGTTCAATAAGATGGGGTTGATCCCCGTGTTCAACCCCTTTCTTGTGAACGGTTGGGTTTGAACCCCCTGCCAAACCCAGTGTATGAAGTATGTTTTTTTTTGTAATGATACTGCAGTGGGTTAGTACAACTAAAAACCCTAGAATTGATGATTTTTGAGGATTGATTGAAAATCTGGAGTGGATGTAGTATAAGACTTAAATCTTCTTTATATTAACTTAATAATTTGAGCATATTAAATCTGTGGATTTAATATGTGGATAGCTACATATGAAAATACTGTAAGACCCCTATTCAGATGGATACGTTAGAACAAGGAGATGGAATCATGTCCACTCCCCTGATATGCTCAGAGAGCACTGCTGTATTTACTTAGCGTATATCCTTTTTCGACAAAATATTATTTCATTTTATTTCTAGACTACAGAACAAACTGCTAAAGTGAATTGAGACTTCTTTGTGTTAGTTTTAATGTGATAATGTTATTTTGCTTGGAAGAGAGACATTACCTAAATCTAGGTGATTAAATATGTCAGTAATCAATCAATCTATCTTGAATTTTTTACTTTTCCTCACCTATTGGTATAGGTTTATTGAAAAGTATTGTGTCTTTATTTCATACACTTACGAAATATCTTATATTGCAGGATAATGAAGTTGATGTTAATTTTCTAATTCAGTTATTCGCTCCTGTAGTTACGTCACAGAGAGTTATGAGTTCTCAATTTGGCAACTCCTACAGATCTGTTCAGTCCAAGATGGGACTAACATGGTCTTTGATGAGGTAAGATATTTTGTGTTTGTAAATAGGTTTGTTTGGCACATTATTCCAGTGTACACTAGAGTCACCTAGGGTAAGAACCATAGAGGTGTATACTAGAGGGAGCATGGTCTATCTCAGTACATTGAGAGATCTGAAAATCTAAAATATAATTTAATCTTTTTTGTTACATTTTAAAGAAGGATTTAAGTTAATTTAGCTATTTGTTGTTAGTTTATTTATTCTTTTGTGCCTCATATTTGCTCAGCAAATAACTACAAGTTTAATTATTTATTTTATTCACTTATTTATTGTTTCTAAGTAAGAAATGTTGATTTGCTTTTGTTACACTCATCATTAAGCTAAAGATGTACTTTATTTAATTTCATATATCTTTTCACCACTCCTTTGTAGATTTTAGACTAACTTGTCTAAACAAATAAATATTTATTATTTAAAACTAGCAATTGCCCCAGTGATTTTTTACAAAAGATTGTGCAGATTACGAAAATAATAACAATTACTCTAATTCTAAGTAATAGTTTCATCATTCATCATAAATAAGGTACACAAAAACAATACTGCCTTAAACAATTTAGATCCTGTAAAATAATCATATTTTCTAACAAAGCAACTCAATCCGTGGACATACAAGTAGCTAATATTATACAAAAAAGCATATACCAAAAACGTTCTAGCTTTCTTAACATATTGTCCCCTGAATCTTATAACATTATTTTTACAACTACCAAGAGAAAGTAGGTTAAAATTATTTTTTTAAAAACTGTTATTTTTTTATGAACTTATTATTTGCTTTAATAAAATAAGTTTTGCAACAAAAATATAAAAACTGGATAAAAATGACCTAGTAGCCCAAAGAGATATATTACTATAGGTTAAATTTTGAAAGATCGAACATATAACCTGACCACCTTCTCTTATAAATATAATTAAATAATTAGAACAAAATTACAGTAAATTATAGTAGAACGTTAAAAAATACAAATCAAAATTCAAACAATGTGCTGAAGTCGAAAACAATTTATTTATTAACCCAACTCAATCTTAAAAGAGGTTTCAAAGAGGTTACACAGAGCACCAAAAAGAGTTTCAGGCCTCTCAATGTATTAAGATAGGCCATGCCCCTCTAGTATACAGGGGTACATTCATATACATCACCCCTACTAAACTCAGCTTCTATGGAGCAATCACCGTAAAATAGTATCTACCCCCCTAAATTGACTAACCAGGAGTTAAATAAGCAATATTTTTATGGTAATCGTCTTGCAGTTATGGTAATCAGATTCCTGTAGTGTTTTTTCGTGAATAATTTTGAATTTCAAATTTGAGCATACATGATACGGACCTCTTCTAAAAGTACACTACAAACTAAACAATTTGGTACCCATACCACAAAATTCTGGCATTTTGTCATAGAGCTATCGTTTGACATACACAACTACTTTTACTAATTGTTGATTTCCGAAATTGGGAATTGAATTATAGGAAAAGAAGCCGATGCCAGGAATTATGTTTCAAACCCCTTCATTTTTTAATAGGCAAGTCTTGTGGACTGCTGAAGCAACTGTAACGGTTAAGTGCCCTAGCAAATGTGATATTGGTAACAAATTGTTTAGTTCGTAGTGCACTTACAGAAAATGTCCATATTTTGGTATGCTTAAATATAATATTAAAAATTTATCAACAAAAACATAAATAGGCAATCTGATTACCATACTTGCAAGAGGATTACCAAAAAAATATGCTTATTTAAACTCCTGGTAGTCGATTAAGGGGGGGTAGATACCTATTTTACGGTAATGGTTCCATTAGAGCAGAGTTCGAGTGATGTATTCTGGTGTACCAAATTTCGAAATCAAACATTAATAAAGTAGTTGTGTAGTCAAACGAATAGCTCTATGACAATATCCGAATTTTGTGGTATGGTACCAAATGTTTAGTTGTAGTGTACTTAAAGAGTCCATATCAATGTAGCTCAAAATTGAAATTCAAAAGTTATCCACGAAAAACAAAAGGCAATCAGAATTATAATAACTCAAGACATTACCAAAAAAATTATTGCTTATTTGATACCCTATTTGCACCTTCCTGTTTAATGTAAAACAAAAAGTAAAAAACGATACGTGTTGTAGAAAATGCTTAAAGGGTGACAAGGTATTGTATACATCACTCTCTAGCTCTGTTTTCAGCAGCGCGTACAACATAGGAATTATGAATTCGGGATTTATTCAAACAGGAATGTTAAAAGCATCAGACAAAATCAAATGTCCAAAATAACCAAAATTAATTTAGTATCAAAGAGTGCAAGCAGGTCAATGTATATAAAAGTAGCTTTCGTTAGTTTAATTTCTTGCTCCGTATTCAGTGTAGAAATGTTGAATTTCATATTTCATCAGATAGCACTATACACGGGCATGAGACAAATCCTGACACCCTACACATAACACATACCGTCTTTTTTAAGACAAACCTGATGATAGGAGAAGTACCTTCTCCCGAAACGTCGTTAATTCTAAGTAACATTGACAATGGATTACGTCCAACTAATTTTACTCATACAAGATGTTTACGTACGCTACGCTCTGCCGTTTTATGATGTCCCAATACAACTCAAACAGCTAATACGTGCCAGTTTTCCAAAATATCAAGTAATGATTTAAAAGGCGGGAGGGAGTTTCATGTTTTTTCCATTTTTACCACTATTTTAGGGACAAGCGCTAGTAGTCTGTCAAAGGAAGAAAGGTATGTCAAACTGTCAAAGAAATCTGGCTATAAAGAGTTATATTATCTGTACTTAAATTATCTGCAACAGTTTGTTTATATCTGTCAGAATCATGGAAATTTACCTAAAATCAAATTAACAAATATTTTGCTTAGATTTATAAAAATAAAGGATTGAAATTAATAAATAATTTTCGTTTCTATTAGACATGATTAAACGGCTGTTTACTACCTTAATAAGGAGATGCTCCAAACCGGTACTTGAGACATTTACATTGATAGGGTATATTACTGAATGTGCTTTTTTTTTTTAAACACGCTTGCCTGCGCGGCAAAATTTTGATTTCGTAATTTAGGATAAAAGATAAGGAAGCCTTATTCCATGATTGGAAGCTTGTTTTTAGTATCTGTAGAAAATTTTAAGTCATAATGTCAAATAGGGAGGGAGCACTTTGGAAATACGAAACAAAAACTGTCAGTACATCCTTAATTCTTGGTTGAACACAATACTTTTTCTGATAACGGTGGTACTTTTTGAATAAAGAAAAAAACATCCGAAAACCTCTTAAGCGTCACTAATAATAATTTTAATTTATTTTGTTAATGGATAAAACAAAATGAATAAATAAATAATTAATAAATAATTCTAAAAGTAAAACAGGTTAACAAAAAAAAAGTAATTAAAAGTATAAACAAGCCCAAAGAATACAATCTGAATTCTATTTCCTTAATTAACTTCACTACTTAGCCAACAATAAGCTCCTTACAATTAATTTAAGCAAAATTTAGACAAGGACCCAAAACTACTCTTACTTAGGTAAAATCTTTCAAAGCTTTGACTAAAACATTTAAGGTCGTATTTAAAAGAATAGGAGTTAAGCAGGAACCAGGCTCATTGCCAAGTAATTACCCAGTTTAATTATTTTTCCTTTGAGTCAACGTACAGTTTAATCTGCCAAATTATAATTGAATCTGTCCCTCTTCTACACTGACTTACAAAGCGTTCAGATCTTTTTGATTACGGTTAATGTAAAATTGCTTTATTCTAATAGAAAACTAAAAACAACTAACAAAGTAAACATAGCAAATAATGATTCTTCTTAAAGGGCCAATACAATCTTTAATATTAATTATATAGGTGTCAAGCACTATTAGAATTAAATTAGCAACTCTTAGAATTATTTAGCACTTTTTGCTGAATAAACCCTGGAATTTGAAGGTCCAGAGAAGTCGGTCCCTCCACTTCTCTTTGCTCCACGGGTTCATTGCCGATAAGCTTATAAGCTTTTTTGTTTTAACTATTATCTACAGACTTTTCAAAGCTAATATATTTTTTTATAAATACAATAAAATCCATTGACAGAACAATTAAATTTAAAATAATTAATTTTCATAGTTCGTATAGACAGCAGACATACAGCATCTGGTACAAGAATGTTTAATGAAAACAACTCAGATGGTTTTTGAAAGAATTCATACTAGATAAGTTTTAGATTTTTAAGTAGTACAATGACTTTACTTTGCGCGATACCTTTTCCCTACAACTGAGCTTGTAGAAGAATGGTAAGATCATGAAATTAGTTCATGGCGAATAATCAATAAATAACTACTCATTTCATGAAATAACGGGTAATTTTTGTTAAATCGTGTAATTTATTTTTATGCATTAACTAGGTACTTCGAGAAATAACTCGTTAGATTATAGTTAAATTATAAAAATACTTTTTATTGTCAATATCCATTACTTCGTTTATATCAGAAAGTATATCTTTTCAGGAAACCTCTAAACGATTTCTCTTTGTTTCAGATTTGCTAAACCCATCCTCACCGCTTTAGTTTTGTCCTTCTCGTCTTTAAAACGAATAACTTCTGAAAGAAACAGCTTGATACTATACTTTTAACAAGTGATCTAATATGACGGCAAGAAGTAAAATATAACTTGAGATTTTTTTTATTATCTTAAGGGTAAAATTCCAACCAAATGTCTTGTATAAACTAAAGATAAATAAATATAGCTTAGGATAAAGTTATGAGTTAGAGCTATTGCAATTAAAACGATTGAACTTGGCACATTTATTGCTCCAATATTCAGTAGTTCACCCCCATTTTCCACATTTATACAATATTTTTACGGATTTTCGAAAAAAAAGTCTTTTACATACTTATAAACATAAATAAATTCAAATATAAATCTCATATAATACAATCTTCTAGATAGCACAACAATGGACCCGAAGAATCGATTTTGTTTTAAGTTTCAACTCCCTAGCAAAAAATATATTGGTAGTAGTATAAACACTTATTACACTTATTCAATAAATAAAACATTATAAAATGTTTAATATACATTTTCTCGAAAGTAAATTAGAAAATATATTTTTCTAAAATATAATTCCACTGTAATAGATTCAAAGTTAATGATTTAATTTAATACCTCTAGTAGTTCAATATAAAATAACTATGGAGTAAAATCATATAATTGTAAATATTTTATGATTTAGGTGGTCATTTAAGTTTTTCATGAAATAACAAGTTACTTTGTGAAGTAACGGATTCTTAATTTTAGGGTGATATAATTATATATAATTTACTAAAGCATGGTAAATTATGCTGCAAAAACACAATAAGAATAATAATATCTTGATCTCAAAACATTGAGTTGATATAAAACGTTACAAGTTTGTAAAGCAAGTAAAACTTCGCCTCCAAAAAACTACTTATATACAATACTATGAAATATTTATTGAAAAAGATCAAAACAGTTATACCTAGTATGATTCTTTCGAGAGGTATATTGAGTATTAGATACTCATGGTGTGGTCTCCATCTCCTTCTAACCTGCCCAGGACAAGTTGCATTGATTCGATTACACAGCTCATCCGACATCTGCAAAATATAAACATTGATATTTTTAGTTGTTAGTCAGACAAATAGTAAGAAAAAGAACTAAAACTACAAATAAGGTTCTTTTTTGAAAATTTAAAATCACAATAATTTTAACGAACGTGAAGTTGATAAATTTGAATATAAAGTTCTTCCTCTAGATCGTCCAAAGATAGTGATAAAAGTTTTAAACTGTGAGGAGATTAATACACAGGTTAAAATTTTCATGTAAACCATAGAAATTTCACTGGTTGATTTTAAATCATAACAAAATATAATAGGATATATTTAGCTGAATTTGATTTATAGTTATATAGTGAGGAGACAAGGGTTGGTGAGTCTCTTTACCAAGGACGCCAAATCGAATTGGTTAAAACCGTTTAAATCACACAATCATATGATGTTATTATATTACCGTTAATTGTCTCAAAGTGATAATGTTCAATCAAGAGTATGTAAAAATACACACAACTTTGAACTCAACTCAGTTACCACGGACAGAATTTGACGAAAACATGAAAAATTTGAGACAAATCATAAATATGTACTGTTTTTACCATAGAGATATATTACTCTATTGTAAAAACCCCCCTATTGGGCCCTATTGGTTGAATTTTGAAACATCGAAAAAGTAACCTGACCACATTTGATTATCATTATCATCAAATAAACAGAACAAAAAACAGTAAATTATATTGTAGAATGTTTAAAATACAAATCACAACACAAACAATCTGTGGGAAGCCAAAAACAATTGATTAATTATAACATCAACTCCCTCTTGGAGAAGGTTTCAATGAGGTTACACAGAGCCCCTGAGAGCCCCACTAAAAATGTTTCAGGCCTCTCAATGTATTATGATAGGCTATGCCCCCTCTAGTATATATCTCTATGGTTTTTACAGTATAAAACTGACCTAAAAATCATCGCAAGCTCTAACCTTTTTTCCTATCGGCTAATTGAATTAATATTCTTACATTA
Source organism: Microvelia longipes (assembly GCA_018340805.1). NCBI lineage: Eukaryota > Metazoa > Arthropoda > Insecta > Hemiptera > Veliidae > Microvelia > Microvelia longipes. The sequence continues at coordinate 32,176,810 of JACMZG010001911.1, read as the reverse complement.
GAGACTTTTAGACGGAGAAAATGTATGTTTATATCGGGATAACGGCCGTGAAAATTATCCAAATTTATCGAAATTCGGTAAGCACGTTGAACAAAAGTTGGTACTAAATTTGACTTCAAACCGTTAAGTACAGCCATGAACGTAGACTATCCGGTCATCAAGGCAGATTTTTTAAAAAAATAACAAAAGCAAGTCATCGCTTGAGGGCTCTTAAATTAAAGAAGTGCTAGGTATCAAAATAAACATTTACAAATAACCCGGCATAGGTTCATACCTTTGGCGGACAAAAAACTATTTAAATGTACCGAGTCATCTAATATATATTTTTTTTTTAATTTGATTTTTATTAATACACTATATTTTCTTCAATGTAACAAGTATAAGTGAGAGGGGGATATGGTGGCGTGATTTTGCGGGAAGGAGAAGATATCCAATGATATCACTCAGGCGTGTAAGGGGGAGGGAGGTTAATTAATTAATCTAGCAGGCATCTAATATATAATTAATAAGTTCGTAATGAGTAGAAAAAAAACTTTATACACATATTTAAAAAAATCAACTTGCCTGCTACAATTTTGAAAAATAAAGATATTTCGCAAATTTTAAAAGAATACTATTTTTAATTGGAAATATCCTTGTGATTGTTAATAATTTTGCTAGCAAAGCGAGCCATACACAAATTAAAGTTTTAAAGCCCCTTATTATAACAATGTATTAAATAATATAATCATACAGCCCCAATTAAAAACCTCTAATAAACAAGCACTAGCTTATTATTAGCAAATCAAGCTTTGCATTCATTATTTTTTTTGTTGTATATTTCTCATAAGAGTTTCATGTACAACGCATTACTAGAGTTAGAATTGAAGTAATAAAATCAAATAAATAATGAAAATTACAAAATAAAAATAAACATAAATCGTTGGAAAATTTTCGTTTGGAGCTTTGAAAATTTTTGAGAATATTTTTTTTTTTTAATTTCCTTAGATAAGAAATGTTTGCAGTGCTAAAGAGTAGTTAAATATCACATTAAAAAATCTGGGAGCAAGACCCGGGCAGCGAACCCCTTCTACACTCTAATCCTAATTTTGTGAGGGTCAATTGAATCAGTTAAAAAAACACTCTCGTATAATACAGAGATTTTTTCGGCAACTCTCAACGTTGTTAATATGTTCTTATTTTTTTTTCTTTTTTAAGAAAATCTAAAACCGTATTATGTTTAACAAAATAATAAAAGTAATTTAGTACCATAAAGAGGTACGGTTACTAAGAAAAAGAGGTAAAAGAAATGATTATTTATGATTTACTAGTCGTACATTATAACCTTAAGGAGGTTAATCGTCTTTTTCTCAAGCATTTTTTCCTTGTAACTAATAATAAATCAGCTTCGTAAAGCTCTTATTATTTTCCTCAACTGCGTCTTACATTATGATAACAGTAAGCATCCGGAATATTAAAACAAAACAAATATTAAACTTACTATTTACTTTTTTTCACTTTTAACCAAGAACATAAGGCTGAGAAGTGTGTCATTATGTCTCGGCAATTAGATTTTACCGACGAGCGAAGCGAGTCGGGAAAAATTGCCAAGACACAAAGACATTCTCAGCCGATGGCATACACTATTTTTTTAGGTAGCACTCATTAAATAAACTGCGCTATATACTTAATTGAAAAAAGAAAACAAACGTCCTATTAACTCCATATATGTCGTCGTCATTGAATTCATCCATAGCTTCACACTTTTATTCAAAAATGTAAAAGCTTTACAAATAAACACACAAAAATTGTCAATTAGAACACGTTTTAAAAACGAAAAAAAATTAGTCTACGAACAAAAACAGAAACAAAATGAACGTTTTTAAAGAAACCTCATGAAGGTTTTACATATTGTTTTTTGAACACGCTACATTATAGTAATGGCGGCAATATATGAATTACTTTTACGTCCTAGGAGTTTTTTTACATTCATTATTGTCCTCGGAGGTGAAAAGTACTAAATAACTTCCTATAACAATAATGATTGCTTCTCATCATAAAAACGGTATCATAATGATGGCTTCTCATCATAAAAACGGTCCAATAAAGTGCTCAATTACGTACTACCTCAAAAAAAATTATTTTTATTGTTTTTTGTTTTATAGGAGTCACTAGTATGGTAGTAATAAGAACAGGCTGAATTTAGTTTAAAACACAAATACTTTTACCGGTCCAAAATACCTTTAATATAGTATACTTATAGTCCATACCAAAGTAGCTATAGGTATTCTTTTAGGAAAAGTCATGATCAATAAAAATAGAGAACAGAACAATAATGATAAATCGCAGATACTTTGTGGTTCATAACAAGCCTTAAGCTAACAACAAATAACTGTTGGTATATATTCAAAGCTTGAATTTAAATTTTGAGTATTTTCTTAGAATACTCAAAATATTTGATAGTAGGTAGTCGATAGTAGGTACATAGTATACTTATAGAATATACCTAAGGTCGATACTAGGAAACGTAACGTTACCTCGTGTCGCCGCCATCACTTTCACTGACTAAGTTTTCGGACATACAAAGGCTCAGTATATCTTTCCGACCTTTATCTCCCCCAGCCCGCAGAACATTAACTTTTCGTGAGCTGGAGACAACGGAAACGTGAATCCAGACTTGTCTCAGATGAAACTAGATCCAACACCGCATTTGCGTATTAGTAGCCAAGGAAACCACGTAAAACCTTGGCTGGGTTGGCCGGCCTTGAATTCAAGACCTCCCGAGTGTACGGTACAAGGGATAACCTCATATTGAGGTCCTCCCCCGGCTGAATTTGAATCCTCGACCTCCAGGTCGAAAGGCGAGCGCTCTAACACTGAGCTACCGGACTCGGTCATCTTCCTTGTTAAAAAAAAATAATGAAAAAGTATACGTATTTTCAGTCTCTGTGGTCGAATTTATTACGCAAGCTCACGAGTAGATTAGCAGCAGTAGAACAAAAAAATATTAGTTCTTATGTAAAGCCCAAAGAGGACACTTTCAAACGAGACCTGTTTCATTAAGCTGGTTTAAGCCAAAGCGAAATATTAAGCCTCAAAAAATGGCAAAAAAACTCAAGATTTGGGTGTCTCGGGAACTAAAAAGTGATTTTTGAAAATGAAGGTGGCTGTAGAATAAATTAATACTAGACATTTTGGACTACCTATAGGTAGGACCAAAACTAAAAATTATCATTTTTTTTATTTTTTTCAAGCAACATCTCTGGATCACTTGAAATGGATTGACCCGCGCATGTCATAATGAGTTTATATTCTGAAAACGATCGAAGCGAGTCTAAAGCAATGATTTTTGTTGGTTCTGCAGTAAATTACCGGTGGATCGAATCCATTTGAGATGTATTTCAGAAGTTTTGTACATCTAAATCTAACTTATATGTATTCAAGTAAATGGAAACATCACCTACTCTTAAAACCAGAAAATTAGCAGTAACACAACTAAGAAAAAAAATATTATAAAACTTAATAAACGTAACTTTTAAAATTTAAATTGGTATATACCCTAATAATACATTTGTTACCAATATCAGCTGACAGTAGGCAATTTTTTTCTATTGTTGGTATTTTTTCTTTTGTTCTATTGTTGGTATAAGTTTTGAACCAACACTAAAATGTATGCCTAACAATAATAACTTGCCTGAATGAGATAGATATTTGTATAAAACTCACAATGACCATTTATAATTAGAATTGTAAAAGTACATTCTTTGTGATAAATTAAATTATAAAGAACTGAAGTAATATTATTTTTGAGACTTTTTGAAAGCAACTACCTAACCAAACATAGTTTACACATGAGAAAATCATATTAGATTACATCAAGGTGTAAACACAAGTAGTTTCCATGTTTCCACACAGCCAGGAAATTTAAAGTAAGATGAAAAACTTTCCTCTCTTGGTTATTAAAATTTAAAACCAGATAGACTTAGTAGAGGTAGATGTAAATGAATTTTGCACTCTCTGTTTGTCCCGAAATGAGACCTATCTCGTAAATTCGTGCTAAAATATTTGTAGGGTCGATATATACACACAGCGGTATAATGTTCCACAACTGTGGTTTTGTTACCTCTAGGGTTCGTGTAACATCCATCCCCTTGGGTGAAATTCATCATTTACAAATTTTCCGACCTTGCTAACTTCACAGAGATGGAGTGTTACGTTTTCCCATTGGAGGAATTTATAACTGGAAAGCTATATCTTCCGTAAAACTCGTATAGTTCTAGGGACAAAATTGTATCCTGTCTAGTTTAGATCTGATATTACACCTATCGGTGACTAAACGGAATAGTAATTTGTATTTTTCCTAGCTATTAGATACAATCATAATAATTAATAGCGATTCTATTGCAAGCTATTATTCCCTAATTACACAAGTTTTAATTACCAGCAAGCTTCTTTCACTTCAATTTATGCATTACAAAGCTATAAAATATAATAGGATGTTTGATTTACTTTTATAACATGTTTTGTACAAGTAAATATTGATTGTACGTTAATTATATTTTAACAACATTCCAAAGCAATTCACATATATTAATTTAGGGCTTGTTTACGTAAACAATATGTATGTACACAATGTACCCTAAAAATAGTTACTTGTTGTTAGCTTTATTGAGGCTTATTGCTTATTATAAACAAAAAGTATTTACGAGTTATCATTAATGTGCTCTTTCTATATTTAGCAAAGAAACTTATACTATTAAAGACAAGATACCAGGGCTCTGATCATTGGTGACGTCATATTTTCATTTGTTAGAAACGAAGTTTTAATTATTATCTATTGCATTTATTCTTAAATTATATTTGTTGTATAACTCCATTTAATGTGACATCACTAAATTTGCGCGCTGATGGAGGTTGTAGATGGGTGGAGCGTCTCTACACCTCTAGAGTAGGAGTAGAAACCGTTATGGTACCTAATGGATATTATCACACTACTAAACCTCTCATAGTAGTAATATTCAACCCTAGTCCATCCTCTATTGATATAAGTCAGATAAAGCTTCTCTAGTTATAATATTTCTATAGGCCTAGTCCAATGCCTTACGATTTTAATCTTCCTGAAAGGTTATGAAAAATAATCTAAAGATGCATGTAGATTTGTATATTTATATACATTTGATGTAATATTTATACTCCTACAAGAATATCCTTATAATATAAATATTAAATAATATTATCCGTTTGTAGGGTGCATTATAAATTTGCATAATAAACTTATCCTTATATTATAATTTTATTTATTATAATTCTGCCCGGATTAACCGCTTCGACTCCTTGGCCCTTAGCGGTAATCACTCCATCCAACCGCGGTCTCTAATTTAGGGGTTAAATAACTCTTTTGGAGCAATTTCTTATTTAAATATATATATATTATATATATATATATAATATATATATATATATATATATATATTCACACAGGGTGATACATTTCAAATACATCTACCTGATTATTAAGCTCTGTGCGGTACTTCGGTACTTTAGCGATAAAATTGGTATCCTCCCTGCTAAGTCGACCGACGAGTTTAAATACCTAATCATTTTTTGTAATTGTCTGGCATGTATGGTAATCTGATTACCAACGTGTGTTTTCCAACGGTAACTTCAAAAAGTTTGAAGTATACCATTATGCTCGTTTCTAAAACTGTGTCATATCCTGGACAATTCAAAATCGCTGAATTCATTAATTTTCCCAACCTATATTGTTTCCACACTATTTATTAGACATGATGCTTTCAGTGTACCAGAAAGCTTATTTTTAATAATGTAACGCAAAGAATGTATAAAATAATAATTAATGAAGCGAAGATATTTAAAATTCAAATGCTAAACAACATTTTAAAACAAATTTAAAAACTTGATATTATCTTATTATCCTTATAAAAGAATTTGATGAGGAAATAAAAAAAATTTATAATCCTTATAATATTAATTAAACTTCATAAAAATACGCTTTATAAAAATTAGAGAAATTAATATTTGTGGTTTGTAGATTACATCGATCAATTTTAAAATTTGTTTGTGTACTACGCAGACTCAAGAGGCATATCCAATAATCACTTAACCTATATGGTCATTTTTCAACAAAGCATTTTAATTTTAAATGTTTATCTAAACATTTAAATAACCAAAAATAAATACCAACATACTTGGGTGGTTATTTCGAGAAAACACCAATAAATTCTAGAAGTCGTTTAACATCGGGATTTTATGGTATAACATATGGACGTTCTAGTTAGAATTTGATCTGTAGTGTATCGTAAGTCATTGTGTGACAATTGCGCACGCGAAGCTGCGGTTGGCTTCTGGAAATGCGCATAATTATCCAATTGGTTGTACAAAACTATGCCTCTAAAATTAGTTACGAGCAGTGCTTGACAATTGAGTAACTGCTTAGGTTCTAAAGCATGAACCGGAACCACGCAATGGCTTTGGTTCTTGCATAAGCAAGAAATCGGTTCTTTAGCACAGAAACACGCATTCTAAATGAAATTCGCCCGACAGCGGACCACTGCGCCGGAATTATTTATTTAGTAGTTGTAAACTTATATAATGTAAAAAGCACGGAAACACGCATCCAAAGGAAATTCGCCCGACATGCGGACCACCGCGCCAGAATTATTTTCTAGTTGTAAACTTATATTAGGTAAAAAACGATAAAAAAATTATTGTCCCTATTAGGATTGAACCCAGGTACTCTGGGTTTGAGTTTTCGCATCCAAAGGAAATTCGCCTGACATGCGGACCACCGCGCCAGAATTATTTTCTAGTTGTAAACTTATATTAAGTAAAAAAAACGATAACAAATTATCGACCCTTCCAGGATGTGAAACCAGGTACCCAGCGTTTTAGTGGTCTTATTTAACTCCGGACCACTGGAATTTAACTCAGAGGCCCAAAAAACATTGAAAACGACACCCTACTCGAAATTTAATTTTCAACGACCGTAATTTTGGTTCGTAATTTACAATGGTTTTTCGATTTTTAGGTAACTAAACTTTTTACGATCAGAGGGTCGTATCGACTTCGGACCGGTTTCATTCGATTCAGCGCCCAAAATTACATAGAAAACGACACCCTACTCGAAATTTATTTTTTATCGACCTAAATTTTGGTTTTCGGTAATTTACAATGGTTTTTTCGATTTTTAGGTCACTAAAACTTTTTACGATCAGAGGGTCGTATCGACTTCGACCGGTTTCATTTGATTCAGCGTCTCAAAAACATAAATATTGACCTTTTTTCACGGCAAAAAAATATTAACCCTGAATTTGCCGATTTTTTGAAAATTTCGCTGACTCACCAAACCGGTTAATGACGTCACCAAAACCTGGTTTCAATAGGTTGTGTCCTTTCCAAGATTGATTTTTTGTACCGAGTTTGGTTAAAAAATATTAATCGGTTCGAAAGATAGAGTGTTTACAAGAAAGTGTCTAGAAATATATATATATATATATATAATATATATATATATTAATATATATATATATAATATATATATATATATATATATATATAATAATATATATATATATATATATATATATATATATATATAATATATATAATATATATAATCCTCGCGAAACTTATTTTTTCGTCATTAGGGACCTCTGAAACGGATTTGTGTCGTGGTCCGAGGTTCGAATTCCGCCATGACGCCTATCCCATTAGGCGAATTTCCATAGGAAATTCGCTAAAAACATTTTAACTCCAGGATCAACTTGTTAAATACTATAAGTCAGTAAAACAAGAGAACAGAAATAATGTATAATATTTCAGAACATACATTAAAATAAAATAAACGGATCAAGATAATAAAACTATACCATTCAAATTGGCGAACACCGAGAATATTAAAAAATTAATTTGATTTAAGAATAGAAACATAAAAAAAAAACACTTGAACTAATCAAAACTAAAAGAAAAATTAAACAGACACAAATTTAAAAAGACACAGCACAAACAAAAAGTAATAAAATAACAATATGTGTTTTAATAACAAGATAATATCATTTTTAGATAAAAACATAACTCTTTTATTAAAATATATTTAAAATAATAAAAAATAAAACGACTTAAAGCAAGACAAAAATCAAAATCCAAACAAAACAAAAGTATTCTTCTCTTAATCGGAAGAGGGGGTAAGAAAAATTCCAAAACTTAGCAAATGGAGAGGTTTCTTCGCGTCAGGCTTCTAAGGTGTTTGTAATCACTAGATCATTTGTGCGGGTTTAGTCAGTTTGCCGTTTTCTATTTTCCGCAACGCTACCGCAAGTTGTTTAAGAACGTCACATACGATTACATAGGTTTGAATTTGAGCTGTCACCGCACGCAACGCCCGGACGCATCGCTACCGCAGTATTGTGAATGCACCTTAAAGAGTTTGAAGTCAAACCAGGCATTATAGGACGGTTCCCAAGATATCCTGTAGAAGGAGCAAACAGTTGAGTGGACATGTTTTTCAGAATTATTTAAAATATAAAATAAGAAAACTTAGGTCTTCATTACCAAGCTTGTTTTTAATCAAACTAATTTCAATAACCCTTTAGATAAAAATAACTAAAACTAACTATAGTTAGATAAACTAACTATAATACATATAACTATTTTATGTATCCCGAGCGAATATATAAACTTAAATAGTTATAAGTTGCCAGAATTTGGTCCGCATTTAATAAAATACTTGTACAAGAAATAAAGAATATTAAAAGTTCTTCTTTTAAAGTATTAGAAGTTTAAAAAATCTCTTTAGGATTTTTACTTTTCCAAACCTACTATTGTATACAGGAAAGTATTGTTTTAACACAAGAAATCCCAAACCAAGTTTTCATCAGAATTTTACAGCATTTAGGTTATAATATAGATATAATATTTTCTTTAATGTCAGATTAAAGGAAGTAGGTTAGCAGAACTAAGGTTATAACTTGTCAGAAGTTTTGATGGCTTAAAATAAGAAATCTCTTGAGCTCTTACAAGTACAAGAAAACATGTTTTTAAAAGAAAAAATGAGGTGGGAGGGTTTTGAAGAAAATATTCTCATAGCTTAAGAGTTTTAAAGGCCGGATTTACAACATTTTATTTCTCAAGCGAAATTAGTAAATCTCCTGGGAATCAAACCGTGTTTGACAAGGGAAAATCTCAAAACATATAACTTAAAAAGGAACAGATACCAAGAGGAGGAGTTTTATGGATACTTTCATCCATAAAACTCTCATTATATGTATTTACTAACAATATACAATAGTAACATTATTACGTCACATAACGAAACTAAAAGTAACTTAAGTCAGAATATTACAAAGAGAAGTTCAACTATTGTAGAAATCCATACACGTCCGGTACGGAAATGTTCCATACCGGTTGAAACGTTTCAGATGCAACATCATTAATTCCTTAAAATATAGGAAAAGCAAGGTCATAGAATTTTAAAAATGGTCTTTAACCCCAGTAAATTTACTTTGTAAATTTAAAATTACTATTATTATTTTAGTAATTATTGCCCCAATATTATAATTGTGTCACTTTTTTTGGTAACTATAAAAAGTTAAATTAAATTTTAATAACATCATTATTCTGATATGGTAATATTTCATCATGCTATTGCTTGACATTTAACATAGAGTTTCGTTAAAACTCTCAAGAAAAAAAAACATTTTTAACAATTATTTGTATTGTCAAATAGCATAAATTAACTTAAAAAAATCAGGAGGATGTTGGCATTAACCACTTTAAATATTTTTGAAGTTACCAAAAGTAGTAACACAATTACCATAATTCGTAAATAATTATCTTAATAATAATAGTAAATGTAAATTCACGAAAGACCAAATGGACCATTTTGAAAAGTCTAGGACCTCGTTTCCTCATGTTTTATATAATTAAAACATCACTCGGTATGGAACATTTCCGTACCGGACGGGTATGGATTTCTACAATAGCTGATCTTGTCTTTAGGGATTTTCGTGATATTTTGACTTGAGTTACTTTTAGTTTTCTTATTTGACGTTGTAATTAATGTTTTTGTAACTCAATTTTGTAATTCATGTAATCAGAAATACGGGCTTTCGGTCCGACGTCAAGAAGTCATCGAGGCGCTTTATACAGAACATTGCATTGTTGATGTTTTATATTATTTGCTTTTTATTATTAGTTGCTGTTACATGGAACGTAAACATATATACAACAAAATATATGTAGTGTTGACCAATTATCTTTGATCCTCTGTATAGTAAAATAAACCTCATTTTGAACCAATATTAACGTCGTCAAAATTAAGTTATTTGCCAATTGCACCACTTGAGTTGAAATGGTTGCCAAAAGGAGTTGCCAATGGTCCGATTGAGTCGAAAATTAGTTCCAATCATTTTAAAATGCCTACGAGTATAAGAGGCAACTAACTTCAAGTCTCTTCCACTTCGCGGGCCTGCTTAGCTGGCCGGATTCCGTGGAAGCCATTTTTGTCCTGTCTGTCCGAGACAGTAGACTAACGTAAGCGGATCAAAAAGGAGGGTCTCTCTTCTATACTACCCCTTACACTCTAACAATCTGAGAAAGTAACGACGGTAAAAATTCAGCAAACTTTATAAATGAAACAATGCTAAAGTCATTTTTATCTCTCTATACCAGTTAATTGAACTGATATAAACGTTTACCCTTTTTAGACTCCAACTTAGGTAAGATAAAACCATTTAATACATTAACTTTAGAGATTAATTTATTCTCTTGGTTGAATAATTTCTCTCGTGGGAATCTGATTGAAACGGGAAAGTAGAGGGAAAAGAAGTTTAGGCGAAGGTTAGTTTGTAGAAGAGTTAGGCTAACTTTAAAGAGTATAATTTATCTTAGGTAAATTAAACCAATCTTATTAAAATTAACTCTATAAGATTTAGTGTATGAATTTCAATAATAATTTCTCTTTAAATCAGTCTTTTTATACCAAAATAGAGGTTTTTAATTGATATTTTATATGTCAGTCTGGTACCGTAGGAATGAAGTGAACAGTTTTTAATAAATTCGTTTTGTTTATGAATGTGTATGTAAGTCAGGGTCTTGTAGCAGAACAGAAAGTACATAGACAGAATTCTATATGTTTTGAATATCTCTACAAGATTATTAAGGATTAGTTTAAATATCACTCACTCTCAGAGCTTTCTTTTTTAGAATAAATATTCTCATTGATAAGAGAAAATTACCCCAAATCACCATTTCGTAAGGCAAATAAATGACTAAAGAAATAAGAGTTATAAACCAACATTAAGAACTAGACAGACACACGAGTAACTTTGTTTAACCTGCTAATCCCTGTGGTTATATACATTTAGTGAATTTGCTTTAAAATTTAATCTCGCCAAAGAGATAGGTGTCATGGCGGGTGTCGAATTTCAACCATAGCAACAATCCGTTTCATAAGTCATAGGTCACCTAATAAATATAAAAGGTGACCTATTTAGGTGTAAATAATAAATAAATAAATATATATATATATATATATATATATATATATATATATATATATATATATATTATATATATTAGTTTTTAAGGTCGCATACCTCTAGGATAGGAATCTAAGTCAAAAATAGGAAATTTAATAAATATTTAGCAAGTACAGCTAAAGGCAAACTATTAGCATTCCAACAGCAACATTTAATCTACACTCGATTCCCTATCCTAAAAAGAGTCCTACATTTTACCCAAAACGTTTAGAAGAAAAAAACAACATTTAGAACAATACGAGCATTAATTAATGAATAAAATTTGGTGGTAGAAATATCAAGGAAATACGAATCGATTCAGGAGTTTTGCGAGGCGTTATGTAAGCAATGAACCGGTGAAATGAGAAAATTGAAGCATAACTAACCTACCTGACCAGATATGAATATTTAAACAGATGTGAATACAGTGTAAATGTAGAAGCCTCGCTCTTGTACTTCTGATAACAAGTGTAATAAGGAAAATATATAGCAATGATTTGTCAACAAATATTTATATATGAAAATTATGTAAATTGCTATCATAATTTTTTATATAGGTACTATGATAGAGCATAGCTTTTATTAACATTATGATTTATAAAATCTTCCTTGGGATTCTTTAAGACAATTTTGATGGCAGTTATTCATCAGGCTTTTAAGATTTACACACGCACCCATCTTAACCCTTAACTAACCTGTTGAGTATAGGGAGTGACGATAATAGTATGAGGTGCATAGTCTATCCTGGTAGCACCAGGAGTCAACCACGATCTTCCTTTTAAATTATATCTCCCTGAGACTGATATTGAGTACAGTGAATGAGAACAGGACTCATCTTTATAGAACCATGTTGTAGTTTCGAATAGATCCAGTTCTTGAAACAGCTGGGATCTCAGTGTATATTCGGGTCCTGCTCCAACTTCACACCTAAAACAATCGAAATAATGTTAAACCAAGATAGCAAGACAAGAAATATATGATACTGAGAGTAGTTCTAGATATATGAACCCTAATGAACTTGTTAAGACCGTATTTTGATCGTATAAGTTAGTTCTCTTGAAGTAAGACAGTATACTTTGTTATTCCAGAGCGGGTATATTTATGTCTTAGCCTTCTTAAGAGCCTGAAGCAATATAATAGCTTCTGGTTCTTCTTAAAGCTTGCATTTACACCCACGCATAACTCCTACAGAAAACTAAAATACAGCGAAAAATAAAAAAAAATATAAAAGCATAAACTATATATAAAAGCACTTAGTAACTCAATAACGCCTATTATCGAAGAACAAAAATTGAAAAGATTCAATAATAAAATAAAAAGTTAAATAAAATTGAGTCTCATGTAGGAGTTACTTTATCCTTATTTAGGAGTTATTATTAAGTAAGTTTAGCTAAATTTCATTTTGTAATAGAAAATAGTAATTCGTGTTTTAATAATAAGATTCTATATACATGGAATTCGGAAGCACTGGTTCCGAAATCTAAATAATAAATAGTAGTAGTATAGGGAGTATACGAGTATACGTATAGGTACAAACCCCAGGCTATACTCTCAGTCTTAGGAAATTAAACAAATCGTTATTGAGTCCAAACAATAAATAAAAACACATACGAGAAGCCTTTAAAATTTAATTTAATTGCAATATACTTTTAGATAAAAATCGAACTTCCTAAGGTAAGGATCGCTATTGGTTGTAAGCAGTATAAGATACAATCAAGATATCACAACTTTCTTACACAAGTGTTGGCATAGTTTTTATCGAAAAATATTTCTATAAATAGAAGTCGTATTTTGTTATGACCTCAAATTGATTTACAGACTTATATTTCCTATTCCTGCCATTATCATAATGCCATCTACGATAGGGATGGTATGTTTAATGTCATGTAAACATATCAAAAATACCCTGATAACTCTATACATACAAAGTTTCATTTTTGATAATAAACTTAAACTTATAACACAACACTATAGTTGTATTCATTATACACTTACATTACAAAAACTTTGTGACAAGCAAAAAAAAAAATATATATATATATTTATATATATATATATATATATATATATATATATATATATATATAATATATATATATAGTCAGTTATATTATTAAGTGGTATTTACTAGGATAATTAAGGAATATCCCTCTGATGCTTCTACGTCAGACGGTGATTTGAAGTTTGTCTCCAGTGATAAACAGTTTAATCTTTATTTATTAGTAAAAAAATATGTATAGTTGCACTTCATTTAGAAACCTTAGAAAGATTCCTCTTTAATATTCATTAAGGGAGGAATTTGAATTGTTAAACCTCTAACCCACAATCATAGTAACAATAATGGAATAAATCTCATAAAAATGTAAAAATAAACACATTGCACATATAATTTTAATTTACAATTGTAGCATAAAAATACAATATGTAAAGTTCACATCATCATGCATGGTCTCATTTACATGTATATAAAATGAAAATAACAATTCAAAAAAGGTAAAAAGCAGAAAAAAAGTTAAACATAAAAGAAAAATATCCAATTAAAATAATAACACTTTATATTAGGTTTAGAGAAGTGAAAAAAATTACAGAAACAATTATTTCTAAACATACTTATTAATTAAATGAATTATCAAATTAAACGTTCGATTGAATAAGCTGATCTGTAAAATTTAATCTATATATATTATAATTAATATAACATTTAAAACCTTTTCAAAAGATTTTATAATTTGACATATATCATTCCCATTTGCCTATGTAACGAACTCAATAATCACCTTGCTCACAAAAGTAGAAGAAAGAATAAAAATAAATAAAATTTGCGGTGTGTGGGAGTAAGAGATCCTGCAAAGTAAACCTGGGTAAATTATTCATGGAAAATGAAAAATTGAGCTCACTTCTTTTTTTACTTTTTTTTCTAAAACTTCCATCACCTGTCAGAGCAAACCAATAGCCCAAGCTAATTTTTAAACCGTTTTTTATCGGCCGAAAGAAAGGACGTAAAATACACCCTTTTACTCTTATTTTATGAAATATTTACCGGAATTTCCAATAAGGATAAAAGCCTATAATCAATATTAATATTTAAGTTTTCAAATGATAGTCTTGCGGCATTGCATTGTTTTAATTATTAATACGAAAAGGTGAAATCCGTATGAGAAATTTAGAACCTTATGAGACTTGACTAAAATAATTCTGTTTGATTACTAATTAAATTATTATTTTCGAATAATTTACTCATCACAAATCATTCTGGTCGATATATTCATAACCAGGTACCATAGGCTTTACAGGGAGTGATTATAGGATAATGATAGCTTATAATTAGAGATAATGGTTGCAAATTTATGTTTTCATGCCTTGATCATCGAGATAGATCTTGCAGATTCAACTCAGATTCAACTCATTACTATCCTTCCTTCCTTATTAATGGTTTTTATATGTAAAAAATTTGTTTATGTCAAATCCACTATGCTTGAAACATAGTGAACGTTTGATACATATAAGGATAATACATTACCCAAGATCATATAATAGTCCAAGATCCGGACCTGAAAAAATGTGACTCATTTTGTACTACTTGAAAACATTTTTTTCTGAAAAAATACCTTAAAGTATTAAGAAAAAATATAGTCTGCCTATCCAGAGTAGAGCCTTTTGTATTGCTGCACATGCTCACAATTTTATAAAATCGCACAAATTTCAGTTTTCTTGAAATAAGTTGTTCCTTGTGGGTCATGTGCTTTTAAAATGTAACTTGTTTTAAAATGTATTTTAAAACAAGTGTTTAATCATCAAAATCGGATGGCTACAACCGAGTTTCTAAAACTCCAAAACAATGGTTAATTTATGCAAAGTCAGCGGATTTGTTGGATAAAGTATTGGGTTTTTTATGCATTTTTTGGCCATTTAACATATGTTATAGCTTTAGTTGTAGTGATCCGATTTTGACGAAAAAACACTTGTTTCATAGAAAATTTTATTAGCTTTAAAAAATGTTCCCTTCATAATTTGCATACGACCTACAGGTAAGTTAATAAAGTAGTGAATGTTGCAAAATATTGTAAATTGGTGCAATTTTCTAATATTTTGAGCGAGCGCATTCATATGAAGGGCTCCACTCTAGGTTGGCAGACTATGCTTTCTTTTCATAATTTAAGGTATTATGTCTGAACATTTGGTTTGAAGTAGTACAAAATGAGTCACATTTTTTAGGCCTGGATCTTAAACTATAAGTTTTGTTTCTCTTTCGAAATTTACAAAAACATATCCATGAAAGAATATAAGAACACTCCATTATCATGTAAGCTTGAATCCTCGAGAAAGTTACCGGTAATTTTTTATGACGTTTTTACTTTTCCTCACCAACCGCCGTAGATATGAAGGAAAAGCACTGAGTTCATCCAAAGGCCTCGAAACCGAGATTTCATTGTTTTAGGTACTTTCATGGCTTTTTAAGTGGCATTCATCATTCTGTATGTTGCGTCACGCATAACATTCTATGTATTCACGCTAAAGAGTTGATACACGAAATACGATTTTTACTGTTTCTCGACAAATCCGCATAGTTTGATTCTGTGAAAAATAATAATCTATGGCTATTTAAACCTTAGTTTTCAAGTTATAGTACGATATATGCAAATGTTTGTTTACATATAATGATTCATGTTGGAGGGTTATGACCAGACTTTTTTATGAATGTCAAGTGACGTCTTGCAGGAATTGGTATAGGCGGCTATTTTAACCTGAAATTATTGTTTTATTCAAAAAAAACCTTCCAATTAAATTACCTTTTAGAGAATTTCCTTTGAAAGCAATTCGCTAATGCGATAGGCGTCATTAGAGAATGTAGGCCGCTGAATTTAATAAAACCGGACGAGCGAAGCGAATTCAAAATTTTAAGGAAAAGAGCAGAGATGCTACGGGCCTAATTCTGTCTTAGTTTAAATAGATATTTAGAAATTATATTTTCACAATATGAAGCTTTTAAAATCGCATTATTTTTTGTTTAATCAATATCCAATTTTAATAAAGAGGATAAAAATGCTTTTAAAATGATCTCTCTTATTTAATCTTATAATTAAAAAGAACCACTTTTCTTTACTCATTTAATCAGAACCCTCTTTAGTTTTCAGCCAATGCATATAATGTCAAAAAGTTGGAGTAAAAATATACATTCCTACAGAGCAAATTAATATCAGCTTCGCGTGACTCCTATGAGAAATCAAAAGTTAGTCTGCGATTATTATCGGTAAACATATAATAATTTATTTTTTGAAATGTTGCAAGTAAGTGTATCTATTGCAAGATGTTTTAAGACTAAGGTAGATTATTCTCTTGCTTTTTATTCGTAGGTTCCTATTTATCAAGTAAGCTCACGTATTCCCTTAGCTTTACTCCACAGCTATTATTGTCTTTTAATACCTCCTTTTTATTTAACCTAAACAATCTAACCTTCTATAGATTTAACACATTAAAAACAGGAATGGTTATCTTTAAAAATATTAATAAATGTTATGATCATTTAAAAGTAAGTACTATTTTTAAATGAAATATATTTATTTCTAACCAGACGAATCTTCAAGAATGGAGGCTAAAATTTACAGACCCCGAATTCATTATTTATTCTCGTCTCAATATACTCCATGAATATATTTATTTTATTGTACTTGTCATTTTTATCTTTTCTTTCATAGTCTTTACAAATTGTGAATTACATAATAGAGTATTGATTAGTTTTCCAATTTTTTTAAGTTTCTATACAGTAAGCGATAAAACAGTATACCGTTTAGAAAACTGCTTTATGTGTAATAAAAACTTTCTATAACTTGGTATTTTATTTTTATACCTAAATCTCACCTACAACTACAGATATATAGAAAAATTATTGTATTTACACAAAAGAACTGAAACTGAAGTTACATCTTTATCATTTGTTTCAGTCACATTTTTTATGACGTTCTGTGTGTCTTTGACCTTACTATCTGTGTATCCGTGTCACGCATAACTCTTGCTGTCAAGCCATAGAGATGGGATAAGGCACAAAAATCAGGCATAAGTTCTAGTTTTGATCCCCAATTGCTGATATATTTTAGACACCTATACCTATTTTGCGGAGTCATAAATATTTAAAAAATTCGTTTTAAATCGAAAACTTCATTAACCAAGTTGAAGGTAAACACAATTTTACATCTATAAGTTGTTACTCGATTCACTGAATATAATTTTGGTATTATAAAAATGGTTAGTTTAAAAATTCTGGTGTAGAAGTTCAAAAGTTGGGAAAATTCCCTTTGAAATGCGTACTTCCTTGCTCTACAATGTATTTCTTGCTGAATTGTTCGGTTCATGATTCATAGCCTGGAGCAGTAGCACTACTCACAACGTATATTTATCCTATAGGTTATACAAAACTATAGTCATCATTACAAACTCGAAAATCCATAGTATTTCGTACTAAAGTCAGGTCATATTTTTTGAGCCAAAGTTCATCAGAAAAATAAATTACATTAGGAATACTCCAAGGCTCTACCCTTGGAGGATCTCTATATTTTATTTGCATCTCTAAGTTTGTTTTTGCATTGAACATCAGGGCGCTGTAACCTAATAGCGCCCCAGTGGTGCCTTACGACACTTAACCTAATTTTGAATCGGACCCCATATTTTTGCATATTACAATTCTATGATCAAAATAATTGCTATTTTGCTCTTTTAATTTATTTCTTTTACTAATAGTTTTTCTTTAGAAAAGGGCAAAATTTAAAGGGCGCCAAAAACATTGAGTTGAAAAAACTATTAGTAATGGAGAAAAATGTTCAAGTTAAGCATTATTTATTTTTTGTGAAATACACAAAAGCTTGGTAATAATTATTTTTAACTTTAATTTTTTTGGACGTCCTTGCATATTTTCCTCTGCATTATACTCTGCTAGTTAATTCCGAAATTAATTCTAACTCTACTTATTGAAACGCTAGCAAGCACATAATACATGTTTAATATATAATTAAACATATATAATTAAACGCTCTGGATGTCTATTGTAGGGTTGTAATTTTTATGATTAAAAATTTGTAATCATTTGTATGTTTTTATTAAAAATAAAGTATTAAAAAAAATTGTTTCACACATATTGCCTAATTCACAGCATTATCTCTTAAATAGATATAGATGTAATAATGTTACATCGCTAAAACAATTAGAAGTACGCAATCAGACTTGTTTAATGTCTCCCAAATCAACACTTCATAATATGAACATACGTTTGCGGTTAAGTCTGCAACAAATTTTAACTCCTTGAAACTCAACGATTTCTTCTTTTCAAAAGCGAAGTAAATTATTAACTAGATACAATAAACAAATTGTATTGTGAACAAGAAATATTTTTTAGGAAGTAACTTAATTATCTCGTAGAAATCCTTTGTATGTAAACAAATAAATGTTTTCATAAAATCTAAAATGAATAAAAATAATACGAAAATAACAAGTAATTTAAATAATGAAAATATAAAATAAAGACCAAACAATAATTGTAATCTTGAGATATGCAGTGAGTGCTTTAAATATTTATGATAAATATAACTAAAAAAACCTTTTTATACATATTAAAAGAAGACTAATTGTGGACACTAATATAGTACAAAGTTTGAAATATAATGAAGTCAAAGATACTAAAACATAATTGTGATTAAACTTAATTGTGATTAATAAAGTTTATATTATCTTTTACTTGAGTTCTATCAATTCTATCTATTACTTAATTACTTGAGTATGTGTTTTGAAAAATTGTAAAAAATCAATAATAGTCCAATTGAGTTGAAATTTGGTAAAAGTGCATCAAATATAAGTTTGGTTTCAATACGGCAAGTATATCTAACAAATGTTCTTATGTATATTATGTGGGCTAGTGAATAATATAAGCCCTAACGAGGTTCTTGAATGAACTGTGTTAGAAATGTATGGAACCTTGCTCTAAATATCGTTTCCATTCCACAAATCCGATGAGATGATGAAATGTTTAAAAGTTCCGAGGTACCCTGTATCCAATTTTTTTAATCTGGTTCATAAAATGTGACTGAGTGTATCCTATCTGCTAATGTGTTTAAATAAGCAAGAAATTTAATTATTCTATAAAAATACGTTCATATCTGTATTTTTTAAAAATTAAAATAGACTGCAATTTAAAAAATGCAAAGAAGATGAAAATATTTAGTTGAAAGTCAAGTAAAGTGTGTTTAGATGCGAGGTAATGGTGCCATAAAGTTTTACTGATAGTCATTTTCAATTTAATTTTCAAATTTTTATATTGAGAAATTTAATTAAAAAAATGTTGAAAAGAGTTTAAAACAACTCGAATAATAATAAAGAAGGAACTTTTAAAAATTTATATTAAAAGACAGGATTTTTATGTGATATAAATCTTTAAATCAATATATATTGTCGAATCGGTTTATATTTTTATGAAAAGCTCACTTTAACAAGCTCCATGAGAAATGAAGAAATTCCTCCGTTATTGTCAAATATATCTTTGTCTACTTCTTGCGTTATTGACAAGTATATACTTTATTTGTTTACTTCTTGCGTCATTCTAAAATATATCGTTGTCTACTTCTTGCGTTATTGACGAGTATATATTTTATTTGTTTACTTCTTTTATTATTCAAAAATATATCGTTGTCTACTACTTGCGTTACTGAAAAATATATCTTTATCTAGTTCTTGCGTTATTGATAAGTATATATTTTATTTGTTTACTCCTTGCGTCATTCCAAAATATATCGTTGTCTACTACTTGCGTTACTGAAAAATATATCTTTATCTAGTTCTTGCGTTATTGATAAGTATATATTTTATTTGTTTACTTCTTGCGTCATTCCAAAAGATATCGTTGTCTACTTCTTGCGTTATTGACGAGTATATATTTTATTTGTTTACTTCTTGTATTATTCAAAAATTATCGTTGTCTACTTCTTGAGTTACTGAAAAATATATCTTTATCTACTTCTTGCGTTATTGACAAGTATATTTTTTATTTGTTTACTTATTGCGTATACAAACAGTACTGTATTTTATAACAGTAAATAACATTTCCTTTCCAAGGTAGTGTGAATAACATCATATCGTATAGACAGCCAAGTCTTATATTCAGCATGTCCTTTATTTAATCTCAAACTCACCGGTAGGTGGAATTACATCACCCAGTGGATTTCATGTCACTGACATCCCGGTTTCAGATTTTTTTTTGCTAACACAATACTTTTCCTATATACCTACGGCATAAATGAGGAAATGTAAAAACCTATCAAAATTATCGCCCTTGCCAGTATTCAAAACCAGTTTCCTTGGCTTTGGGTGCTGTTGTCGACTCAGAACCATTTTTATTCAACTCACAGGCCTAAAAAACATCTAAAACGACTTCCCACCTGAATTATCTTATTTACCGGCCGTATATAACGTTTTTATGGTAATTGATTACCTTTTTTCGACGTTTAAGTCACTTAGAGGGCTCACATCGACTTAGAACCGGTATTATTCTATTCAGCGAACCCAACATCAATAGAAAACGACACCCTACGTAAAATTTAATTTTAATTGGCCGTATTTTAATTGGTTTCCGGTATTTTATAATAGGGTTTTTAACTTTTTAGTACCTTAAATTGGTCGTATCGACCTGACTTAAAATTTGTAGTTTACCGGCCGTGTTTTGGGTTTTTTGGTAATTGATCCTGACTTTGATTCAACTTTTTTATTCTTTCCGTGGTGTCGACTTATGGCCGGTTTTTTTCAATTCAGTGCCCAAAAATACATAGAAAACGATATCTTAGTCGACAAATAGTATATTTTTGGTTTCCGGTAATTTACTATGGGTTTTTCGTTTTTTGGTCACTTAGAGTGGTCACTATTAAAACAACCAATAGTTATTACTTTTTACTTTTCCTTAATTATACCATAGGTATAGGTGTATAGGAAAAGTATTGTGTTGGCTAAAAAAACAGAATTCGGGATGTCAACAGAATCATTCGTTTCCGGTGTTTTTAATACCTCCTGAGTTGTTTTCACAAAGTTGTCTGTCTGTATGTGTGTGAGAGTGTTGTAGTTATTGTATATGCTTATAAAACCAACGTATGTTCCAAGATTCATCTTATTATCAGCAATAGTTTAATTTTCATCGAATGACTTGTAAACATTTTTTAATAAATGGTAAGAAATCGAAAAATAATCCCATTCATTGTAAATATAGAACAAAAATTAACTAATGAACTTACTATCTCAGCGAAGCGAGTCCAAAGATTTTTTGTAGTAAAACTTGGCGCATTGTATATTCTGAGGACGAGCGAAAGGAGTCTGAATTAAAGAGAATGAGCGTAATAAATCCGAGATGGTGAGGAAAGGTCCGAGGTACCCTGTACCCGATTTTTAGAATAGTGTTAACAATTTTTATTTAAGGGAATCAAAAGCTACAGATACAGAAATGGAAAAGTTAAAAAATAAGTTATCGGCAGTACATATTACATTAAAAGCAAATTTTATACCAAGAAACAATTTCTTTCATGTTAAACTATTCGATTCCCTTTTTAGCGAATTTCCTTTGGGAAAAAATTCGCTAATGGGACAGGCGTCATGGCGGAATTCGAACCTCGGACCACGACACAAATCCGTTTCAGAGGTTCCTAATGACGAAAAAAAAAATTTTCGCGAGACTTATATATATATATATATATATATATATATATATATATATATATATATATATATATATATATATATGTATTTCTAGACACTTTCTTGTAAACACTCTATCTTTCGAACGGATTAATATTTTTTAACCAAACCTGGCACAAAAATCAACCTTTGGGAGTACACGAACCTTATTGAAAACCAGGTTTTGGTGACGTCATTAACCCGGTCTGGTGAGTCAGCGAAATTTTTAAAAAATCGGCAAAACTCAGGGTTAATATTTTTGCCGCGAAAAAGGTCAATATTTATGTTTTTTTGAAACGCTGAATCGAATGAAACCGGTCCGAAGTCGATACGACCACTCTAAGTGACCTAAAAATCGAAAAAACCATTGTAAATTACCGAAAAACCAAAATTTAGGTCGATAAAAAATAAATTTCGAGTAGGGTGTCGTTTTTCTATGTAATTTTGGGCGCTGAATCGAATGAAACCGGTCCGAAGACGATACGACCACTTTAAGTTACCAAAAAGTCGAAAAAACCACAAAAAAATATAGAAAACCAACATTACGGTCGTTGAAAATTAAATTTCGAGTAGGGTGTCGTTTTCAATGTTTTTTGGGCCTCTGAGTTGAATGGCAGTGGTCCGGAGTCAATACGACCACTCAAACTCAGGGTACCTGGTTCACATCCTGGAAGGGTCGATAATTTTTATCGTTTTTTTTTTTTACTAAATATAAGTTTACAACTAGAAAATAATTCTGGCGCGGTGGTCCGCATGTCGGGCGAATTTCCTTTGGATGCGTGTTTCCGTGCTTTTTACATTATATAAGTTTACAACTAGTAAATAAATAATTTCCGGCGCGGTGGTCCGCTGTCGGGCGAATTTCATTTATCCGTGCTAAACAAGCCATTTTTTGCTTATGCAAGAACCATGCCCATTGCGTGGTTCCGGTTCATGCTTTAGAACCTAAGCAGTTACTCAATTGTCAAGCACTGCTGGTAACTCATTTTGTCTGTATTTTCCAAAGGAAATGCGCATAATTATCCAGTTGGTTGTACAAAACTATGCCTCTAAAATTAAAAGTACGCACTATTATTTGCACTAGATTAAAGCTTAGTTACTTATATTTAAGCTTAGTCAGTTATTCTTAAAGGTTTTAGCGCATTTCCTTTGGAAAATACAGACAAAATGAGTTACTAGCAGTGCTTGACAATTGAGTAACTGCTTAGGTTCTAAAGCATGAACCGGAACCACGCAATGGGCATGGTTCTTGCATAAGCAAAAAATGGCTTGTTTAGCACGGATAAATGAAATTCGCCCGACAGCGGACCACCGCGCCGGAAATTATTTATTTACTAGTTGTAAACTTATATAATGTAAAAAGCACGGAAACACGCATCCAAAGGAAATTCGCCCGACATGCGGACCACCGCGCCAGAATTTTTTAAAGATCCAATGATGGTGCATGTAAAATGTACCACCCTGTATAAAGCAATAGAAAACCCCTGGTTTGTTTTCCTGTTATGAATTGAATTAAAAAAATGTTCCGGCCCTTCATTACTGACATATCATCTTATCTAATTATTATTTTAATCAAAAGTTGGAAGAAAAAAATCCTTCAACTACCTCTCATCAATCTTGTTTATAAAGTCCCTATTAATGATTGACATTAATTATAAAACTAAGTTATCCTTGTTTCTGGTATAAAACTTATGAATAATTATATAGCCCTAATCTGAACTTGAGCAAGGTGAAAAACGTGAGGAAACTCGGAAAACTTCAGGTTTTTAACTAAGATAAAGTTAAAAAGTTAAAAATGATTTCTCGACGTACCGAGAATAAGGTAAAAAATGTTAACTTCATGATTGCTTTAAAGTTTAAAACTCATACAAGGGTTTTAAGTAAAATAAAACTTAAAGCTAGGTTATTCGACCTGCTTAAGTTAACAAATTTTCTAAGAATATTTAAAACAATTACTACATTCTTCTTGCACTTTCTTCTTTAAAGGTTGCTAACTAACTATGTGAATAAACGATACTTGATTCCATTATTGGTTATAGTTATTTTTTCTGTCATCTCTTTGATTGTTTATTATTCAATCAATAAATAAAGGAAATATGAGGTAACAATGGCATTAGATAGTCCTGTTAGCCAAAATAACAATAATTGGATGTAGTTCTCAAAACATAATGGTAAATTTGAACATGCAAGAGTCGATTTACTAGACGTAGAAACCATTTTCTGAATTGTATTTGCAAAAAAATCTGAACCCGAGATGTCACATGAATTTTTACATTTTTTTTTAAACAAATTTCTTTATTTTATAAATAATATAATACATAACATATTATTATTCCATGTATAAGGAAATACCATGTGTATTTAGAAATACACTTTTATCATTGGGAGTTTTTACATAAACTAGTAATATGACAAACTGATATAAGACAACAATCATGTGGCCGCGAAGTGGCCCCCACATTTTGGGCGAGTCGCGAAAAAAAGATACTTGTTATTTTAGTAATACTTTAACTCTGCATGTACTAAATATTAGAGTTTTAGTGGCTTTATAAGACTTATAAGAGAATCAATCCAGTAGTTAAGCAGGAGAATTCATATTCATATTCTATATAAGTTTTGTTAAATAATCTCATTGGAAAAGAGAAATAAAGTTCATTGAAAGGGATATGATTCGATAGAATTGGGAAAGTTAGATAAAATGGAATAGAAATAGACTGAAATAGACTAAAATAAACTAAAGATAGAATAATGTAATAGATAGAATAAATTAGTTTGTTAAGATAAGTAGTCGCGAGGCTACTGCCTCCTCAGACATGCACAGGATTATTAGGAAAGGTATTTGAGGATGAGGTGAGAACCAGAAGATTTAGATGT
>JACMZG010001911.1:32109222-32146722 GCA_018340805.1 Microvelia longipes | reverse complement strand
TAACTATTTGGCAAATATGGTAATTTTATTACCCGAAATGGTAATTCCTCGTTAACTTTAAAATGGTTAAAAATGGAGATAGAGAGTCGAAAAAAGTCTCTACCGCTAGGTAATCGACCTCAGTGACTACAAATATGTCATTTTTTTTGGTAACTATTTGGCAAATATGGTAATTTTATTACCCGAAATGGTAATTCCTCGTTAACTTTAAAAAATTAAATTGGAGCATACCATGATATGAACATTTTTAAAAACTACATTATGTTCTAAGAAATTTGATACCAATATCATAAAAATTCCGGTAATTTTTCTACGACCTATTGTGTAACATACATACACACTTTTATTCTTGATAATTGCCATATTTTTGGAACAACAAAAGGCACACCCCCTGCTAAAATGGTTAAAAATGGAGATAGAGAGTCGGAAAAAGTTTCCACCCCTAGGTAATCGAGCTCAGTGACCTCAAATATGTTATAATTTTTTCGGTAACTATTTGGCAAATATGGTAATTTTATTACCCGAAATGGTAATTCCTCGTTAACATTAAAAAGTTAAATTGGAGCATACCATGATATGAACATTTCTGAAAACTACATTATATTCTAAGAAATTTGATACCAACATCATAAAATTCCGGTAATTTTTCTACAACCTATTGTGTAACATACACACACTTTTATTCTTGAAAATTGCCATATTTTTGGAACAACAAAATGCACACCCCCTGCTAAATTGGTTAAAAATGGAGATAGAGAGTCGGAAAAAGTCTCCACCCCTAGGTAATCGACCAAATAATCGATAGATTATTTGGTGATGGGGGGGGGTTATAGATAGATGTGATATTTGAGATAGATTAGATAGTTATAAATAACTTTTTGGGTAGATTTGGGGGGGGGGAGTAGATAGATGTCATATTTGACATAGATTAGATATTTTTAAATTATTTTTTGTATAGATTTGGGGGGGAGCAGATAGATGTCATATTTGAGATAGATTAGATTGTTATAAATTACTAGATACAAGATATAGGAAAGGATTAAGAAATTTAGGATATTTCAGGGAAGGTGTTCAAAGTGTTGCCCAGTTTCTTGCTGACATCGTCTGATTCTGAACCATTTTATAAAAATAAAAACACAACAAATTTATTCGAACATAATAAAATTATTCTTCAAGAGTTAATAATATGTAAGTTACTAGTAAGAATAAATTTATTACCCCTTCTGGCAATTTTCAAACATAACAGTGTGTATGTATGTTACACAATAGGTCGTAGAAAATTACCGGAATTTTATGATATTGGTATCAAATTTCTCAAAACATAATGTAGTTTTCAAAAATGTTCATATCATGGTATGCTCCAATTTAACTTTTTAAAGTTAACGAGGAATTACCATTTCGGGTAATAAAATTACCATATTTGCCAAATAGTTACCGAAAAAATAATGACATATTTGAGGTCACTGAGGTCGATTACCTAGGGGTGGTGACTTTTTCCGACTCTCTATCTCCATTTTTAACCATTTTAGCAGGGGGTGTGCATTTTGTTGTTCCAAAAATATGGCAATTTTTAAGAATAAAAGTGTGTATGTATGTTACACAATAGGTTGTAGAAATATTACCGGAATTTTATGATATTGGTATCAAATTTCTCAGAACATAATGTAGTTTTCAAAAAATGTTTCATATCAGGTATGCTCCAATTTAACTTTTTAAAGTTAACGAGGAATTACCATTTCGGGTAATAAATTACCATATTTGCCAAATAGTTACCGAAAAATTATAAAATATTTGAGGTCACTGAGGTCGATTACCTAGGGGTGGAGACTTTTTCCGACTCTCTATCTCCATTTTTAACCATTTTAGCAGGGGGTGTGCATTTTGTTGTTCCAAAAATATGGCAATTTTCAAGAATAAAAGTGTGTATGTATGTTACACAATAGGTTGTAGAAAAATTACCGGAATTTTATGATATTGGTATCAAATTTCTCAGAATATAATGTTGTTTTCAAAAATGTTCATATCATGGTATGCTCCAATTTAACTTTTTAAAGTTAACGAGGAATTACCATTTCGGGTAATAAAATTACCATATTTGCCAAATAGTTACCGAAAAAATAATGACATATTTGAGGTCACTGAGGTCGATTACCTAGGGGTGGTGACTTTTTCCGACTCTCTATCTCCATTTTTAACCATTTTAGCAGGGGGTGTGCATTTTGTTGTTCCAAAAATATGGCAATTTTTAAGAATAAAAGTGTGTATGTATGTTACACAATAGGTTGTAGAAATATTACCGGAATTTTATGATATTGGTATCAAATTTCTCAGAACATAATGTTGTTTTCAAAAATGTTCATATCATGGTATGCTCCAATTTAACTTTTTAAAGTTAACGAGGAATTACCATTTCGGGTAATAAAATTACCATATTTGCCAAATAGTTACCAAAAAATAATGCCATATTTGAGGTCACTGAGGTCGATTACCTAGGGGTAGAGACTTTTCTCGACCCTCTATCTCCATTTTTAACCATTTTAGCAGGGGGTGTGCATCTGAAATGTTCCACCCTGTATATATATATATATATATATATAACCTGTGAAAGTTACCTCTAAGAAGTTTTTTCAAATTAAATCGTCGATATATTTGAATTATAATATTTATTAGGATAAATTATTCTACCAATTAATGAATAATAAATAAAAAACACAAGTTTTTCAAATTCCATTTCGAATATTAAATATTGCAAAGTAACAGGTTGTATGAAAATTAATTCAGCATTTGACTATTTGTTATTCTTCGAATAGCCTGAAATTACTTTTTGTTTTTTGGAAGGTGTTTTTCTTAACACTCAATTTGACAAAATATAATACTAACATGACAAAATACTATATAACTACAAATTTACAAGAAAGAAACAAAGCAACTTATTCACAAGGGACTGAGCATAAATATAACCGCTGATAAACCAAGCGAGGTACGCAAATCAGCGGTCACAGCGCGAATCGGCCATTACAAAATGGTTCCAGTGTATAGAGAATTTTGGAGGAACGAAATAAGTTTTTCACATTATTATAAACAATTTCTCCCAGACTTTTCACTACAACCATATCAAGCATTTAACAATACGTTATCATATAGTGCAAAAAAAAAACGATTTATGGTAGAAAAAAGGTGACAAAACTAACAGTAAAACTAGATAAATAGTAAATAAAATTTTCCTTAAAAGTCAAAGGGTTTTTTTAACATGAACCGTGCAGTCACATTCGAATAAATATTCCAACATTTACCTGCGAAAGCAAACATTGAATAGAATGAGTAGAAAGTCATAAATATTGAGGACTGAGACATGACTCACTTGACCCTGAATATTTATTCATGGGGAAAAAAGGTTTTACATTACAGTTCTTATAAATACAAAAACTCGGTAAAGAATATAAACCTTGCGAAGAGATTTTAACTGAAATGGTTTTCTTTTGTGTATTTAAGAAAAAAATACCTCTAAGACAAAATAAAATTTTGAATTTTTAGACGAAAACAAATCACGATTTTTATTTATGAAACCAACTGGAAATGATCCCTTTAGAAATCTATTTGATATGCTATTTTTTAAAGATTACTGCTGCAATATGTCTATTGCTTTAAATCTTGAAGGTTTTATCTATTTTCAAAGAATCGACTGTTTTGGGCATTGATTCGTCAGAGATGCCGCAGCCAACATCTGATAAACTCTTTTTTAAACATAAAGATATATTTCAAAGAGAAGCCCTATTAGTTGAACATAGAAACTTTGAAAACGAAACATATATAGCTTCTACTAATAAAATAATAATTTACAGTAACTTATATAATAGAACTTTTAAAAAACAAAAAGCAAAGCAAGAAAAGCCGAAAAGGATTGATTTATTATAACCTTAACACACTTTTAGAGGAAGTTGCAATAAGGTAGCATAGAGTCCCAGAAATCCCCAAAAATATATTTTAATTAGAAGATATTGTTATAGGGAATGCCTCCTTTGGTAATATATATGTATGCTTCTAAACACGAACGATATCCCTACCCCATAACCAAAGTAAAAAATAAAAGAGGAGCTATTGGCCACTGACCTCTATAGAGAAGGCCTTCTTTGGCCTCTAGAGAAATTGACACAATATAATTGTTCATGTTTTGCAAAACTCGGTAGTATCAAAATAATATGTGCTGTAGAGAAATATTTATAAAATACTATTTTTAGTCACGTAAAATTTATTGTCTGGTTGTGCTGAAACCAGTCTCATTCGATTAAGCATACTAAACCCTTATAATATAACACCTTGCTTTAACTCCATTTTAAATTTTACAATTCTTAATTAAATCATTGGGTAGGGTTCTTGAGAACTAATAACTTCCATCCAAATAATAGACGTAGATAGACAGCTAATTATCCATACTTATATATATTAAATCCATACAGCATTCTTAACTTACTTTTACTTCAGTTTTACTTAATTATGAGTACATTACATTGGCCGCACAAATAGTTAACTATGCTTCGTAAGAATCCTGCAAAGATATCAGGGAGACCCTTTGGCCAAGCTTTTCAATAGCTTCATTCGACTCCTCTTTGGAGTAACCTGATTTTTTAATTCAAAACATTCTTTTGCTAAAATTTCAGTAGTTCCCCTTCATAACCTAATATGTCCATCGACTTAATAGAAGTCCGATAATCTTAATTTATATACACACAAAAATCACTGAGAGTTTCCTTTGAAAAGAGTTTATAGAAAACACTCTATTTAGAATGGCAAAACCATTCTATCTTTCATATTCATATCTCGACATGAATATCTGTCCTCTCATAAATGCTAAAAATTTTGCAACAAAGATCAGTCGGAGAGTAGTAATCTTTATAGAAATTCCTAAAAGGCAATGTCTCTGGAAAAAAAACATTTCTTGTTTCTTGTTTTTATTTAATTTAACCAAATTGGGAAAGTCTCAAACCATTGTTACTATTTCCTAGGAATCCAAATCAACCTGTTGCTTAAGGGCATTGCTTATTAGTGATTTAAGTCTATTAAACACTGCTTACAAAAAAAGAAACAAAATAGAATTTTACACATGGTTATATTTTATTTTACCCTTAAGAATGCTTCCTTTTTTGTTCATTTAGACCTACTAAAGAATATATACCTAAATTCACACACACACACACACACACACACACACACACACACACACCACACACACACACACACACACACACACACACATATATATATAGTATATTAGTATATATATAGAGTCCCTCTCCGTCAGACGAAGAACTTTAGTTCGAAACGTTACCAAATTTCATGTAAGTCTTTTCTAAATGTTTTTATTTAAAATTCTTTATATTCAGTATATATATATATATATATATATATATATATATATATATATATATATATATATATATATATATATATATAATATATATGTATATATATATGTGGGTGTGTGTGTGTGTATAGTAGTTAATATATTATCTGTTTGTCTTCATGTTGTTCCCATTCTTTGTAAAATATTAAACCATCCTTATCTCTTTTTTTAAAAAATATTATATCCATATTGACATACAACGTATATATTTGTTTGAAATGTATGTTATTCTGAGAACATGTCATGTATGTTACTTTCTTTACTAAAGGGACAGAGGGAAAGATTTGTTATGTCTCGCTATATTTCTATAAGAAAGAAATATTTATCATAAAATATCTGTGAATAGTTTGACAACTGGAAAACTTAGTTATTTCTTTTCTACAATGTGACATTAACAACATAACCACAAACAGAATCCACTATTTACTTATTACATTTCCTAAAAATATTGTATGTAAGCTTAACATGGAAACGCCCCGAAATAAAACCTCAAAATGGTGACTTTTTTACTCTATTCACAATAGTAAAACGTAGAAGGTTCTCAGAACTTTATAATGCTCTCAGAAAGCTACAATCTTTAAAATTTGTATCATAAAAGTTAGAAATGGTACATGTATATGCTATATTACATCGTTTTATTTTTTTCATCTATAGCCTGAGCCTAAAAAGTCATCAAAGATGTTGACGCATCCAGCACGGTTTTTTAAAAATGCTACTTGGAGATATAATTACCAGATGGGCATATTAGTTGAATTTTTAAGACATCGAAAAAGTAACCTAAACAAACTACATTATAAAATTACAATAACTTATATAATTGAACGATTAAAGTAACCAACAACAAAGTTTAAAAACCCAAAAACAATCGATTTATAATAACCTTAACCCCCTATTTCAAAAGGTTTCAATTAGGTTACACAGAGCCCCTAAGAGCCCCAAATGTTATATGCCCAAAAGCATATGTTATATGCTTCTTAATGTATTCTAATAGTGTATGACCCCTCTAGTAATATACGCCGAAAAAACGTTCGTATATTATCGTGTTCTATAGAAACGTCTAGGAACACCTCTCTCCCAAAAAATTCCAGCCTCCACCCCTAGCTATCTCCCATTTTAGCTCAATCTGACATCTTTTTGAAATGAAGCGATTTTTTAAATTTTTGGCAAGATTATTATTGTGGATTAAAGACGCCACCACATTTCATAATCAATAATATTGAAGTTACATTGTATTGTCTACACTAGTTCCGGTTTTATTAATTAACATATACATGTTAAACAAAAAATTATGTCATTGATTGACATAATGTAAACAAATCACGTTTTCTGATTGATACATTTAAATATTCGCTTATATCGTGGCAGTAAAAAATAAAATAAAAATAAAATGCCCGTTTTAGGGCCTTTCGGCCCATCAGGGTATTCACCCTGCGGGAACCACCTCAGGTGGGTTGCATCTACTACACTCTAAGAATTAATTAAAGTTGGCGAAATCATTTTAATACAAATACTATTCATAAAATCTTAGAGTATAGCCCGGGCTGAGAACCCCGGACCTCCGGTGCCGAAATCGAACGCCTTTACGATCACGGCCACGGAGGCAGACAAACACACACATATCGTGGCAGTATGCCACTTATATAAACCAGTAATATGACGAACTGATAAATTCAACAACCATGTGGTCACAGGGAGGCGAGTAGCGGCACGAAGCGCCAAAGCCGTGGATGAAAGTGGCCGAAGGCCTTTTGTCTAATATATAAAAATATTCCTCGCAGCAGATTAAATACCTCTACCTTTATAATACCTTCAGTACTATACAAGTTGCTTGGTGCAAATAAGAATAAAAATGCTTTATTCAGACATAATTAAGTACGGATAATTTACAGAAATAGTAAATGACATAATATGCAAGAAAGCCTCTACTCCAGGATCTAAGAGAGCGTTATAGGAGCGTGGAGCAAATAACGTTTAATTAAGCTCTAAAATAAATACATATGAATTATTTACAAATTTTTAAAGCTCGTCGATTAAATCCGACCTCACTATTAATAATCCTTGTCGTTTATCTGCTTATGGGCCTTGAAATATATATATATATATATATTATATATATATATATATATATATATATATATATATATATATATATTCAAGCGATATTTAAGAAAAGTAAGTCTAAAAGATAAATACAAAGTTATAAAATAATTATGAGGATAATGAATTAAAAATATATAAAATGTATAGTAACTATATCTAGTACTATTGGCTATCAAATGAACAAGGCTTATCTTTCCAAGTTAAAATACAAAAAAGGCAAACCTTTTAAAACCTAAAAAATCAATACAAACTTCTGTTCTTTCTATTAAGCGTACCCAAAAAGCAATTGCTCTGAAAATAACTCTGCCTTATTTTCTTAGTTCATTTTTCCTATATTATAAACATTTTCCACATATTGTGTTTTTATTATTATTTTTTGTATATTCTTTTCTTCTATTAGTTAAATTCCGCTTGTATTTTGTGAGACAAGTTCAGTAATGTATACAAAAAAGTTTCCTTAGCGTTTTGTTTTCTATTGGAGTTTATATTAAAAATTAAAAATAAATAAATAAATGAAACACGTTTTAGCAAAGAAATAAGTTTGGATAAACTCATAATTGTACTATAATAATACAAGATAAGATAAAATAACACCCCATAACTGAATATAATAAGATTTAATCATTCAGAAACGATTCTATATCTTTCTGCGTATCGCAATGACAATACTAGACTTTTAGGAATACACTTAGTTTTAATCTAAAATAAGTTTTTATATAAATATCACAACGCAGCCCCTCCAGACAATGTGTTCATCTTCATTCAATACATTTTTATCTACTAAATATATACTACTGGGTGTTTCACTAGAAAGTCCCTCTAAATTTACCTCGGAAACTAAGTAAGATATCGATATGCACTGGGATGGTTTCTGGTCAAAAAATACTTTTCAGGAAAATAATGAGTCTATTTTTTAAAACTACTTTTGATTTTTATTTTGACCAATATTCCAGGTTTTAAAGTAAAATTACCAAAACAGGAGAAATCTAGAATGCAAATAATGGTGCCTACAAAAACCTCGTGTTTTCTAGCAAAATAATAGAAATAGAAAAAACCTTGCAACAGTAAAAAGTTATTTATTTTGGTAATAGAATTAGAATATATCCTTAGAAACATACCTTGTGCATAATTGTTTGTAGCCACAACTGGGCTGAATAGAGTTCAAAAGGTCATAACAAAAATCATTAATAATGTTATAATTAATAAATGGGTTGTTAAGCACATGCGGACCACCGCGCCAGCATTATTGTAAACCGGATAGAAAATCCTTATTCTGAGAATACCAGCTTGTTTTTATTTGGAAAGAGGAATATTCTGGGTTCCCTTTTTTATTATGATTTTTCATAATTATTGTCAATAAGAAAATGTGGTATTATTAGAAATGACACTTATGAGGTTGTTCAGAGAAGACACACATATTTTGGGAATAGGGGGATTGATTCTACTTGTTCTCCTGATTCTAAATAATGTATGTCCATCTGGTTATATATATATATATATATATATTATATATATATATATATATATATATAATATATATATATATTTAGTTATTCATATAGACAAACATTATTTGGAATCAGGAGTCAGGAATATTAAAATTGTCTGTCTGTGTGCGTCAGTTATTAATGTAGCTCCAATGAGTAAAAATTTGGTAAAAATATATAACTTTACGTAATAACCTAGTAGACTACGTTTCGTTCTAAAAGGACAAGCGTGGTCAAGTGCCTGGATGGGTGACTGCTTGGAATGAAACGAATGTGTTTAATATCTATGGACGAGCGACGCGAGTCTGAAGGCGAATGGCTGTGTAAATTTTGAAATTTTAATATTCTGAGGATGAGCGACGCGATTCTGAAGACGAATGGCAGTGTAAATTTTGAAATTTTAATATTCTGAGGATGAGCGACGCGATTCTGAAGACGAATGACAGTATACGTTTTGAAATTTTAATATTCTGAGGATGAGCGACGCGATTCTGAAGACGAATGGCAGTGTAAATTTCGAAATTTTAATATTCTGAGGATGAGCGACGCGAGTCTGAAGACGAATGGCAGTATAAATTTTGAAATTTTTATATTTTGAAGACAAGCAAAGCGAGTCATAAGTAGGGAGGATGAGTGTAGCGAATGAGATGTGATGAGGAAAAATTCCGACGAACCATCTATTTTTATCAATTTCAGTAAAACATCTACTTTAAGTAACACAATTTTATTTAATATCATGTTAATGAAAAACCAAATATTCAACAATATTGCAAGATTAAAAGAACCGGAAAATACTAATATCAATAAAGCCAGGATATTAAACAAATTAGATTAAATTTTATCTTATAAAGTGAAATCCTTTTAATTAAATAATATGAATAAAAATAAGGCTTTATCTATATCTATTTGACCTTTTGGAAATGAAAAAAGTTTTATAAGAGATAAGTATGAAGTTAATAACTGGAAAAGCATATTAAATAAAATCGTTATTAGAGAGGTTTAAAAAAGATATTAAGATCGTTTCAAAATTTAGTTTTCCAAAAGGTATAAGCAAAACAGTATTACTTTAAAAATGGTAAAATAAAACAAACATCAAATAGATATTAAGTAGGTTTTATTCGTATAAAAACCTCGATTTTTATTCACTGCAAAATTCATATGAAAATTATTATACCAATTTTTTTAATCATTATGAAATACATAATTTCAATTAATGCCGTTCCTTCTAGGATTGATTATTAATTACACTAATATTGAACCGTAAAGGGTCAGGTTTAAATAATATAAAGCTAGCGACTAAAATCATTTCCATTGTTTCCTCATTTCCACCTAAGCTTCCCTATTTTATGTTTCGTAACGTAACAAAATGCGAAGTTATTTTCTACATTTCTCGGAAACTTTCCTAGCTATAGATGTCATTGACTCCTGTTTAACTTATATAACCACAAACAACTTTTACCACATTTGGTTTAAAAGATTTTTTTTTTTTTTTTTTAATCGTTATTTATAAGTCAAGGCAGAAAAATGAAATTTTACTGACAAGTTATTCATGTAGCCACCGAGCCGAAGTCGAGTAAAGGATTATATATATATATATATATATATATATATATATATATATATATATATATATATATATATATATATATATATATATATATATATATAATATATATATATATATATATATATATATATATATATATATATATATATATATATATATATATATATATATATATATCTGTGTGTGTGTGTAATTGATCACTTAACCCTCTCTTCGAACAATCCATCACTACTCCCCTTAACACATAAGCTCATTTTTCTTAGAAAACTCGCTAAACACTTCAATTTTTTCGTTATTCAAAATCAAAAGGCGCAGAAACATTTTGTGAAATAAATTGTGTTTGATGCTTACAACAACATAGATGTTTCCAATTATTATGATTTTCAAAAAAACATAAGGTGTTATAGCGTAATTATAAATGATATATCCTTCACAAGCCCTGCCAAACAGATAAACTAAATCATTGGGAAAATTAAACCTGAGGGAGAAACCATTATGAGCCTAAACGCACCTGGTTCAATTTTGACCCCCCCCCCCTGAAGTTAATGTCCACTAAACCGAAAACACTATTAACGACATTATTAAGTATCTAAATGTACAGCAACCGAAGCTAATTTTGCCAATTAGTCAAAAAATCTGATTATAACATGAAGGTATCATTTAGGGTGTCAAAATTCAGAACTTAGATAATAAAGATTAATATATCCAATCATTCAGTTTTTCGAAAGTCATTCTTAAAGTTAAGTATGAACAAAGTGATTACCGTATGACTGGAAACATGAATAAACGAATTATAAAAATCGGGTACGGGGTACCTCGGAACTCTACCTCCCTGGTCCTGATCCTCCCAGATGCTGATAATGAAATGAAGCTTGGACATATGTTAGACTTAACATATGTGTAAATCTGTCATCATTTTTTCGCGGTTTAAGATTTTTAAAATTTTCGCAGAGTTATTATTGCAGATTAATGACGTCATAAAAAAATATTTTTCCGAATTGAACATCTACAGCGGTAGTCTGAGTTTTGTACGAAGTTTTAACTCTCTTGCATGAATACACTCAGGAGGCTTTTAAAACACTTGAAACGGATAATTCCGGTTTCATCACGGTTTCGGATTTTTTTTGCAAACGCAATACTTTTCCTATATACCTTCGGTATAAATAAGGTGAAGTAAAAATGATAATTATCTTTTAGGAACAACAGACATTCTTTATATGATATATTTAAATTTAGAATGATCCTGACGTTGAAATAAAACTTCGTTTACAGTGATACTTTTGATAAAAGATTAGATAAGGATGTTGGTAAGGAAGTTAGATATAGAAGTACGTAGATTTTTACTATCATTGATTTTTCATGAATATTTGAAAATGTAAAGCCTGAAGGCTTGAAGGTATTACAAATAATTCATTTACTTAAAAGCCGGATTGACCCGAAGTCTAAGGGTATGATAAAAACCCGCATGGTTAAAACCACTGTTAAAGCTATCATGGTCAAAGCTCCTAAAATTGATAATTTTAGCGAAATTTCAGATTCGGAACTTGGACACCAACACAGAATTTCGGTATAACCGTTGTAGGAAAGGAATAAAGAAAATAATCTTAAACTTACTTTTCCGAGACCCATTTTCCAAGTATTGGAGGTGGTAGAAGTATTTCAGTCTGTCTGTCTGATTCTTCAACCTTTTCCTCCAATTCTTCACATGTTAATCCTGTGTCACTTGATATACCTGCAACATATCATCAAAATGTATTTAAGAATTCATATTTTATCAAAATTTATATTAAAGAAATTAGAAAAATAAAGCCAACCTAGCAAGTGGGAAACACTACAAAATTGAAGCAACGAATTTGTAAGTCAGTAACAAGATTAATTTTATTAAAACAGCCAGACGTTGGCGTAGTGACATGTGCACAGATTATGTTTAATATAAATATAATAAAATTAATTCTTTGGAGTCCAGTCGTGGCCAAAGTCTCGGATATTCGGTAGATTGGGTGCATAATGATCGCACTAGGACTCATCAGGTAGAACACTATATTCTTCCATTTAAAGGAGTCAACAAAAGAGCCCAACTTACCATGTGATCTACTACCTCTTTAGAATTTCTATAACTATTATTATTACTAGTAATCCTATACTGCAAGAACGACATCGAAGAGTTTATCATTTGATAAAACCGAGTTTCTGATACAACCGAGTTATAAAAATAACATTAAAAAAATATTTCAGTTCTACCTCTTTATTTACGCATCCAAATTTTTTAACTTTAGAACAGCACTTTATTGTAAAACTATTCATTTTGATTTACAAAAAGATTCATCTTTTTGAAATTATTACCATGCATAGAAAACTAGAAGTAATTCCAATCAAATTATCTTTATAAACCATTGTAATCAATTTGTGAAACATAAATCTTTGAACTATAATGGAATAATTATTCAACAACATACCTGGAGATTTTAAACATCTAAATTTTAAGCATTTTAAATCAAAACTTTTTAAATTAAAATGCTGGGTCAGTGACATGGTCTACACCCCTAATGAGTCTCTCACTGAAATGATACTTCGATTAAAATCAATACTACTAAACAAGTGCATTTTCATTAATTATTATATTCAACATTTTGTTATTAATAACAGATTTATATTTACATTTTATTTTAATTTAGTTTGCTATATTTTTAATATCTTTACTTTTACAGTACTTCATTTTTGTTAAATTATGATCACATTATTCTATAACCATAATTATCTCTTCTTTTATTACTTTCCTTTTTTATTTTTTTATTTATTGTGTTCTTAATACCCCTCCTCTATCTTTTAAAAACCTTTTTAGTTGGCGGAACCTATTTTCTTGTTATAAACTCCCACGCTCAGTCTAAACTTGTGCAATTGTTCTTGTTTAATACTAAAATATGAACTGTTACATAATTTTCACAAATCATATTTTATTTCTGTTAATTAAAATAATAATAATTAACTTTTGTGATATTAATAATACAGGATTTATTTAAGTTTGTGTTTCCAAGCTTTGATGAGAAGACTGATGGGATACTTCCTGAAATGCGTCTGATTTATTTTACTTTATTGCGATAGTAGACCTGTATTATAAAAACATTTTTTTTTAAAAAAACTTATAGTGTTTTCTTTACTGTATACAATTTCCAAGATTTCCAAAACATGAATAGTTAACACCATGTCTCGTCGCACGAAATCGAAGTAATGTATTAAAGTTGACAAAAAAACGATTTCTGAGGTAGGGAGTTCAGGTTTATTCCCTGTCGTGCCGACCAAGAAATGCAAAATTTTTATCTACCGAAAGAAGAGTTTTTTGTACAGCTAGAAGCTCATCTGTTTAACACAAGAAAGACCACATTCGTTTGTAGTTCAGCAATAGTTCCGATAAATGGCACACTGTTTTAACAGTATACCTTCTTTCTGTTATCTATACCTTGTTTCTATACTCTTTTTAGCGAATTTCCTTGCGCAAAAACCTTTAAAGATAACTGACTAAGCTTAAAGATAAGTAACTAAGCTAATAAGTAACTAGTACAAATAATAGTGCGTGTTTCTAATTTTAGAGGCATAGTTTTGTATAAACAACTGGATGATTATGCGCATTTCCTTTGAAAAATACAGACAAAATGAGTTACGAGCAGTGCTTGACAATTGAGTAACTGGTTAGATTCTAAAGCATGAACCGGAATCTTAAGCAAGAAATGGGTTGTTAAGCACGGAAACACGCATTCTCAATGAAATTCGCCCGACAGCCAGAATTATTTATTCAGTAGTTGTAAACTCATATAATGTATAAAACTATGAAACATTATCATTCCAACCAGGATTTTTGTTAAGCACGGAAACACGCATCCAATGGAAATTCGCCCGACATGCGGACCACTGCGCCAGAATTATTTTGTGGTTGTAATCTTATATTATGTAATAAAACGATAAAAATTGTCGTCCCAACTAAGATTGTTGTTAAGCACAAAAACACGCATCCCAAAGGAAATTCGATCGACATGCGGACCACCGTACCAGAATTTTCAAAGACCGGGGGTATAAACCAGAGCATTAGACCACTCAGGTGGGTCCTTAGTGCAAACCTGGAAAGTAAAAAAAGCCCTCTAGTTCCTTTTACCCCTGGAAAAGTCTACTTGACTCGTAGAGAGTTGTCAATTTGTAAAGGGGTAGTTCTACAAGTTCCTCTAAAGGAACGCAGGCTGGTCCAAAGGTCTGCTACCTAAGGTATATCAATGCAGGAAAAGTGCTTAGTATATGTGAAGGAGTTTCCTCGTCCGCCTCACATAACCTGCATTTAGGACTAGCTGCCAATCCTATCAGGTTTAAATGGCGGTTAAGCCGACAATGACCTGTAAGAACACCAGTTATTGAGCGGCCGGTACTTCTTTGCAGTTCCAAACTGTCAATATTAAATTTACATTTGATCGTATATACCAAAAAGAAATAAAATTATAAAACCAATTTCTACAAATAGTTTTATTTAAAATTGTTTTGTAAGAGATATTTCTTTTATTCTTAATTTTTACCTCAGAAAAATAGCATACACTACATGCGGTATAATCGCTTCGGTAAAAAAAGGTTCATTTAACAGCACAGTAGTATAGGATGTAGTAACAGGATGTACCTACTATCAGAGGACAAGCGAAGCGACTTAGAAGCAGGGGGGATGAGCGTAGTAAGAGTGGATGAT
Organism: Microvelia longipes; assembly: GCA_018340805.1. Classification (NCBI taxonomy): domain Eukaryota; kingdom Metazoa; phylum Arthropoda; class Insecta; order Hemiptera; family Veliidae; genus Microvelia; species Microvelia longipes. Next base: position 32,131,447 of record JACMZG010001911.1, on the reverse strand, counting down.
CTTAGGATCAAAATAGTATATTAAACTACTAATATACTATTTTGAGATAATAAGCTGGTTACCTCTGGCCCAACCTTGTTTAAAGCCAATAACTAAATCATCAAATTAACTCAAATCTCTTTCTTTTTTTAATATTACCGACAATTCAAAGTTAGGACGAGTCTTAAAATGTAAATCTTAACAATTTATAAGTTAAATTTGTTTTCTAAACTAATTTCCGTATTGCTTTGCTTTGATGGATGTAAAATAAAATCAAAAACTTAGTCCTTTGTTTTTCTCGAATTTCCTAACTTGAATATAAAGAAAAAAGTTAAAAAGGGAAAAAATATACAGTTCAAATTTTCCTGAAAACCCCTTCTCCTTTTCTTTCACAGCCTTACCCAAAAAAAAATCCTGGAATAAAATGTCTGAAACTGTAGAGGTTTGTAAATTCAAGTGACTTTAGAACTACGTCGAAAAAGTGGGGTGTTTTGTCCTATCACAAAGCTCTCTGAGGATGATAAGAAAGCAAAAAGGTTTTCCGCGCTGTTATATGAAGAGAGAATTTGTGAGAAAGCTCGTTTGTTTGCTTAGGATGCTTTTTGATCAAACAATTTCTTACAAGGAGCAGCATCTAATGTATAAATATAAGAGATTTACACATTTACCTTTTATGCTCTACTTCTTAAGGCATAAGATTCTCACATTGAATCTTAAATTTCAACCATCTAAACCTTTATAGGTAGAACAGATAGTTAACATTATCGTAAAAATACATTTTAAATATAAATCAAATATTTAAAGGACATAATTTATAAGAATCTTTAACGTAAATTGTCTCTACTGACATCCACATTTTCAAGTTTAAGTGGTGTCATATATTTAGATAGTAAAGCAAAGATTTATAAGTCTAAAAGACTTATAAATTTATCCTTGAAAGACTAAGGAGTAGAATCACTTAAAACTCTTCCCTACATACACAGAATAAACGAATGATTATCTTATAGCTTTTAAAATATGTAATAATTTATAGAAAATCATTAACTAAAATTAACAATTGACATTTAGCTAAGAAATATGCAGCAATATATATATTATATATATATATATATATATATATATATATATATATATATATATATATATATATAATATATATATAATATATATATATTGACCTTTCAAATTACGGAAGTTTGGGGTTTTCATCCCAGGCTACGCTCAAAATTAAAATAACATTTATTTAATCTAAGTACCTAAGTTATCGCCGACTTTAGATTATACTTTGAGTGTAATAATAGCCACCACCACCAGAGGTGGTTCTCACAGAGGTAATCTCTGACAGGCTGCAAGGCTCCAAACGGGCATTTTATATTTTTCTTTTTTAGAGGATGGATATTGTCCGAGACAAGTCTGGGTTCACGTTCCAGTTGTCCCCAGCTAATGTGAAGACAAAGCCCGGGGGAGGGTTGGAAGGATACTGATCCTTCGGATCGAGCACTGCTGAAGTGGAGATATGGATTTAGCGGCGTATGTGGTACCACGACTAGCCTAGGTGATTTGTGACAATGTGTTCGGTTCTGGGAGACGCCTTCTAGGAATCTGCGGGACTTGGCTTTTAGGTCAGTTCCATGTGAATAGGCTTGTGCGCAGAACATTAACTTCGGGGTTACTACCGGCATCTCTCCCCGTCAGGCTGTACCAGACTGGTACAGCTTTTCGATTTTTAGTTAGAAATATTAAATAAAGTAATCTTAGTTTTCATTAAATTTGTTTGCGTGGCTTCATCATCTCAAATTACTTTTCTAATTGATAGGTGTCTTTCAGATTTACAGAGGAGGAGGGGGAGTTACAAGATCGCTAGGGGGTTACCAAGTACTATTTCTGTGAAAAAAGGGTCCGCAGAGGACTGATGTTAGCGTAACCCTGCTGTAAAAACTTCAGACATTATTAAAATAGTAAGAAATATGAAAAGCTTATACTCAAAAGAATTTTATAGCTTTAGAAATGAAATTATAAAAGAAATATTTTATCATAATAAAATTGCTAACTACTAAAATAAATTACATAATTAAAGGATGTTTTTCAAAATGTCTTAAAACTGTAAAGCCAGTTCCGAATCATAAAAAGAGAAATAAAGACGTCCGGTACAATTTATAGTTAAAATTTATAGCAATATCTTAACAATTGTACGTGTCACAAATCCTGAACACGACATAGCGAGGAGTACCATTTATATTTTTCTGTAAGATTATAGGATGTAAGAAGAGTCCAAATATTCCCCTAGTTTTGGAAAAAAAACACTCATTCGACCTTTATTATTAATTTTTCTATTTTTCATCATGACAAGTGTCCCTTTAAATCATAAGTTAGATTAAAAAATAATAATTTCCTATGAAAATGCTTGTATTCTAGCAATAACTTATAAAATGAAACAGCAAAATTTTTAGCATAGTAATTATTCAAGGAATTTTTAAGTCTTTGTTTGTTATTTAATTTTAAATTTCTTTTGTTTATCGCCCAGATTTTCTTCAAATGTTTATCTTTTTCATTATACTTTCTCTAACCTCGACCTTTAAACTAGTGAACTCATTTATCAAACAAAAACCAAGGGTTTCCCCACAAACTTAGACAATTCACTATAAATCCGTTTCTTTTATTTTCATATTCAATTTCATTTCGTATAAATTTGAATATTATTTTTTCCTTCTCTCTGTAATTTTTCATTGTTTATCTTCAGTAAAAAGCCACATTCATCCCAGTCATATTTTTAACAAATTTATTTCAGATTTTGAAGTAAATAATTACACGGTATTAGCAACAAAACAAATATTATATAAAATAGTACTATTTATTTTTCATTAAAGGTAAAATATAAAAAAATATACTTTTATTTGCCTTTTATTTGCCTGAAGACTTTGCCTCATTTCATGTTAAATGTAAAAAGATAGAAAATAAAATTTTTATTACTTTATTAGAATTTATTAAGTAATTTGAAGATCTAATTTTAACGAAGCAATAAACTTTACGAATGGTAAAGTTTATTGTAGTATAAATAAATATTCTGACAGGTGATGTCACTAAGCTTCCACGCTAGTTTCACATGAGATTTATAGGATTGTAGGAAATTATGAAAATTTTATTCTTTTTGAACAGCTGTAAGGTCTCAGCTTAACAGCCACAAAAATAGCAGTAAAGAACAATTTTATTATTATAAAATAATATTTGCTTTGCATCCGTCGGCTGTAAAATTTTACTTTACAGTCACTACGGAAATTGATAAGTAAAATAAAAATAGAAATAATATATTATACCTCTAGGTTGTGATGTGAATCTTTTTAACTATTTTCAGCAAGCCAGTAAAATGAGCTAAGTTAAAAGAAGTCTTTCACAGCTATGTCTGACATAGCCATACATGGTATGGCTTTGTGGCATGTATATATACACAATTGTGTATACAATATAATATATATATTATATATATATATATATATATATATATATATATATATATATATATATAGGTCCTCAAATGGCGTGAGGCGATGAAAATTTGTTAGATACATTGCAAATTCCAATTCATATAATGTTTTTGATAAATTACGCCATGAATAATTTACTTTGAATTATTATTCATATTTTGACTAAGATATGAATAACTTACTTCATGACTTTGTTTGAAGTAACAAGTGTTTGAAGTGTGCTCTCGTTCATGACTTTAAAGCGACTGAGAAATTATTAAGACCCAATTTTTTATAGATATCAATATAGATGAACTCTATATTTGCACGCTTATATTATAACTTTTTAATGATTTACCTACATAATTAAGGTTTATTTGTTTGATTAATTAATTACGACCGATAGTAACATCTATAAATAAATTATACATTCAACACTTTATGTATCATCTTATTACACATTACTAAATTAATATACTAAATAATTAATAAACTAAACCAGTTTATATTAATTACCATGACGCATTTCTAGTTTTAATATTTAATCAAAGTCAAAACATTGATTATTTTCACAGTTGAGATCACAGTTGGGGACTAGTTTCTTGTCAGTATTACTAAGGTAACAGCAGTTATACTTAATAGACGATCTCTTAAAATCTGAGGACAAAGGCTATTAAAGAAATTATCCACTGACTAAATAATCAAAAGATATTTTTAGTAAAGCATGCCTTGATTTTAAAACTTCCTGCTTGATTTTTTTTCTATTTTCTCCCTTCCTGGAGGTAAAATCATAAACTTGACACTGGGAAAAAAGATCGTTACTCCCAAGCATTATATAATTGCTTTGGCTTCACAACGTGTGTTAAGTAAATAATAATACTTAACTGCCCAGGGAGCAAAAACTAGCCTTTCTCGCTTGATAAGTTAATCCCTATAACTTTCACAAAAAAGAGAAAATTTCGCGGGAATGTAAAGATTTACCGTTGTAAAAAAATGATCGTACTATAGCTCTTAATTTTTTAACACGCTTAGAGCCTAATATATCTTTGGGTCCATAATATCAGAAATGCACTCCTTTTTATTGGAAGAGCTCACTGGATTATAGGTTAATGCATCATTGATTATATGATCATCAATGATATCGACTTTGATATCACAGGGAGCCAAGGACGTTATAACCTCTGAAAAGTAGGAGTTTTTCATTAAAAAGTAGGAAAAAAGTAGGAAGTTCTAAAACGGTTTTAATAACAGTTTTACTCCTAATTTAGTCATTTATACCAAAAATAGAATGGAAATAAATCAAAGAAAACAATGTAACAAAAAAATAAACAATTTTTTAATAAAATACAAAATTATATAAATTAACAGACACAAAAATCTGGGAAAAAAATTATCACAAACTGTAGATTAATTGAAATTTACTATATTAGGTTAGCCGCCTCCGTGGCCGAGGTCGTTAAGGCGTTAGTCTTTACACTGACCTTTGACACCCACGGAGGTCTGGGGTTCACATCCCAGGTTACGCTCTCAGTTTATAGAAGATTATTGTTTAGATAAAATCGCCAGCTTTAGAATACACTTTGAGCGTAACGGTTGCTACTACCACCCGAGGTGGTTCCCGCAGGGGTTTTCCCTGATGAGCCGCAAGGCTCTAACGGGCATTATTATTATTATATTATTATATTATATTATATTAGGTTACACTTTACAAACTTATACAGGAAGTCTGGGTAAGTCTTAAAAATTGTAACTATTAATCATTATAGTATCTTCACATTCTTTTAATGGCAAAAATATAAAATTTAAAAATAAAATCCTCTTTCTTTCTCGACTTGTGCAGTACTAAGAAATATTATATGCAGATACACATTGAACTCCACTAAGGTTGTCACTACTAGCTGCTCCCAAGTATCTATGGTAAACTTTATTGAGAAGCATGTGAAATTTTTGTGCCACCCTAATTTGAAAACCTAGTGGTGAGTTTTAAACTTGTACTGAATAGGGGTCTAAATATTTTGTAACTTTCACTTATATGTTAGGAGTATGCATAATTAATAAAAATAAAGCTGAAACTGACATAATAAATTTTATCTCCAGACGGTATATAATACGAAATTTAATTACTAGTTTTAAGAGAGTAAAGAATCACTTTTCACTCCCAAGGGAGTAAAAAGTACTTTTTACTCCCTTGGGAGTAAAAAGTAACAGTTGCCAACTTAACTTAATAATCGACAAACTGAATGATATATAATTATTTTTATTTAAAAACTAAGATACCTATAAATAAGAAGATATACAGGAATAAGATGTATGAAAAAAAGAATATAACATTAACAATTATTTTAAGTAGAACTAGTGTAATGCTAATAATTATATAAGAATAAATAATTTAAAAAATAAAACTAGTTCTTTATTTAAAAGTAAAAAAAATTAAGTTGGCTATCCTGATTTTTTTAAAATCACTTTAAGATTTGCACACTCATTGTTTTTTTTCGACAAAATATCATTAAATCAAAGTTTTTTTAGTTTAAAACCTTAGCTTTAACTATTTAACCTGTCTTAAACTTTATAATTAGATTAAAATATTACTTATAACTGCTCTAATATTTCAATTATGTCAGATAATATTGTTTGCAATATTGACAAACTTTTTAACAATACACCTCCTGACATTGCTATTGAAGCGAACTTGGTAAAAGAAAACTTGTTACCAAAGAAATCGAAAAAGTTATATGACAAAGCATGTAACAATTTTAAAATTTGGTGTCATGATCATAATATACAACAAGTAAGTGAAAATGCATTGCTTGTTTATTTTAATAATGAATGAAAAACAAAACAAGCGTCAAGTCTGTGGTCGCTGTATTCAATGATCAAATCATCTTTGCTTGTGAGAGAAAATGTTAATATCAAAAGCTATGCATCACTAATAGCATTATTAAAAAGAAAAAACGAAGGTTATGATGCAAAGAAAGCGAATGTTTTTACTAAGAACCAAGTTGAAGATTTTTTGCATAATTCACCTAACGACGAGTTTCTTATGATAAAGGTAAGATAATTTTCAGTTAAAAAAATCTAGAAAAAAGAAATGAAAAAAAACATTCTTACTTTATTTTCAATGTCGACGTCTGGAGATAAAATCTTGTATGAACCTTGGGAGTAAAATGCCATTATTCCCTCGCAATAATTTCCTCCCTCGGCTTCGCCTCGGGAGTAAATAGCTATAACTCCCTCGGCTTCGCCTCAGGAGTTAAACAAATAAATCCCTCGGCTTCGCCTCAGGATTTAAATCCTTTGGTTCCCTCGGCTTTCGCCTTAGGAACCAACATAATGCTCAGGGGAATAATGACATTCTTTACTCCCTTGGTGCATAAATAACTATTATAAAAACATGACTAAGTAATAAATTATACTTACGTTTTAAGTAAAAATTCAACAAAGAAGTCCTAATTATTTTAATGTTATTTGTCCTTCAAAATTGTAAATGTACATGTACAATAATCTACTAAAACCCAGGAGAGTAAAAAAAGATCAAGATGTTATTGCAATTTTTCAAGCAAATTACTGCTAATAAAAAATAATAAGAATGTAACCTAGCTTGACCAAAGTACTCTAAAAGTAATATCTGGGGAACAATGAAATCCTTCGACTACTCTTAAATATAATCTTTGGCAAATAATAATAATTATTGAATAATGAAAATAAATTTAAACAAATCTTATCCAACTAAGACAGTTAAACAAGTAAGTTCAGTCTCAAAACATTTGTTAAAAAATAGTAACAAAATTAAACATAAAAATTACTATAAATTTAAGCTCACAAAATATTAAAAAAATAATAGGAAACATAATGAACTAAATTAAACATAGAATTAATCAAACTATGGCAAAGAAAAAGAAACTAAACAATGCTAACTGTTTTTTTAATCTAACATGAGCAATCAACAGATTCAGATTAACAAAAAAAAATATTCTGTTACCAAAAATGTCACTATTTTATTAATTTTTTTTAAAACATTTTTAATATGTTGGGTAATTTGTAACATTATAGGCTAAAAAGTAGGTAAGTAGGAGCATTTATCAAAAAGTAGGAGGTTTCCTACTTTCCTACTAAAATGTAGGAAAAGTAGGAGGTCTTGGCTCCCTTATCATAATATAATAATCGAATTATATTGTTGATACTCATTAAAATATTATTAACATCTCATGACAAATTTTATTCATGACATCATTTGAATTCATAATAATAAATAAGACCTAAATATACCTAAATATTGCATAATATCATAAGTTAATAAAAAGAAGCACTCAATAATAATAATTATGATAATGATAATAAAAGACAAGTAGTAGATAATTATGTTTAGAATATTAATAGAGATAAAAAAATATTTAAATTTTAAATGAATTAAAAAGGTAAAAGTAAGTATGCAATGGACATTTTAATTTATAATTAACTTTATTAGTTAACAAAGAGGTAGAAATGTATTTTATTCCCTCCGGCTAAGAGTCTTCTCTATTAATATTCAGTTACCTACAATGAATCTCGTATTTTTTGTGGCATAAAATTAAAAAATTTATTGTAATAAAGAATATAACTTTTTTTTATAAAAACTTGAAGAATAAGAATGGGTAGTAAAAATTTAAAATGATAGTATTTAAAGAAAAAAAATTAGATTCTTTCCCTATTTAATGAATTAATTAATTTTTTAGTTGTTTTGTTCCCTTGGAAATAAAAAGTGTTTCCTATTATAGGGTTTATAGTCAATTACATCCAATTTTTTGGAAGTGGTAAATTTTCGTGGGCAGCACCCCCAAAATTTATAAGGAGGACCCAACCAAAAAAATTCTAAGGGCTCAAACTGTATTTGTATTGCAATAAGAGCTAAAACGCTAAAACAATAAAATATTTTTTAGAAAAAATAGCACCCTTAGGGGGGGACACCAACTCCCCCAAAATTTATTAGTGAGGTCCAACACAATTATTTTTATTCTGGAAATAAAATCTTGTATGCATCTTAGGAGTAAATTAATATTTTCCCCTCGCATTTACCCTGCTCGCTTCGCTCAGGTGTTAATAACTCCCTCGGCTTTGCCTGGGAAGGTAACAGCTTTAGATCCCTCGGCTTTTGCCATAGGAACCATCAGCCAACTAATTGCTCAGTTTAATGTAGCATTCACTTTATCTCTCTTGGTATATCAACTAAAATAACTATCAACTTGGTTAAATTAAACACTTAATAGGCTATGACAGGGTTCCGCACACACATACATACAATAATATAAATATAATATATATATCTATTATATATATTATTATATATATTATATATATATATATATTTTATATATACATATATATATTATATAATATACATAAATACATAAACGAGCTAGGGGAATATATTCTATAATAAAAAAGTATACATACATCCCAAAATTATTCTTCTTGATAATATAACAAATAAAAGGGCCAAATAGTTCTCTTTCGAAATAAATAAGCTGTCTCAGAAAAAAAAATTCTTACCCGTAGGCTAACAAAAAAAGCTATATATAATATGTAATGCATTCATATATTAAATATCTAGAGACTGCTGCTGGAAAGATGTGTTTCAGGCTTCAAAACATTATCAGAAGTAACTTTACTTCATAAATATATTGTTTGATGCACGCCATTTTGATACACCTTGTTGGATAAACCTCAAAATATAGTTCATCTTTTCATCCAGTTGATCCTTGCGGTAGGACTGATGATTATTTTACTGCGCAATGTGCAATTTTTTAAAATGGAGCGGTTAAGTTGAAAGTTTAAAAAGAAGTTGGTGCACAGCCCAACAATACAAATTCAATATAAAAAGACATACATACAACATACCAAATCTTTTTAATCTTCCGTTCTTTGGAAAAGCTTACTTCGAATTGACAGGTGGTTCTCAAACGTCGACATTCCATAAAAAAATTGTACGTAACCTTTTTCTTTTCTTTCATTTAGAAGCAAGGAAGCGATCATAAAATACTATTACTTTAAATTACAACATGGGGAACTCTCAATCTGTTGTTTCATGCGATTTTGGTTTGGTACTTTTCTCTCTTTAACTTAAAAAAGGTAATACATTTTTCCCGCCTACCACTTAAAGTGTCTGTTCACATAGGGTACCGGTTATTACAATCCTTGAAGTTAACCTGGGAATATGATGGTTTCAAAAAAAAAAAGTTAAGTAACAAAGAGAAAGAAAAAAAATAAGTGATTTTGCCTAAACCATATGTATAAAATATTAAAAAAATAAAAAAAAAAAATATACTCACTATTAGACTTTGGGCTTTGATTGGTTTCAAAGGGAACAAAGAAAAAAAAAAAAAAAAAATGAAAATTCTGCTAACCATAAATAAAATAATTAAATAAACCCAAAATATACACCGACCTTGAGAACGGCTCTGATCGTTCAAAGAACAAAGAAAAAAACAAAAAGAATTCCGCTAAACATTAATTAAAAATATTTGAAATAAAAAAAAACTCTCACACCTTGGAAATCCTGGCTATGATGGTCAAAAGAGGAACAAAGAAAAAAAAAAAAAGAAATCTGTAAACCTTAATAATATTAATAAACAAAATACCACACAACCTTAGACCCCTGGGCTATGATGGTTCAAAGAGGACAAGATTAAAAGAAAAAGAAATAATCTGATCTGTCTTAAACCATTTAATTAAATAATATTAGAGTAACTTAAAAATATCGACACAAGACTACCCTTGAGAAACCTGGTATGATGGTCTAGTGAGGAAATTCAATATAAATATTATTATCAAATAGAGTTCTAGACACAGAGAAAAAATTCAAAATCTCAGAAAATATCCTGCTACACATCGGCTATAGTTAGGATAAGAAATAATTGAAATGAAACCATGCTAATAACATAATAAAATATGAAAAACCAATACTACAACCTTGAGAACCCCTGGGCTATGATTGGTTAAAAGAGGAACAAAGTAAACTAAACAAAAAGAAGAAATTTGCTAAACATTTATAATTATAAATTAAACCAATACTTACCACACCTTGAGAACCTTGGGCTATGATGGTCAAAGAGGAACAAAGAAAAACAAAAAGAAATTCTGCTAAACCATTTATAAAATATTAAATAAACCAAAATACTACCACACCTTGAGAACCCCTGGGCTATGATGGTTCAAAGAGGAACAAAGAAAAAACAAAAAGAAATTCTGCTAAACCATTTATAAAATATTAATAAACCAAAATACTACCACCCTTGAGAACCCCTGGGCTATGATGGTTCAAAGAGGAACAAAGAAAAAAACAAAAAGAAATTCTGCTAAACCATTTTAAAATATTAAATAAACCAAAATACTACCACTCCTTGAGAACCCCTGGGCTATGATGGTTCAAAAGAGGAAACAAAAAAAAAAACAAAAAGAATTCTGCTAAACCATTTATAAAATATTAAATAACCAAAATACTACCACACCTTGAGAACCCCTGGGCTATGATGGTTCAAAGAGGAACAAAGAAAAAACAAAAAGAAATTCTGCTAAACCATTAATAAATATTAAATAAACCAAAATACTACCACACCTTGAGAACCCCTGGGCTATGATGGTTCAAAGAGGAACAAAGAAAAAACAAAAAGAAATTCTGCTAAACCATTTATAAAATATTAAATAAACCAAAATACTACCACACCTTGAGAACCCTGGGCTATGATGGTTCAAAGAGGAACAAAGAAAAAACAAAAAGAAATTCTGCTAAACCATTAATAAAATATTAAATAAACCCCCTATGATGGTTCAAAGAGGAACAAAGAAAAAAACAAAAAGAAATTCTGCTAAACCATTAATAAATATAAATAAACCAAAATACTACCACCCTTGAGAACCCTGGGCTATGATGGTTCAAAGAGGAACAAAGAAAAAACAAAAAGAAATTCTGCTAAACCATTTATAAAATATTAAATAAAACCAAAATACTACCACACTTGGAACCCCTGGGCTATGATGGTTAAAGAGGAACAAAGAAAAAACAAAAAAAATTCTGCTAAACCATTTATAAAATATTAAATAAGAACCCCTATGATGGTTCAAAGAGGAACAAAAAAAAAAAAGAAATTCTGCTAACCATTTATAAAATATTAAATAAACCAAAATACTACCACACCTTGAGAACCCCTGGGCTATGATGGTTCAAAGAGGAACAAAGAAAAAAACAAAAAAATTCTGCTAAACCATTAATAAAATATTAAATAAACCAAAATACTACACTCCTTGAGAACCTGGGCTATGATGGTTCAAAGAGGAACAAAGAAAAAACAAAAAGAAATTCTGCTAAACCATTTATAAAATATTAAATAAACCAAAATACTACCACTCCTTGAGAACCCCTGGGCTATGATGGTTCAAAGAGGAACAAAGAAAAAATTTAAAAAAAATACTGCTAAACCTCCGTGAAGAGTTCCATCATCGTCAAAGCAACAAAACATTGTGAAAGTAAGACTCAGAATGATTCATCAAAAACCTTTTCTGTCGTTCAAAATAAATACATACATCGAGTGTGGACAGTGAAGACCTGATATAAAATCAGGTATAAATTGGTATTAAATCAATATATTTCATTAATATAAAATCCACTTACAGTCTAAAGTAGTATAAATATATATTAAAATGAAGACAATTGTGTAATAGATAACTCAGAGGAGTTCTAAATAAATAAAAATGCGGTAAAAAACATAGTAAAAAACGGGTTCAAGTTATTTTATCAGAAGTCTGCTTTCTAGAATATTCATATATTTATTTTGCTCTATCATTTTTAACCTTTTTCTTTTCAATGTACTTATTATTAATTCAAAACAAATATTTGAAAACTAGGAAAAATCTTTTTAATATTTACCAGCAGATGAGGTTTTATCAAACTTTTGTGGGTATAGATTTAACTTCCGAGAATATATTCCATTTAAGCTTAATTAAAACACTGCCATGTATCGCACAAAGTTTATAATTACATTTAAGTAAAAATTTGACGTCTATACAAAAATTTTACTACGAAAAAATAAAAATTATAATAGTAAACAAATAGATACGTATATTAAAAGGTAATTTCATATTTATGATACATATATGTTAATAAATATTCCTTAATAGGTTTTTCGCGCAAACAAGCGGCATATAAAATAAAAATAAATAAGAAGAGAATTAAAATAATTATTGTCATGGAAAAACTTAAACAACAACTTCTCCATAACAATAATTATTTTAAAACTGCATATAATACCATTATTATCTTAATCTGGTAATTTTACATTAAGCTATTATTATTATGTTGTTAAGAAAATTGCTTGAGGTTTTTGATGATATTTGACAAGTAAGATCTTAATTTGAAAAAAAAACGGATTAAGGGGATATTGGATATTAAGGAGATATAATTTTTCTTAAGATTTTATGCAGTTTCTAAAATTATTATTATTGTTGCATTCTGTAGTTTAATTGAATAGCTTCTATTTTTATTTCGTAATATTTATATTTTTATTTAGAAATTTTGCTTTTCAGGATTTGATTTTCAGGAATCCCTATATTGAAAAATATTTCATATTAATTATTTGTGTCAAAAGATATATTTAATAAGTTGTTTATACAAGCGGTTTTTTATTCATAGTATCAGCATAATAAGCCTTTAATAATTGACACATAAAAAATTCAAGTGTCAATAATTTTATAATAGCGGGCAACATCTACATGAAATTTTAATATATTTATCACTTACAGACGTAGAATTATGTCAAATTGTAACTCGGTTAAACAATTGTTTAACTTTCTGATGGCTAAAGGTTAACACGGTCTAAGAAAGTATAATTAATTTTTTAAAGTAAATTATAAATTATATGTTGCCAAGTTTTAACTCTCTGGCATGCCAACAGGAGTTATGTAACACCGCTACTCACATATATATAAACACAAAGAAGGAGACAGCATAGTGACAACCATTTAGAACGTCATGAAAGTGTTTAACACCCCACACATAGGTCCATATGGTCCCTGTAGGATTGCTGATTGGTTTATGTTTCACCCATTAATTAATTATAGAAATATTTTTAAGATTATTTTCTTTTAAATGTCTTACTTTTTGTTTATTTAATATTGACAAGTGTTTTTACTTTCCCTCATTTGTACCGTAAGTATATAGAAAAATATTGTGTTAGTATAAAAATCCGTGATCGGAATTTCACCGCAATTATCCGATTTAGGTGTTTTTAAAACCTCCTGAGGGGTTTTCACAAAGTTCTGAAGTCTGTCAGAAGTCTGTCTGTATGTGTATAAGTGTGTGTGTGTATACCTGTTATCATCGTAGCTTCTGGTGTATTTATGCTAGAGAATTTAGACTTTGTAAAAAAATTATTTGTGCTATTTGTAATTTTTTTATGACGTCATTAACCCGCAATAATCACTTAGCGTAAATCATAAAACGCGGAAAAATGACGCGATCGGATTGAAATTTGGCACGCATGAAGCCATATATTATACAAACATAGGTGCTTTATCCTGTTATCAGCATTAGTTCAATTTTCATCAAATGATTTGGTACGTTTTTTTTAAATTGTAAAAAATCGTAAATTTGGTCAAGTACCTTTACGCAATAAATAAGAGCAATACATTTCCTTTCAATACAAGAAGTATATCTATAATTTTTGTTGGATCACGCAAATGTTAAGCAGCATTGAGCGTAGTCAGTGATGTATGGGAGAGCGCAGAGAATGAAACAGATGTATTTTTAAAAATACTATTTGAACGAGCGAAGCGAGTCCGGAGTAAGGATGAGTGTAGCAAATACGATGTAATGTGAAAAATATATGAGGTACCCCGTACCATATTTTTTTTAATTGAAGCAATTTAAAAAATGTTTCAAAAAGTGAATAGCATAAAATGTTTGCTGCCTACGGTAGCAAATAAGGAAACATAACAATAAAATCACGCATAAAATAGGTGTATGATTGCGGTGCTATACATTCATTGTATAATTAACGCTGAGCTTTTTTAATTTTAACCTTTACAGTCTTTACAAGTAGAAGAAATTCTAAAAAACATTCATATTAAAATTTCTGTATATTATTCATTCATTCCACCGGTACTTTTGTTCAACTTTATCTCTTTTTATAAGCATTGTAAAGAATAATGGAAGCTCGTATAATGAACTCAAAAGCACACGTATTTTTTACAGATAATTATTACACAGGTATATGCATAAATAAAACATATAAATACATTCTTACCAAAAGAAATTCATGTTGTCATATTGTTAGAGAATATTATGAATAAACAACTTTAATGCTTTAAAATAAAATAAACAGCTTTTTTATTATAAGATAAAAATTATCTTGAAATTATTGCTGGTCAGTGTTCTAGCACCGCCTTTTAGATATGAAGTGATACACCGACAGCAAAAAAGATATATGTAACATCAAACTTAAAAAGTAAATAATACTATTAATCGAATAAAATAAAATAGTTATTTCTATATTGTAAGATGAAAGTAAATGTACACATTAAAGCGTTCCAAATATCTTATATTTATATTTATTACCTGTAAAGAACTTCTTGTATGAATTGAAGTGTTTATTTAGTCAAATTTAGTTGAAATATAACACACTAATACGAAAAAGAATTTTAAATCCACACCAAAAATCTGTAATATACATACCTATATTTTTAAAAGGTTGTAAATAACAAAGTTGACGTTAAAAGTTTGACAAATGTGAGTTGGCTTTAAAACATAGTGGGTTGAATTTACATGTTCGACAGCTTTAGGAAACTGTAAAGTAAGATTAATGAAAATAAAAGATGAAAATAAATAAAATCAATCACATATTTCAAAAAAAAATTGGCAATAAATAAACATTTTTACTCACTTGAATTTTTATTAGTTTACTTTGTTTATAGTATAAAATAGTGTCGTATAAAAACGAAATGGGGTGTTCTTTATCATAAATTTATATATATATATATATATATATATATAATATATATATATATATATATATATATATATATATATATATATAATATATATATATATATATATATATATATATATATATATATATATATATATATATATATAATATATATATATATATATTTGCGGACAGAAAGTGAAACATTGGACAATACATAATAAACAGTGCTACCAAGTACTTGAAAACGAACAAGCTTAGGGCTATAAAAACTAAAGCTGAAAAATTAATGCGAAGGAGGGTTAAAGAATCCCTTCAGGAAAGTTTGAACTGAATTTTGCCGTCAAATGGCACCACTACCCACTACGCCAGAGGTGGAGGCACATCTTGGAAGATAAAAAGTCAGTGACGGTTAGCTCTTGCGAAGATGACAGAGAAAATCTATAATAGCAAAATGTAAAGCCGATTGAAGAGTAGAACAATAACATAAACAAAAGTATAAATTGACAAACAAAAAGATTAAAGTTCAGTAGAAGATAATAATTATACATATTATATGTCTTTTAAAAATTTAGTTTAAAAATATAAAAATTATATCAGTAATGAAGGATAATTATTTATCTATGATATATTTCAAAATAGTTCAAAATATTATGTTATAAGTACACACAACCGCATTTCCTCGCTAAAGCCTTTTAAAGTCCAAAACTCTATAGGATGTCAAAGAGTCCTCTCGGTCTTTTGATGCTTAGCAAAAAATGTAGGTCGTACAACATTAAAGCTTTTTGTAAAATTAGCTACCAACATGTCTTTTGTCTTGTTGAATTTTTTATTAAAATAAGTCAAAGACTTCTTGAGATATTCGTACTTTAATAAAATAAAATATGTTAACAAATAACTGTTTGTAAAACAAATATAATTATGTAACATTCCTTACCTACATTGAGAAAAAATATAACATAAAGAGGCTCACTGAACACTTTTTTTAGACGTCCTCAATTTTAATCTACCCTTATGAGGTTAGATTTAAGGTTAGGAGTAAATTTATTGGACCTTGCTCGAAATATCTCTAAAAATTACAAATATTACCAAAAAATTATTTAAACTTTTTTTTTAAAAAATAACCAACGCGCTTCAAAAAACGCAGGTAACAAAAATTTGCAGAACCATACAGGCATATAAAACGCTTTCTGATGATGATAGTAAAGTGAAACAGCTTTTATTTAACAAAGAGGCAAAAAAAAATATTTTTTACAAAAGTAAACAAATTAAAAACTTAGGTAGCGCGACGGATACAGAAAATTAAAAAAAAGTTAAATAAATCATCGACAGCCATTTATGTATTATACATTTTTAAAGCTAATATTGAGCCATGAAGGAATTTGCTCATGATAAATTAAATATTATATCGACCACATTTAGTGATTGATTGCCATTAATTGATTGTAATATTGTTTTACACCAAACGATCACAAAGCTTCTAGCTTATATTTTTATAAAAATAGCAGTTGTTTAGATATAAGTAAAATAAGGTTAGTTAAATAGTTTATCTAAACCAAGATACAGGAGAAAAGTAAAAATTTGGTACACCTGACAGTGTTTAGAAGGTTGGTATACCTAGTTATGTTTCCCCAAGGAAAAGTAAAGAGAAAAGGTTTTCTATGTTTATACTAGAGTTTGTGTTAAAACATCCCTTGAGAACCTAATAATTCTTATTGTCTCTAAAAAAACAGCAAGTCAAGTTGCCTATTACCTGCAAACTACAGAGTCATACGCAGCTCTACAAGTATCAAAGGGAAAACTTATTTCATACATTTTTTATTAAATAAGATAAGAACGGCTAATACAGAATTTTACTCATCAATAATCTGTCTCCTTTTATAAAACTTTTTTAAATAATTTTGTCTTTCCGTGGATACTAAGAGTTTCTTGATTTCTTTCGTCAAATTCTCTATACATTTCTCTATTTCTGGTTCAGTTTATGTTTAACTTATTCAATTTATCAAGCAAGTCCCGATTGAATTATTTATTATATGTTTATTTTATACCTTTATGTTAATAAGGTATGTATCTATCCATAAGGTATCTATTTTTTCAAGCATTAAAAAACAAAGGAAATACATTTAGTATAAAATGAAGAAAATATATATACTGATACCGATAGTTGAAGTTATATAATAAGTTATTATAATGCTAAAATTTTATTTATAACACTAAGCTTTTTAATGTTATAACTTTAATGTTAGAAATTATAAAGTGAAACTTTGATAAATATACTAATTTGTTTATTTCTTCCTAAAAACTACAACTCAATTTATAATTTCATTCTTATTGGTATCATACGTCACAAGCGAAGGGGGTGGGTTATGCACATTATTTACAAATAACTACTAAGATATTTATCAAAGTTACAGAATACCTAAGTTATTTAATTTAAGAAGATGAATTGTATAATTGTATTTTGGTGATTTATTTGTCGGAATCATAATTTGTCTTTTTTTCTTAAAAAGAAGTGTCATCCATTTCTTTTTTTTCCTAAATAAGATTTAGGCTTTCTTGGTTTGGTAGCTTGTTGTTACGGTCCAGTTAGTTTCACTGAGCTCCGCATTTTCAACCCTATGAAGAAGGTTAAACCTTTAGACATGGACAAGGCTTAGTCTACAAAGGGTAGTATTGTCTACCGTGATAATCCCACATTTTCTTCTCAGTCTAAATGACTATCCGGTGTCCTTTTTATTTTACAAGTAAACCCAGGAATAAACTCAGTTTAGTATCATATTACAAATTTAAAACAAACTAAATAAAATTTATGAAGAAATTTCCTTAAACAGATGTCAAAATCACATAATTTTTATTTGTTTTTAATTAATGGTATTACTACTGTTACTTTTGCTTCAGATTCATTGTGATTTGTTTACGCTTTCTAATTGATAATGTACTAACAACAAATTTAGTTATGGATTAGAAAATCTTGGTTAAAAGAAACAAGTAAGTTTATGTTCTAAATACGTTCTGTATTTTTTTGGTAAAAAGATTGTTTGGACGAGTTAAGCATATCTAATTTAGTTTTAATGAATATTTAGTTTAATACAAACTATGTGTGTAATATAAATATATCTTAATATTCAAGTCTTGATTAAGCTATATACTCCAAGATATTACTTATTAAAAAGATTGTCTATCTTGTAATTTTAAATACATTAAGTAATTACATTAAACACATTAATGTGACCTTAGAGTGATTATATTAACACTCTTGTAACTCTGACAACTGTTAAAGCCAACCAATCTTTTATAAACAAAACTAATAAATATAAATAATTGAATACTGGACAATAATCCAGGAAACGTTTAGAAACATAAGCTCACAAGCACCGCACCGGTCGAATTGAATTAATATAAAATGATTAAAGAAAAACCAGGATTTAAGTCCCTTAGTACCTATTTGGTTCACAAAACCATTGCCTTAAGTATGCAGATCACAAAACCTGATCACAAAAATCATATTAACTGGGCCAGCAGTATTTTTATTACGAATAATACATTTATTACTGATAAGTTAAAAGGATTTTAAATGTATGTCATTCAAAGTGGTGCTAAAAAGTCTAAACGTAATTTTTGAGTGACAATGACTGTTTCACGCTTTCTTGGAAATTCGATTTTTTACTCAGATTTATATAAATATGTTTTTACATTAAATTTCGGTGTTGGTTTTAGAGGTTGCTTTAATATATTTCTAAACTCGTTTTAAATAAAGGCAAAGGATAGTAAAAGTAATTACACTTAATTGTTTTATATATCATAACAATAAAGGATTCGAGTAATATCAAAGGATTGTGTTGGGCCAGTATTTACCACTTCAATTCTTAATAACTATAAAGGTCGCGCTAAAATTTTAATCCAATAGAGGCAGAATAACTTTTTATTCTCGCTTACTTTTTACTGAGCGTCACATTTTTTTAAATCATCACACGTGAGGTAAATTAAATAAAATAAATTTCCTCTAAAAAAATAAATAAAAGGCAAACATCTATAACCAGTGTCAAAAAATGTCTGGACAAAAACGTGATAAAATACATTTTTATAAAATTTAATTCTTTTGAAGCTGTGCCAAACAGAGTTACATCTGGGTTCGTAGATTCGGAACTAAAAAACAAAAAAATTAAAAATATTGTTTCAAAAAGAAAATACTTATTTCATACGAGACAAAAATGAAAAAAAATCACACGTGCATAGAAGCAAGAACTTCATGTCTATTGGTTCCAGTTATTGCGTTTTAAAATAAAAAAAATTAAAATTCAAGTTAGAAAATTATTGTTTTATTAAATTTTAGTTAGTTAAAGTAAGATTGTCTAAAAGGAAAACAAAGTCAACTGCCTTACAACGAACATCGTGAGGCAAGGACCACTTGAGCTAATACACTCAGATGTTTGGGGTAAAGTCAATCCTCAAACATATGATGGTAAAAAGTACTTAGTATCCTTTATAGAGATGACTACACTCACTTTCAAGTATTTTTTGATGACACATAAAAATGAAGTGTTGAAGCTATTTCAAGAATAATGCGCCTCAGCCTCTAACCACTTTAAACTGAAAGTTGAAAAATTAAAATGCGATAATGCTAAAGAGAATCATAGTTTAAAATTCTCTAATTTCTGTAAAATGAGCGGAATAGTAGTAGAATATACTTGACCTTTTCAAGCACACAAAGTAGTGTAGCTGAGCGGTTTAATAGAACCATACTAAAGTAGGTAAGATTTATGCTACATGGAAGTAAAACTCTAATACATCTCTGATGTGAGTCAATTATAGCTCCTACCTATATTCTTAATAGAAGTCCTACCAAAGCCTTAAAGATAAAGTACCAGCTGAAATTTAGAGTAGTAGATTTAGAGTGTAGGCTCATTTGTTCACGTTCCTAAATAATTATCATTCAAATTAGGACCAAAAAGAATTAAAATAATAATGTTTGATGCTTATACTCTGGTCACAAGTTGAAGGGTCCAGTACAAAGGAAAATAATAAGACCTCCAAGAAATATTGAGTTTGTCGAACCAAATGTATGAGTACTTACATAAATGAGTAAAACAAAGAGATAAGGATTTAAGTAACTTCTCCAGTTACTTAAAGCGTGACAGCGTAGCGTATCACATCGGATTCGCTAAGCTCGTCCTCCCAACTTCAAGCTCGCTTCGCTTGTTATCCTAATATACAAGTCGTTAAATTTATTTTGCAACACATACTCAGACTCGCTGCGGTTGTTCTCAGATAGTAAATTCAATTCCTTTTCATTCCCCGCGGTCATTCATCTAGGCACTGTATTAGTCACAAACTTGGCACATATGTTAGTCTTATATACATGGCTACGTGCGAGCTAAATCTCAAATTGATCAACAACAAAATTTCCGCGTTTTAGGATTTATCGAAATTTTTGCTGAGTCATTATTGCAGGTTAATGGCGTCATAAAAAATTGTTAGACGAGCAGCACAACTACACCTATAGCCTGATTTTTGTACCAAGTTTCAACTGTCTAGAATAAATACACCTGGAGCTACAATGTTATTTGATTTAGTCGAAGGGTTTGACAATCATGAAACTTATTCCCCAGAAGTTGGAATATACTAAAACGTCTTCCTACTGCCAAATAACCAGCGGCACAAATTAACAAAAGCACTGTTGACAATAGGCTCATTGACAATTATGACCTGTAGAGCAACTCTAATGCAGCTTAATTGGCTATTCTTCAGGAGATAACTTTAAATTTAGATATATTTTACAGGAGATAGTTATAGAGACAGAAAAAGAAGGGATAGCTTATGGTGAAATATCTGAGAAAATTGGATTCATCGGAATTAATAATAAATGTCAATAATGAAATAGACAGGATTTTAGAATATAACTCAAATCAAGAAGCGCAAGTTGAAATAAATTTTGCAGATTTATTTTCAAGTGTTATAGCAGACAATATTATTGATAATGATAAAAATTATAGCTTAGCTTGCCACAACGTCGATGATTTTAAAAATAAAAAAGTTGTTGCGGCATATCGCCCCAAAACGTGCGATTGCTCTATAAATGTAACGACATCAAAACTAAAGAAAGATATCAAAATCAGTAATTTGGCACCAGAAACAGAAAAATTTGGACAAATAGACGGAATTAAAAAAAAAGTTAAGTGGAATGTAAAGAAATGGTGACGAAGAGTACAATTAAAATAACAAAGCTACAAGGAAAAAAATATCTGAGGAGTACAAAATGGAGTCAATTATTAAATTGCGCCAAATGCATGATATAACTAATGGCATGGTGAAACAAAAGATTTTTTTTTGTTATAAAAGTTTTTAACTAAAAAAGAAGAGAACTGCTTTAACATAAGCAATTAAATCGAACGTACAAAGAAGGGGGGAGGGGGGGGGGTATAAACGTAAATGTTACGAAAAAATTTTTATCAAAAAATTTAAAGTATTAAAAATGAAATCAGTGCAACATAATATACAAAGATATTTTGGAAAAATTAAAATTCAATGGCCGAACTTAAAAGATTATTTGGCTTGAGAGGCTAAGCTTGGAGCTACACTGTGGCTTATAAGAAAAGGAACTGTCTTTTAGTCGCAAATTTCTCGCCAGAGTGTCGCGAAAACGCGAGGTTATATAATTACTTATTTATTGATATTGTGTCAAATAAAATTATTCGTTTGTGAGACAACGATTCAAATAGAAATTATTATAGCTACAGTAAACTTGGAATTAAACAGAGGCGTACGGCTAAGCAATTCGTTTGTTGTCATGTTACAGTTCAAATCAAGTGTTTTCTATATTTTGGAGTACAT